>CM025782.1:29656584-29739084 GCA_014636745.2 Centella asiatica | reverse complement strand
TAGTGTCATATATGAGTACATTATATGTTTATTTTATTTCCCCATATTTGTCTTTGTGGAATGTGTGTTTTTGCATCTAAGTCAACTAATGAGTTTTCATATGTTTTTCTTGGGTGTCTGGGGAAGTGATACGTGTAGAATACAATCCAAACAAACCCTTGTTAGTGAAACTATGAGGGTTCAGATAATAACTGAATAACAAGAGGCTGATAAACTAAGAGAATAAATAAGACTAGGAGCAAATAAACACACAGTAAGAACAACTTTACTATTTTCAACTACCATGATTCCTTGAAGGTTAGGTTCATAAGTTGGACTGCTTTTCTATTATTATTTGAAACATGGTATTTATTGCCCATTTGCTCCCATCTCCTGTTGTATCAGAGGCATAATCTTTCTGGCACATACTCAGGTCATAATATTTTGCATATTAAGCATGATATAATAAAATACACTATACAATCTTTTGTTTTTTTTTTAAATCTTGTTTCTACAGGGAATGGGAAATTTATTGAGGTGTACCTATCTAGAGTCAAAAGAGAAGTCCTTGAAAAGAGTGAAGATGAGTAGCTGTACAGTGCTAATAATAGTTACTTGGCAATAACGATTTGGAAAACTATGACTTTTATCCTTTTCCTTAAAAGTATTTTTATAAAAATGAAATAAAAGAAAAGAGAACAGATACAGTATAATAGTATTATGAATATTGACTACTTGTTAGTCATAGAAGAGTTCCTTCATCAGGATGAGAAACTTTTATGTAATCAGTGCAATATGTCATGAGTCAACATTTGAAGGTTGGAAGACTGCTTTTTAATCATGGCTCCTGAGGTCTGTGAGAGAAACTTCAGAAAGTAATCATTTAGGCTCCATACAGTTGCTTTCACCCCAAAAGCAACACTTAAGCATGTTTGCTACCAAATTATAAGATAATCCAAAAAAAAGAAAAAATATATAAAATAAATCCCAAGAGACAAGGATATCCCCATTGTAAAAATGTGTACATTTTGGTATGTTCTTCTTAGGAACTTATTGATTGTACTGCTTCTATCATCCCCTAACTTATCAACTTTTGTTGTTGGTGCTATAAGGAAACAGCTTAGCAATAGAATTTAGAATGGAGCAAACATGTAAAGCAAAAGATTTTTATATGCTTTAGACACATAGCAAATAAGCAATATTGTATCTACGAATACTAAAACGAAGAATTGTATTGTTTATCAAAGAAGACCGTCAGTTCTTGCTTTTCTTTAAGCTATCAGTTTCTGAAGTTTCAATTGGGGACTCAAGCATGGGGTGATGGAACCAAAATATCAGACAGATCATGTTTATGAATGCTTAAAATAGAAAAGATGAAATCCCCTGAGGTCGTTAATTTAATTTAGCTTCTTATGTGTTTAGGTGACAATGTAAAATACTGAGAAATTTGCATGCCTTATACTGACCTGGCAAGGCAATAAAAGCATCAGAGCGCCTAGCCATCTCAGCTTTCCTTTGGTGCATATCTGCTACTGCCTTCACTTCCCCTACTGTTTCACCAGTTAACTGCAAAAGGTTCTATGAAACATTAAAAAGAGTGAAAGAACCACACAGAGAGAGATGAGAGAGAGAGATTTATGGAATACTGTGCACTTGTGCAGTGACGCAATGATGAAGTTGCAGTAATGGGGGTGGATTAGTTCAAAAACGTTCAAAGTCAGCAACAGCAGACAAAGAGATGAGAAAAAGCCAAGGAAGTAGACACAAGAGGAAAAGTGAATTGAGAGCAATACAAGGATTCAACAGATAAGGAAATTGACATGGAACACTTGAAACCCAGAAATATGCACAATTAGTGAAATGCCAGCAACCCAAATGGTATTATAGATAGATAAGACTAACTACAAGGACCATTTTACAGATGATTCCCCATCAAGCATTCTTTATATTCCCCTCATTTCTTTCCTAACAATGAAGGAAAATAAAAGAAAAGACAGTTTTAAGAACTTAGGCAACCCCAACAAGGGAACTAAAAAGATGCAAAAAGGCAGCTAAGAAATATAGAAGAACAAGTCAAAATTAAGCTGAATCCACTAAACAAACAAGATAAAAATTAGTAGATACGTGGGGTTTGTAATTGGTTTTTCTCATGGAGTATAAAATATAGAAAAGGCCTAAAACTTTCTTGACCATGGCAGACATACCTCTCGAGGCATGAGCGTCTTGGGAATAACCCTGCGGAGAGACAATAACATGACAAAACAGAGTTTTAGTGCTGTGGCGTATTCTCAAATCATTAGTAGTTTGCTACTTATTCTACTGTTATTTTTTAGACATTGTTTGAAAGTTTTGAGGGAAACAACATAGAAGGAAGCTTCTTACCCAATAACATGCCGACCGCCATTGTGAACAGCTTGTGAAATCAAACCCATTAGCCCTATGCTACCTCCTCCATATACCAAATCAATGTTCCTTGAGACCTTCAAAATAGAATCAAATAAGCCCATATGAAGAAGATAACCAGAAGTTCTGGGGTTGGATGTTGATTGATTAAACATGTTACACAAAAGTCAACCATTTCTCTCACTTGATATGAAGCTCATACTCATTTGTGCACATTGTATAAAGAAAACAAACTTGGGCAGCATAGAAGTAAGTTGTTCTTGCCACACAAAGAGAAAGAGAAAGCTCAGATAAGAAACAGAGATGAAGATGTAAGGCTGTTGCTCAATCATATCTACTCCAAATTGACAAATTCAAAAACCAAAAAAAAAAAAAAAAAAAGAGGGAGTGAGAGAGACCCAAGACTGAATATTCCATGAACCAACTTGCAGAGAGAGAGAGAGAGAGAGGTGCAATAAATTATAAGCAAGTTGAGTAAAAATCCAAGTCAAATTACATAAACAACACAGTGAACACTGCAAGCATGCAACAAAATGAAGTCCCGTTAATAAAAACACATAAAGGCCATTTGCTGAAAACCCAAAAACAAACAGACAAAAGAGGCAAAAGAACTCAAACAAAAGAAGAAAAGGAAAAGGATCAAAGAGTGAGAGAGGGGGAGGGGCCATGAGAAGCACTAAGGTAGTACCAATTCTTTGCCAAGCTCAATAGCAGCATCCTGATAGCTACTCTTTTTCCCTTGGCTACTCCCACAGAATACACAAATCCTCCCAAATCTTGATTCCTTCATTTCACCCTCACTCCCCATTATGTCTTTATTGAACAAATCTGTTTTTGTCTTCTGATTTGTCACAAAATTAAGAACTTCCCAAGAAAAACAAGAATCTGCCTTCTCTCTATTCTCTCTCTAACTCTGGAAAATTCTCACTAGCCAAGATTATATATATGTGTGTGTATATATATATATAGAGAGAGAGAGAAGGTGGGCTGAGGGGGAATGAATGTATGTATGTATGGGATTCGTACGTGTGCCACAAAAATATACACCATCAAATACTGCAAGACTAGCAATAGTCCTATATACTGCTCTCCCTCTCTGTCTCTTTCTGTGGTGCGTGCTAACTGCTAGGTGCTTAACCATCCCTTATATAGCGTTTTATAGTATATGTGCATATTTACATATTTATGTAAGCGTCCTTCGCACGTGACTCACCCCCCAGCACGCCTCATCTCCCTACTCAAGGTAGCACGTGTGCAGCACACTCACCAATTTTGTGTGACTTTTTATTTACGCCGACGATATATATTGTCACAAAACTTCTTTCGCATAATTAATAGTATTCAACTTCTTTATTTTTTTAAAAACGAAATTACATGAGAAGTTGTTGTCTAGAAATTTATATAGTTGATCGTTAATTGTATTGCAGGTGTTTTACTAAAATGCTCCACTCATATACTTGATTTTCCACCATCTAACCAAAGAATAATAATAATGAGGCAATTTACTAAAATGCTCCCAAAAATCCAAAAATAAAACATACTCTAGATATTCACTCATTTACAATATATATGATTCTTTTTTTTATACAGGAGGCCACAAGTTTTTACACCCATTAAAAATTAAATTACAGAATTTTTATTAGATTGCAAAATTTGAAATTCATACATCTCTACTTTTCAAATAAGATATTTAATAATTAATGACACTAACGACAAAGTAAAAAGACACATAAAATTAATTGGTTACTAATCTACCATTATTCAGGAAATACGATATTGTATTATTGTGGTAGTATTTCCCAATTCCCATGCCACGACATATATAATGCTCAGCATAAGTGCATGATTTTCATATTAACTCAGTATAAACCGAAAGTTGAATATGTAAAATTATGATAACCGACTTAATGAGTGATGTCTTTTTTATTTTAATAACTCAGTACTAACTATTGCTTTTTCTGCCCTTAAAGAAAAAGAAGAGAAAAAAAACTACTGCTTTTTCTTTCCGAATGTCTAGAGTGCACCTTTTTTTTTTCTTTTTTTTATGTTCTTTTACACTCTGACCCTAAATTGCCAAAAGTTTAATTGACAACCGTGTTTTATCAATTTGTATGTAATTTGTAATACGGTCGTGTATACTATAAGAAGCTCAAAAAGGAATTCAGTTATGCTGATATAAAGCATGTACCATTCCTTAATTCAGAAAATTATCTGGGAGTGAAATACCAAATAGTCTTTATATTTTTACTTTTGAGGGTTAATAACTGAATTAGTCTACAAGAAAAAAATGAAGTCATAACTGGCTATATCCATTCCAGTATTATAGATATGATTTGATTCTTTGAAATCAATTTACCATATTAGATGTAAAACAATTAGATGTATATATAAATAAATGGTTAAAACTTAGAATGTTGGAATAATACTAGAGAGATAACAGCATCCGACCATGGATAAGACCAATAAACTTGCAGGATTTAGTTTCCCAGGTGGCAAATTCAGACAACAAAAGCTTTATAAGCTACTAGAAACATAAAGTTCTGATCATAACCATGTATGGCCCCCCAATAGATGGATAATACTGAAAATTTCACATGCAAACTTAAAAAGTTGGCAGATACTTAGTTCTTAATTTATCGAGAAGAAGAAGAAGGAGGAGAGACCATATTTAATTACATGAATAATTTAGTGATTTTATACAGTACTTAAACAGGCATTTCTTTTCTTTTCTTTTTGTTTCAGATTCAGGCCAGTGACAGTCAAAAGGTTGGAGCCTTTTAAAAAGGTTACAAATGGACATAGTGACATGGGTTGTTTATCAATATGTGCATGCGTAAAGGCTAATAATACAATTAAAATGTGTAACACTTGATGTATGGGCTAGGAAGCAGAGTAATATGGGTAAATTAGTAGTAAAAAAATAAACAAATAAGTAAATTGATGAGATAGAAATGGTGGGCAGAGTGAAGGAAGAGTAGTAGAGTGGTACATAGAGCATTGTGCAATTGATGATTGAAAGAACATGTGGGTAATGGCCTATCAAGTTTGTACCCTGATCCACCCTCCCTGCCTAGACACATTTGTTGTATTCATAGGAAACATTTAATTCTCTATTTCTCAACCCCCCATAACCCTTTTCATCCCATATCACCTCATTAAGCATGCTCTCTTTCTGTAGTTCCCAACTCCATTTCCCTACCCCACCCCACCCCCCCCGCCTCCCCCCACACCCCATGCACACAAACACTGAAAGAACCACTCAGATTCCCAACTCAATTAGAGGTGATAAACATGTTATTAATAATTGGAGTATATAAAGTAAATCCCACCAATTAAGTTTCAGCTTATGTGGCTTAACTTAAAAGAATCCCAAAAAACAAAAAGCACTTTAGAACATACAACTGTGTTGATGTAACTGTGGCCTACTAGAATTCAAATGGTTAGGAATTCGTTGCAATACGATTTGAAAATTAATTAATTTGGTTCGAGTTAGATATGAAAATGAATTAAATTTGATATCATATTTAAAGTTCAATAAGTTAAATGAGTAGAATCTAAGTATAGGGATACTCACTTAAATATATTCGTAAATAGTTCAATTACTTTTTTTATACGAAAATATTATAACATATACCAAAATTTTAGGGTTAATTTTAGTACATACAATTGTGTTGATGTGACCCTCGATTTATAATCCTTCAATTCCCAAAAAAAAAGAAATCCTTTTTGTGATTATGAATTTCTAAATTCAAATTTTGTGTTATTTTGTTAAAATTCTAAAATTAAAAAGATCCTATTTCATTGAAATTAAGATTGATCATTCAAAAAGCCAATAAATACATGCATTCCTACTATTTCTATGTAACTTCTCTAAAATGACTACAAGTAAAATATTATAATTTTATTACGTGGGACATGCTCTCTTATTTTAATTATAACATTTTCCTTATAATTATTTTAGGAAGTTGTAGGAAAATAATAAGAATGCATATATTTACTCTAAAAAGATTCATTTAAAATTATATATAAAAAATTCAAAAGACATTTAAAAAACGAGGGAGTAGCTATTCAAGGACAAAAGGAACAGAAGCCATGTTCTTAAACAAAATGCGTACGGTAGTAGACGACAGTCGTGTTTAAATTTATTTAGTGTACTTACTGTACAGCAGCTACTATATCAGTAGTCAATTACTACATTAATTAAATTAAACAAAACAAGCATCTTCAATCCCAAAGATGGCTTTTTCTGGCTGTTGTTAATTCCTTTCTCCTGTTCCTTATTTCCAAGGAAATTTCAAACCTTTGAGAATATGAATGGTTAGAATTTTATAATTGAGTTTTAAATACACAAATAGTTTATTTTTAAATTACTAATTTAATGTATTGGTAGCAGAGAATGCCAAATGAGAAAATATAATAGATTTGTCTGTGTTTTTTTTAATTATAATAAATTTAAATGAGAGAGACTTTTTAAGGCAGAGTCACATTATACTGTTGACTTTTTGGAGGGTTTGCAAGAATAAAACAATACCACTGACTTTTTTTGGAGTGTATTATTTACGGATAATCTACTAATAAGAAGAAAATGATTAATAAAATTTGAATTTTCAACTTAATAAAAACGATCATTGAATCTTATAAATTGAACTAACTTTTGTTTGCGAATAGATTCATGTTCAAAATGAGAAAAGACCCATTAAAATTTTCATATGAGTTTGAATGTTTGACATTCCAGTTCTCTATACAATCCTTGAAATAAAATACATGTATATAAATATGTTTGTACAGGTGATAGATATCGCGAGGAGGAAGAGGGACTTATTCATGCTTAAAACGCACGCGTGCTTATTTTGCTTGAACTGGTGTGCTTCTCAGCGCACCTATATATGTTAATGTCGTATGCTAGGATTAGTGTGCGCATTGTGTGTGTGTGTATATATATATATATATATATATATATATATAGGTATTAATGTATATATATTCGCCGCATTATTTGAATTAGAGCGACTATGATTTGCCACTACATCTATTAATATAGTTTTTAAAAGTCCGATTAAATACTGTAAATATTCTATAAATTTTGATACATTTAGGGGTGATACTTTGAATAATGCTACAAATAATCATAATTCATGTGTTACAAATAAATCAAAACCAATTAAGATTACACATAAAATGTGGTTGGGGCCTTGGGCTTACCCCTAAATAATTTTATATCGAGCCACTTTTTTTTTTGGATGAATTGGTTCTTTTCCATTACTTACTTTTTTTTAATTTGTCTCACTTTATAGATTTAAATAAGAACTATTTTACATAATTTTAATCATAAAAATGGATATAATTATAAAAAACAGGTATGTGTGTGTATATGTGTATCTGATTTTATACAAATTGATAATATAATATAAAATATATTCATCTTAATTGTCAAAGTTTTATGTAATTAAAATGTTTCAAATCTGATGATTTTCTATTGTTAAAATCCTAAGCTTTACCTTGTCAAATTGGTATACAACTATTCTTTTTCCTTTAAATTTGATTTTGCCTTACCAAAAATATGAAGAATACCGAAAGAGAGGCACACGTAAACTAGATACTATTATTATACAGATTTAGTTCTTCTCTCGTAAATTTTTTTTAATCTCAATTATTTATTTATATATAATGATTGAGATCTAATATAACTTTAAAAATTTCTTTAAAAACTTAACATTAAATAGTAAATAACAGAATTCAACCTAAAACTGTTATAAAATATTTACGATTTACCATCTAATGTAAATATTTACTATTCAAAGCATTAGTAAATATAAATGTGTTCATATATAAATATACATATTTACTAAACAGAATAAGAATTTTGATTGTTTAATATCATTTTAAAAAAATACAATATAACGCTTAAAACCAATATTAGTATTTCTATAAATATAATACTTCATTCGTTTCACAATAACTGACATTTGAATTTTTTGCACATAACTTTAAGTGAATTTTTTTATATATTAAGTATTTTATTATATTCTAAAAAAATTAGTAATAAAAAATATATTAAATAAGGATTAATATGAATAAAAAAATTAACTAAAATAAAAATTTTAACATATAAAAAAGGTTACTTAAAGTACATGTAAAAAAGTCAAGTATCAGTTATAGTGAAACGGAGAGAGTACTATTTCTATTACAAATTATTTAGTATTTATAATGTAATGATCGAATATACAAAAATATTTCCTTTTATTTTTTAAAAATATACGAAAATTTCAAATTGCAACATATTATCTCTACCAACAATCTAAACACATGCATGTAAACAATCATGCACATAATGTACTCCATTTACCGATCAATATTTATATTGTATATATGTATGCATAAATTTAATTTCAATATTATAATTATCTAATTTATGTTTCAATAAGTAAAATTTAAATATGTGAGTTATTATAATTAAATTTAAATATAATTAACATTATTTATAATTATACCATTTTTATTAATTACTAAATAGTTGTATATGGTTGCATGATTTTAATTAATTGCGATACAGATATTGTATGATTTACCAAGCAACAGAAACACATTATGTGATTTGATATTTATATATGGACAAATTTATATTTATTTATGTTTTGAATAGTAAATAATAAATATTTTGTAATAGTTTATATAATAGTTTTAAACTGAGTTTTTCTATTTACTGATTATTGTTAAGTTTTATAAGAAATTTTAAAATTAATTATTAGATCTCAACTATTAGATATAAATGAATAATTAAAATTAAAAAAAATCTACGATGTGAAGTTCTCTGAAAATTCTAGAGAAGCCGAATCAATTATATATAACCATCAATTAAAGAACTTTGTACCGTACCTTTCTCTCTTATAGTGTGGATTGAGGAAATCAAAGTAAATCCCCAAAAAAAAAATCGCATTAATTCTATATGAATAAAGCAAAATATTATATATCACAATCAATCTTTAGCCCATTACATATATTGGTTTAGTGATTATGGATACAGTAGTTAAGTTAAAGAGTTTGTATGAATTATGTTGATTTAATGTCTACCACAATGCATATTAGTACGAAAATACTCCGTCTTTGTTCTATACATAAAGCTATAAGAAGAGGTAAAATATAATAAGTGCAACTGGAGCAACAGAGATAAGCATGGGACATGAGTTGATTGATGCCGCAAGAACTGATATTAACGTCCGGACATTGTCGTATTATTAAGTGTTTAGTTGAAAATAGTTAACAAACGACATTTCGAAAATATAAACTTTTTTTGATCCGATTGTTCAGTACTGAGTATAATTTCAGATTTCCAGTGATAACACGTTAAAATGTAAAATGTGGCTATCACCAGATAAATTTGCAAATGTATTTGCACTTCAGCTTCCAAATATCGCACTTTTTACTAAGTGCGGACTAATAGTTTAATGACTCTTAATCCACATAATGTCTCCTCTCTATAAATTTAATCAGAAAGTTCAGTAACCGTTAATTTTACTGATTACCGATTATTTCATTTTCAAATAGAGAATGTCAATGTTTTGAACTTTTCACATTAATAAAAAATCTTATAAAATAATTAATGAACTTATAAGTGTAAGTATGCGCGTGAATTTTTAGGCATGGACTTCATATGTCCTATACTCCTCCGACAAAACAAAAAAAAAGTTCAGTTTTTGTTAATGTGAAATATAAATATTATACTTAGAGATTAGAACTTTTAATTATAGTGTCCCATGCACAACATTATAAATATATATTATTATTTTTTGTTTGGCGTATTCAAATTAGTGTCGGTGTTTTTGTTTGGTGAAGATTGAAAGGTTACTAGGCAGTAAATTTGCAGATATTAGCAATAGCCCTTATCTTCCAAATATTAATACATGGAAAAATGGAAATAGACTGCATCGTCGTATAATAAAGCGAACCTATTTACAGTTTTGGTTCTATTTTAAACCAATTGTTATATGGATAAGGTAGTCAAAGGTGGAGAATGCGTAAGTCAGCAGTTCAAGTAGTTTTGCTATGCCAAATGCTGCTATGCTCTCGTCATGTTCTTTCAGATTTATCATTAGGAGTATATATCCAATCAAACTCTTCGCAATTCGGTTACCCTCAATTCAAAAATTAATCAATTTATTTTAAATTTGATATGAAAATGAGCCAAATTTAGTACGTAATTTAAAATTCGATAAGTTAAAGGAATAAAAATATGAGCACATCAATATCTGCTCTATTTTACTTGTGAGTAATTCGATTCATCACTTTATACTAAAATATTATAACATATATCATAAATATATAATTAGTTATGTCTTAATAATACGTTTAAATATTATACATATTGAATTAGTTACTCCAAAAATCAATGTCCATAAATAAAATTAATTTATATATATAATTTTTATTCTAAAAAAATAATGTGTATTATTATGAAAAATTTCACCTAATTTATGTATTTGTGATTAGTTCGTATTCGACTTAAATTTGAATTTAAGTATTAAAAAATTTATTAGATTAAAATTCGAGTATACTATTGTTTACTCGAATTCGACTTATTTACGCCCCTAATTATTACATGTTTCTAAGTGCGCTAATTCTGCAAATAAATATATCAAGGTTGATAGACCTCTCATGTTACTGTGATCTTGATCATCAGGTTCGAGTTACTTAAGTAGCAGATGCAGTACGATCTATATATATTGTATTATTAATAGACCTCAACCTTTTAATATTTATTTTTTGTTAATAGTTCGGTGAGTTGATTCAGCATATTCACTGAATATATTAACTCAATCAAATTGCATGAATACATTTAATTACTTTTAATTTTAAATATTTGATTTTAATTTATCAATGTGTCTTTTTAATTATTTTTTAATTTTGACTTTATAATTTATTTAAATGTCTTTTAGAGTTATTAGATAATTAGTAGACTTTTGAAATCTTTAATCATAAATAATGTTTTCAAAAATTGGTATAACAAAAACTTTGTAACATAAGCAAATGAAATTTTAAAATGAAAAAACCACCTAATGGAATTAACAAATTAGAAAAATAGAAAATGAGGGCATCTCTAATAAGAAAACTCTTCATAAATAAATTAAATTATTTGTAAGTAATTTTATGAATAAAGTAACAAAATTTCATATGAGAAATATTTTTATTTGTAATTAAATCATAAAATAAATTAAATTACAGTACCATCTAATCAAATAAAGTAAATTAAAAAATTACATTTTTTAAAAATATTTTTAATAAAATTTCAAATACCTAGATATGTATTTGGTCGATCTGATTATAAAAATAGAATAAGATTTATTGTCTAATTTTTTATTGTTATAAAATAATTGCAATATAAATATTTAACCTATTTAAATAAAAAAATATTTTATTTAATATTATAAAATTGAGAAAAAAGATAATATAATTGTAATATAATAAAAAAATTGCTTCTTAAAAACAGCTCATGTTGGACACGGACAACCATTCTAGTATATATTATTGAAGAAAAAATAAGATAAATTATCTCTCTCTCTATCGGATCTCTCCCAGAGTGATACTATTTGTAATAGATTTGGAAACATAAAAATAAATCAAATTAATTAATAAATAGCAAGTAAAAAAAACCACTCGATCCCTATAAAACAAATGAAATAAAGATAACTTTTCTAAGTAAATAATTTAAATTTAAAATGATATTTTATAAATTATATGAAAGGTGTATTAATTACAATATTATTCTTTTCAAAAGTCAAATAAATCAGAAAATCTAATGAAACAATTCAAATAATTTTTAATAAAAAAATTACAAGTTGGATGTGCATTTAATATTCATTAATTTTTATTATATTGTTTAATTAGGTGACTTCGTTATTAGTTCAACTTCTTGTACTTGTATTGATAGTTCGATAACAAATTGTTACATGAAATAATTTAATACCCAAATTAAATAAATTTGTTATTTTCATGCGACAATTTTACCACAAATTATAGAGTTTTGTCCACCTTTGATTACCATCAATTTTTGTTAATATGGAAACAACGTTATTAAATTTCTTCTTCCCGGCATCGCTTTGTCAAGGAAATACATTACAAATCTCGAGTTTATTTAATCCTTTATTTAAAAATGGAAATACACGGTTTTATCGTATATATGGACCATCTCTGCGGGGCAGATGATGCAAGTGCTCTCCCATCCACAAAATTAAATCCAATAGTTTCATGTTTTTATCATCTTTTAACAGTTATCCACCAGGACCACCACCACCCCCGCCCCAGCCCCCGCCCCCACCAAAAAAAACCCCCTCCCTTTTCTAACAATGGGCGTCTGGGTTGAGTGGAGGTTAAGGCCTAGATCAAAATGACAGCTTTGGTTATATATATGTATGTATATATTCAGTTGAAAACACAAGAAACATAAATTCATCATCAGAAAAGTTCAACTCCCTGAAAATTGCAGCAATCTTTTTCTTTTGGGTACAAAGACTGGTGATCCCACTGTCATGTCTTAAGGTCTTGTCCTCTACCAATTGGCTATTTGGTGAAAAAGGTTCCCTTAGGCAACCCCATGAAGCCACTTGGCCCCAAAGACCACAATCATGTGAAAATTTTTAAATTTGATAAGTCTTATTTTTTAAAAGTTATTTCACAATATTTGCCCCCCCATCTCTGAAAAAGACATTGTCAATTTTACCCAACCAAGCTCCTCTATAATTTTCAAGATTTTATCTTCTTCTTCCATGGTCTCGTAAAGATATTACATTTGAAGGACTACTCTTTGTGAGTTTGTCCTACCAATATTAGAACCAAACTTCTCTAATTTTTGGAAGCCAGAAGTAGTAATGTCAAATTTGCTTGTTTTGGTCACTATATAATTTGTGTTTTTAGGATCCCATATGAAAAAACATGGACAAAGTGTGAACTGTGATTTGAGGCCAACATTCTAACCTCTTTTTTGAAGTTTTCTGCTATGCATTGTACTTCACAAAATTAGTTTAATCTGCAGGCTGACTTTAGCATCTCTGGATATATTTATTGTATCAAGTTTTTTTTAGAGTTGTCACAGTCATAATATGATTTTAGTTCCATTCAATAAAAAAAATTATAAATGAACACTTGTAGTAATTCAAAAACTTGTAATAATCCAAAAACATGTTATAGATAATGATACATGTTATTATACACAAGTTGCTCCGCATCTAGACATGTAGTCATGTGCGGAAATAACTCTGTAAATATCTTTTTTAGGAAAGCAAAAAGTACTCCTTCAAATAAAAAACTAGAGATACATTTTTTTTAATGTATAATAGTAGTGAATGTTATAATTTCATTTCTGATATAAATCTATAAAAATATATTTAACTATAAGAATATTTTTCACGTACATCATTATATTTCACATTAAAGTTATTAATAGTAAAATATTTTACTTAAATTTTTTATTATAAAATTTTACAAACTTATTTTACATGAATTAAAATAAATATATAATTTTGGAACAACAAAAATATAAAATTCAACTAACATAATAAAGAAAAAGGTTCAATAACTTCTTCGATTATACTTGAATAAAGACTAACGCACAATATATATATATATATATATATATATATATATATATATATATATATATGTATGTATGTATATAAAACACTCTTTGTTATATATACCCTTTATTCAAGTTAAATTCGTATTGTAACAAATCTTTTACTACACAGTACTCAAACGTAAAATACTTAACTTTCGTGGTATAGTACAACCAAATTACTCCCTCCATTCCAAAAAACAAAATTATATTTAAAAAAAATATTCCAAAAAATAGTTACATTTTAAATTTTTCTTTGTTATTTTGTTATAAATTAAATAAAATTTAATTACACATTTATAGATCTCATCATAACTTAAAAATTCATAACAAATTTTATAAAAAATTTATTATTTATACATTTAATTTTGAGTCAAAAATATAAAATTAATAGTTGTTAAAAGTCTGAATGTTAGTTTTTTGGTGGAGTAAGAGAGTAGTACTAAATCATTTCTGTTACACATTAACAGCAGCTATTTTAAGTTATGGACATTTTTCATAATCAATAGGCTAGCTGTAGTGGTATTGAGGAGAAATTTGAAGCTATCAATTGACCTTTTATTTTACCCAAAGAAGGCTTTTCAGAAAATTTTGAAACATAGCCAGCACAGTATTGTATATCCATACTAATGTACAGATATTCATAGAGACTAGAGCAGGATGGGGTGAGAAGAAGTAAAGGGTATTGAAGTAAATTGGATAAGAGTGGTTGGAATCTTATACAAGTAAAGGAATGCTCTTTCTTTCTGTGATTGGAATATGACAAAACCCATTATGAACTAACTTGGGGACAAATTAGCTTTAACCCAAAAGTATATATTAGCATCTTTACTCATTTAAAAAAAAAATTCCAAAAAGTATCATAAATGATATGATATAATTTTATTACTTGGGTTCACATTTTTATTTTAATTATAACATTTCACTTATTGTAATTTACTGGGAGCATTCTAGAATTAATATAGATACAAAAATTTAGTGTCAACAAAAAGACATGTCCATATTAGTTTTTCTTTTTTTCCTTTCCAGAAAAAGACATAATGAGACAAAATATTTACGGTATAAATAATGATAATAAATGAGTAAGAAGAATAGGTGCAGCAGTTTATTAATAAAAGTAAAAAATAAAAGGAATTGAAAAGAAACGAAATTATACACTAAATGGAAAAAAGAAAGTTCCTAAATCAGGGTTGTCACATCATCAAGATGGTGCTTCAGTATTAAATTTACAATCCTGCTATCCACCCCGAAATTTCCACCGAATGCTCCGCCGGAACAATTTTTTTTAGTATTTTCACCAAAGTTCGTGGCCTATTCGGGATTTCCTTAAATTTAACTAGGGTTGTTTCCAAAGGCTAAATTCAAGGAATGACTTAACTTTTTGTAACTAAATTAGGTCCGGGCATTGTAATTATCTTCAAATTCCAACCCCCTCCCCTCCACAAATTAAAATACCCTTTAAAAAAAAAAAAAAAAAGAGGAACAAATATTCATTTTGTGATGGCACATAATTCTTTGTTTACGATTTGGTAGCTGATAACAAGGAATGAGATGTTCAATCAACCTGAACTGGATACCAGGAAGTCACCTAAAAGTTCTATCAGACTAATACATGGCTACACACTTGGAAGTTGAGAAGCAATCACTTGAATAATGCATTCTAAAGAATTAAAAAAATACAAAAGCACAAGAAAACAAAGTATTATGCATTCTAACTATTTGTAAAAGATTCGGTTACATGTGGTAAGACAACAAACAATCTATGAGCTGAAAGTTGATTGACTAATTAAATAAGATTACATTCTAATTAACATGATTTTCAACAGAACATAGTAGTTTAAAGTTGATGAGATTTTCATGACCCCACCAGTCTAAACATGTATAGACCAACAATAGTACTAGTACTTAACTCGAATCTGGTAGTTAATACAGTTTAAAAAGGTCAAACTAAAAATCTAGCTGTTCTGATTTTTCACTGTAAGGTATTTGGATGAAGGTCACTGAAGCAAGACCAACTCTCCACTTGCTTTTTCTTTTTCCTTTTTTATTCTCTTTTCCCCTGCACTTTTTCAGATCATTTTACTATTAATTTCCCCCCATCTCTACCCAAATGATTTTTTTTTGCTTTTTCTTTTTCGTTTATTGGAGAGGTGACAAATAAACTAGATTACATAACCTTACAAATAAACTAGTTTTCCCAAATGAAGGTGGGAGGATGGGGTGGGGGGCTTATTACATTACCAAAATGAACTTAAAATTACATTACCAGTGTAGAGTGTGACAAATGCACCCTAATCCTATTAGAGAAAAATCAACTAGCAATTTAAGATCCAAAAGTTAAAACTAAAATGATCTCGATGAGAAAACTCTGTATTGCGAAGTGAGTATGCATACACTAGCTCACATACAAGAACACAAAACTGCACACACAAGAAACACAAAACTGCACACACCCACACCCCAAATGAGGGTGGGAGGATGGGGTGGGGGGCTTATTTCATTTGTAAAAGTTCGTGTTTCCACGATATGAAAGCACTTAGAAAAGAAAGCAGTGATTTTCACTCTGCGTGGGATGGGGGTGGGGTGGGGTGGGGGGTGTCGAGCATGCATCTAAGCATTTCCATGTTTACCATGACGGCAGTCGGCAGGGCAGCTACAAATGTATTAGTTACAATATATTAAGTTCAAAATCTGTTCGTTGATCTCCCCCGTAAGCAAGACAAGATGACAGAAATGAAAAGGAGTTTGCACTAATTTTTTTAATTATTACACACAGGGTATATAATTTTGAATGCATTTCATATGACTGTTAAAATTGACAACATATATACTTCATTCCGTTAGGAGCACTAATTCTCATTAGATTTTTGAGGTTTCCCTTTTGAAAATTTTCAAAGAATCATTTAAATTAAGAAACTCAAAGCTCTACCGTGAAGAGATAGTCAAGGTAGGGCTCCATGTCTATGCTGACTATATGGATCAAAGCTAGCTTGTCACCGAAAGGGAGAATTTCAAATCTTGACAAAGAGCTAAAGGTTCAATTGCTGATGCATTCTTATAAAGTCATTGTGAGACTTGACAGGGGAAAAGATTGTAACTGATGCCAAAGAAAAAAAGATACTTATGGAGGTATCTATCTGACTAGGTCTTGGGACCCATAAGTGTCTCATCTATTTTCCTTTTCTTTTCTTTTTTTTTTTGGATTTTGTCTCTCTTTTTGAAGCTAATTTATGCCTCAACCTCATCACATTGTCTACCACCCCCACCCCACCCCACCGTGTTTTCTATTGAAATCTCTTTGACGCGCCAGCGTCCGCCTACACACAAAATATTTGTATATTTATGTATTATATACCCTTTAATAAACATCTTGGCCTATGGGTTAGATTCAACTTTTTAGGCAGTTCAACTCCAAAGTAATAAACCTATCTGGCGGTGCATTACTAAGCTATATATGTACGTATGGATAAGGATATTAAAGCATAACCAATGATGATTATCAAATCCACAAACAAAAAGGTAATAAAAGTGCATGATGTGCTTTGCTTATTTTTCTTTTTTTGGGTACGTAATATAAATCACACAATTACGAACTCTCCATTTAGAAAAATGAAAAAAAAACACGAGCAACAACTCATTATTGGACTAGATTAGGAAGGAAATGAAGATATTGACCATAAAGATTATGACCTCTGATGTGGTAGGGGGGGAAATGGGAACCGGGGCAGCTCAAATTCCACAGATGAATCCATATTCTTCTATTTCAACATTCAAAAATAGAACAAGAAAAAACAATTAAATAAAGTATTGTTTATGGCAGGCAGAACCTTTTTTGAATAATTGTCAGAAGCTACTTTGAAAATGGCAGACCCGAAACCATGGGAAGAAGCTGGTTAAATTTGTAACTTAAAGCAATTTGTTTCATTCAGCATGTTATCAATTCCACGCTTCTTGTTGTAGTCAAAGAAACAAACCAGTCACAATCGATATAGGAGTAACAAATTAAGTAGTAGTAAGCATGCTACTTTAAATTAGTTTCAAAGACAAGTCATCCTTGATTCTAGTAAACAATGCCTAGGGATGCGCAACACACCGCACATTTTGTTGTAAATTGTTAAGAGGGTACTCCACATGCTGCAACTAATCAATCCCATGTTTCTCTTATAAACTACCCCAAGGACTGTTCTATCCAAAGGATGAAGTGACATACAAGTATGTTTTCAACTAATGGGGCTTCAAAAAAAAGATTTAATGTATGCTTATTATATAAAAGAAACATGACTCCGTAAAAAGTCTCTCTTAACAATTTCTCAATGTAAACCAAAATATGCAACACAATAATTTACCCCATAACCTTGAATTCGTATTACTGGTACAGTGAAATGATAAAATGTCTGTCCCAGGAGGTAAAATAATAATACTCCTTTCCTTCGGCTTGAAGTCAAAGGTTATAAAGATTGAAAAAAAACATATTAAATTATTGAGGTCACATTATTATGGTCTTTTAACTTAGGTCCAACTCCCAGTAGAAGCCTAAGACTCATTCCCATCTCATTTAACTGACCTCTCTGGTCCAACTTAACTGATGAAGTAATTCGATGCCTTTGTTTACTTCTCTTTCTTCACGGGCTAGATGTTTGACATGTTTTGTTTAAATACATAATGCTGGAGTGAGTACAGAAGCCTCCAATTGATAGTTGATTCAACAACAAATTAAACACCAACCTTGAGGCTCCTCTTCTTGTCAAAAGATTTTGCAGTACTACCCAAGCAATCTTCCACCATAGTCGGTTTTATTTTCATGGGAATTGGATTGTATCAATATACCTCTCTTCCGCTTCTTCACTTGCCTGTTGCTTTGAGACCATACCCTGTATGAGACCTAATTTCCTTAACAAAGTCGGTGGTTTTCCCTTGTAAATTCAAAATCGTTTAAACTTAATACTCCTATTATGATGCAATGGAGATTCACTTCTCATACCACAAGTTTTTTTTTTATCTTCATGACCTAACATCTACAAACCTCTGTCGTCCTTGCTTCATATATTTGTGTTAATTTTTTTATTGCGGTCACATTCATCTCATTATCATCTCCCTTTACGATGTCCTCTGCGCCAAATTCTATGATATGCTAGTTTCCTTCCAACATTCCAACTGATGAATGGGTCTGGAAGTACTTAATTCTGATGCAACAACACACTCTCATTTCCTCTTTACATCAATTAATAACTCGTTCCGTTGCTCTCTGAATGTATCAATGAAATTCAAAAATCATGAATTAGAGAACTGAAGAACACTGCTGAATATAAAAAAGTTACGGCAAATTAATTGCTGATATACTCGGAATTTGATCGCTACAACTGAGACAGACCTACATTACGACAGAAAGAGGGAACTGAAGGAAAATTGAGGGGTGAAAAGATGGAGAAACCACACGGGCCGAGGGAGAAGAACTTCTTGTAGCTGGCAAACTGAAAAGACTTAAAACCCGGACCGACCAACACAATTACTTACCATTGTGTAGAAATTGAATCTGCTGCATCAATCTCTGCGACATCACAACAGCCCTCAGAAACCCTCTTATAGATCCTTGAGATTCTATAAACCCTACTTTTTCCGAGTCATTTTAGCGTTAGTTCTAGTTTGCCAATAATCCTAGAGAAGTTGGAGATGTAACTTCTATTGCAACAATATTAATTCGATCTCAAGAATGGGTGTGGGTAATCAAAATCTTCATAGATACCCTTCAAAATCATAGGAGCAAATGCTACGGCACCCAAATGTAATTGTGCCAAAATAACCAAAATATTAGTAACGCAATCATTGCATTACTGCATTTATATAGAAAGTACACGGAAAATAGAGTTTTTTCTTTCTTTCCCTTGAGAAATGAATACATTTGGGCACCATAACATTGCTCTTATATTTAATAAGAGGACGTACTTCCCTCAACGATTGCTCCCAATTGATTACCACCAGCAAAAGATGCATAAAGACAGAAACACAAAAACGGGAAAAAACTATAGCCTTTCAATTCATTCTTGAACTTAATTGAATGAGTCAAGCTCAGATCGAACTGAGTTTTTGAGTTATGCACCACAATGGCACATGCCTGAAGAGAGGACTCTAGCTGACTAATCTTTCTAACAAAATGCTTGAACATAATATTGAAAAATGATTCAAACTTGAATGTTTAGCTTGGAATTTGCAATCCTAGCTGAAGGTGTAGCCCCAAACTAAATCGTTAATATTGGCGTCTTGCAGGTGGAGCTTCAGCAACACTAATACGGATTTGCCTACCATCAAGGTCCTGCACCATTGCAAGTTGACAAGGATTATCTAAAGCACAATCCAAAAAAAAAAACTAGTCATACTTGTTCTACTACTATGTCAATTCTATGAACTCCATATAACGGTCCTATGATTTTCTTCGGTAGCAATATAACTAAACACAAAATGCAGTTACATGAAGCTTTAAATATAAAAGATAATGGCAGACTATTCAAATGCAGATACCAAATAATATATAACAGAATAATCGCATATGAAATTTTTTTTTACATGTAAATTGTGAAATACAAAAATAATTAAGGGTCACCCAAAACTATACTGCCTTATTGAAGACGAAAAAAATAAAGTCTACTAGATCTAGGTATAGTCATTATAGATGAATCATTATTAGTGGAATACATATATCAAGCAAGGACTAAACATTTAACCTATCAAAACATCCCTCAACAAAAGCAGAAGGCATATAATGTAACAATAGGTGATACTAATATAAGTAGCCAAGACAAGCAAAAAGATAATTTATATGACTGGTCATGAGAACAAGATAACATCGATAGACCATATACAATAGGAACAAATAAATCTAGATAACTTACAGTGCCATTCAAAGTATCAATTGCACGGTTGACCTCATCAGCAGAACTGTAGGTCACAAATCCAAATCCCCTTGACCTACCACTGTCTCTGTCATAAACTACCTTTGCTTCCATGACTTTACCTTGCTCACTGAACAAGTTTTCAAGTGCCAAATTGTCAACACCCCAGGAAAGGTTTCCAACATAGAGCCTGTTATTGTTATTGAAACTTCTCCCACCACCTCCCCTGGGTGCCCTAAAGGAGGTCTCTTGTTTGGGAGGTGGAGGTCCAGCATTCACCCTCAATGCTCTTCCCTCAAGTTCCTGCCGAGTTCCATAATTTTAAGTTCAATTTGAAAACAAAAATACACTTGATGTTGAATGAAAAGTTGCCAATTCGATTACGATACAATTTTACTCAAGTGATACAAAACACGTTACATTTTAAAACTTTAAAGAATCAAAAAGCATTGTCCATGTGTTGGTTATGTGCAACTGCTATAACTGATAGATTATCAAATTATTGAACATTCTTTAATGTGAGGAGCACATAAGAAACAACTCAAACTTCAGAGAAGTCAACTAAATCAAGCGCATACAGTACATATCTAGAGTAACCGAACTTACATAGCCATTGAACTGTTGAGCAGCTGCTTCTACTTCTTCAAGTGTTGACATGGTCACAAATCCAAATCCACGACTTCTTCCAGTGACTTTGTCATATATAACCTACAAAAGGAGTCAACTTCATAAAAATTATCCATTTCTCACCCCGCAAATACCAACCAAAATAAATAATATCTCTCTCTTTTGCAACAAACAACAATGTAATTTTACCAAGAATTAATTATAGAATTGTAGTCTACATGTAATAAATCATCCTATAAAAGTCAAACAACTTAAATACAAACAGAAATTCTAGAATTCGCAATAAATTGAATAATTAGCTAAAGAATCTATCAAGAATTATCACAAACGAAGAGTAGTAATAAACATACCTCAACCATTTGAACATCCCCAGCGCGCTCGAAGAGGCCAGCAAGAACGGTGCTGTCGCAATTGAAGGGCAAGTTACCCACGAACAACTTGAGGTCAGGAGAGAAAGAGCGGTCGTCTTCCTCAAGATCTGCATCCTCGTCTAACCCAAAATCCGATGTTATGGCGACCTTCAACCGAGACGGCGGAGAGGCGTGGAAGAATTTAGAAGGAGAAGATAAGTAGGTGGTGAAGATTTTGGGGAAAGAAGTGGAAGATGAAAGGATAGTGAGCGAATTACAGGTTGCGGAAGAGGGTTTAGGGTATAGGGTTTTGGGGGTGAGAGAAAGGAAGTGAAGAGAAGATGTAGTTGAGGCAGACATAGCAGCTTCTTCAAATTGAGAAGAATACGAAGAGATAGAGAGAGAGAGAGAGAGAGAGAGAGAGAGATGCAGGTATACGAGGAAGATAAGGTTTTAGGAAAGAGGGTGAAGATATTGTCTATATACAGAAAGTAGAAAACGGATAAGAAGAGATATTTTGGGGGAAATAGTAGAGAGGAGGCAATTAGGGTTTTAGGGCTTTCAGCTTTTCTCAGCAACGGACAAGTTATGAGTCTAATAGTCTATATCTTTCGTTATCCAAAAAAAATGGCAGCAAATAAAAATATTTTTTTTAAAAAAAGCAGACTTATACGATTCCCTCTATTTCATCAAAAGAATATTAATAATTCTAAATTTTAATATGTTTTATGATTTTGTTTATAATTTTAAAATAATGTATTAGAACTTACTTATTCTCTTTAAATAACTTATATTGTTAACTACGGAGTATTTGCTAACCAAGATTTATATAGAAAATTAAATTTACATTTCCACAAATACAGAGTGTGGTATAGTCCCTCTGTCTCTAATTAAATAATTAACTGACACTTATAAAAAAAATTCTAGTCAAAGTTTATAAATATATATATATATATATATATGACAAAATTATAATTATAAAAAAGTACATATAACTTATAACAATGTTTTGTTTTATAATTTTGTAATTACAGAAATATGTGTACTTTTAAAGTAAAAAAATGACCAAATTAACTAATACAAATATTTAAGTGACATATATCATATATTGAAGAACCAAGGGAGTAGTAATTAAAGTGTAATATTTTTTTGGAGCGTAGAAAATAAATAGTTGCGCGCATTCCTATCCCCCCGCCCCAGTTTCCTTGTACTTGTACTTGACAAATGAGTAATTGTTAATAGATAATGAACCATAAATGGATAATTTTTAATCAGGTATCAAGTGAGTTGAATATTAATGGATATGAGTTAAATTCATAAATCCATACATAACCCGTTTGGTAAAATAAAAAAAATTGATGATCAAACTGGAAAATGATGAACATCAAATGAGTTCAGTCAAAGGAATTGATTTTGGTGACGGAGACTGTGAATGATTGATGATTGTAGAGACTGTGAGAGAGAGAAGGAAAAAGAGAAAGGTGCAGTGGAAGGAGAATAACAGAATAGAATAAAAGAGGAAGCATACAAGTTAATCGGTGAATGAGTAGTGCCGATCATGAGTAATAACTCCTAACCAACGGATTGTTGCCGTGTGATGGCTGCTGGAATAGCCACTCCGTAGAAAAATACTGCAGGGTATATATATATAAAAGATGGATGACCTGCAAATCATTCCAATAATTACCCATTTAAATCAAGATTCATTTGACCGTTTATTCACTTATAACCCATTAAAATAAATGAATAATTCAACCCATTAAATCATGATTTCATGGGTTGAGTTAGTGAGTTATCCAACCCATCTGTCAAGTTTATTTGTACTCCTTTTTTAATTAGAAAAAAATGTTTAAAATTTTTAATTGAAGATATATATTTATTTATACGGAGTATATCATATTCCCGTATACTCTTTGAATCGTGACTATAGATGACATTATATATTTTTTGCAAAATTAGCCAAAAAAAAAAAAAAAGACTATAGATGACATTGTCACAATTGAAAATGCCGGAGCGATATGTTTCCAAAATTTATGTTGCTTTTACACAAATTTTTTGATATACTCGCATCAACACTTTTGTGAAAAGTTTTAAAAAATAACCCATATAGATACTACTAAAACGTTGGACTAATTAAACTGCAACATGAAATTCTCTTCATTAATTTACAAAGACAAGACTTGCCAATAATACATCATTATGAATAAGTCAGACGACACTTCCAAAGTAATTTATTCAAGTAAAAAATAGAGCAGAAAAACACCTCTCTGATTCCAGAATCTACAAAAGCATCCAATTTCTAAGTTGTTCAGAACTCTTCCAGAAATTCTCCTTATTTATTTTCTTTCGCATGTTTTGATTAATGTGAGATTACAACTCAAAATAAAATCTTCTGCTCACAATCAATAGTATACAAGAGAAAGAAGCTTGACAAAGATTAAAAATAATAACCCTATACTGCAGAATTCGGATAAATATGTCAGGGACTATCAAGATGAACAATGAAGTCCATGGAGATTATAAGCATCTTTTGATTAAAATGGACTTTCTGGATTACAAGTTAAAATGACAATTTTTGATTCACGGTAGCATACAAAAGGAAGAAGCTTGATAAAAAAGATGAAAAAATATCATATAATGCAGAATCAGTACAGATATGCAGGTGACTACTGAGACAAACTAATGAAGTCCTAACAGCCTCTGGAAGAATGATTGACCTTTATCAGATCAACATGAGATAACCTTTGGAGAGAACATAGTCCTGACCTGGGCTTCCAGGTTCGCTAAAATGTCACATTCTGTACCCTATCTGCTTAACCAATATAACTGCCCGACTTCCCATAACGCCCATGCGATGATAAACTTTTTCCAAATCCAAGGATGTTTATATACATTTAACTTACTAAACAAACGAAAGCCCCAAGCACAAATATAAGATAAGCCTAACGATGACCACAAAAGTTTTACAGGTAGCTTCAGAACACCTGCTTCATTTTGCTATGAAGAATACTTCCACAAGTTTGGTGCTGCAACAAAGTTTCAGCTGGGGTTAACTGTTGGTCCAATTTTAGACATTTACTAATTCACAGGAGTTGAAAACAAAATTTATACTATAGCTGCTAAAGCACTAAATTTTGGCATAGTAATGGCGCTGCTACAACAATAAGAAATTAGTCAATCGTACCAGTTACTGTTCTTGTTATGGCATTACGTATATAATAGATTATGATGATGCCTACAGATATGCTAGAAATCATGTCAGCTAAAACTTTGCTCTGATGACTGATCACTTCTCAAGATTTCACAAATAAAAACCTAAATTTTATAAAAAGTTCGATTAAAAAATAAGTAAATACATAACACCATTATACATCAGAATGACACATCAAAAAGAAGTCAACAAACAAAAGATTTTTCCAATAAAAAATCTCAGCTACTGTCTTTGGAAGATCTCTTCCACATGCCATAAGGAGTACGTAATTCTCCTCCTACTGAAAATAAAATCCAAGAATAAAGAGTTCCCTCGAGGAGTTAAATGTAAGACAGAAACACATTACATTAACCCCTTGCACCTTATTCTATTAAAGACAAAATCTTGCCATAGCTTAACGAAAAATTCAGCCATAAAAACTCTTACCTCTAAACTGGAAAAAGAAAGAGAAAATGAAGTCAGGAAGCCATGGCTGCTTGTTTCTTTCCTTTCTTGCTGCCAGGAGCTTTATCTCTTCCATTGATCATCCTTGACAAAACATCAGCTTGCTTTGTGTTCCCTTGCTCATTGAGGCTCTCAATCAATTCCTCACAGCTACTCAAATCTGTGACACCTCCTTTATCCATAATTTTACACAAGATAGAGTACGCATTGAGGGTTTTCCCAGCTGCTAATAAAGCATCTAACACCTTTTCATAGCTTGAAAAATCTATGTTATAGTCTCTCTCCAAACAAAAATCTAAAAGCTTCAGTGCAGCGATGGTCTTCGCTTTCTCACATAGTACAGTTAACAACGAGTCGATATCAGGTTTGCATCCACTATGCAGCAGTAGTTCAATTCGCCCAATGGCTTCCTCCACATGACCCCTCAAGAGGAGAGCCTCCAATATCTTAGCGACCAAGTCCATGTGCTCCTTCACACCCTTGTCTAACATAGTCTTCATCACACGACTTGCTGTCTGAACCCTGCCATCTGCAAACAAACTCTCCATCACAGAACCATATAATGATGAATCTGGAATATGCCCATTTTCGATCATACTATCCAAGGCTGCTCTAGCATCAGCTGGATCACCTTGCCTCAAGTAGCTCTCAGTGAGTAACTTATGGGCACTGGCTTCTGAAGGAACTTTTCTCCTAACCATGATCTTTAGAAGTTCAAAGGCCAAATGAGGATTTCCTTCCTTTGAATGCCCACGGATCAAGTTATTAAAAGCAACTGGGTCCTGCATACCCATTTTCATCAACTGTCGGAAAAGGGTCTCAGCTTTTTCAGTTTGTCCATTTTCACAGAGGTACTCAATTACAGGGTTGTACGCACTAGGCTCCATCTTCAACGTACTTTGTTGCCGCAATATAATTTCCTTCTCAATAAGCTTATCTAACAGGTTAACAGCTCTGTCATAAACACCGGCTTTGCAAAAATGCTCAAGTAAGACACCGTAATGACCGGCCTCTGTAGGAATACTCAGCCTAATCATTGCTTTGAGCACATCTGCAGCCGCATCCAGGTCACCCACCTCGCACTGGCCAGATATTAACCTTATGAAAATGGAATTATCCTTGGGAGCAATATGCTGTTCCATCATCTCATTTACAATTTTCCTAGCATCAGACATCTTCTCGGCATCACATAGTCCTGGCAAGAGTGTTGAGTATGTAACTGCATTTGGCTTGATACCAGAAGTTTTCATCTCTTCCAACAATCTTATCCCCTCGTCAACTTTCCCAATTGAAACATACCCTTTAATCAAGGTGGTATAAGTAATCACAGTAGGATCTATATTTCTTCCCTTCATCTCCACAAAATACTTCTCTGCTTCTTCTATTTTCTTGACCCTATAATATCCATTAATCATGGAATTGTAAGTAACTACATTAGGTAAGATCTCCTTGCTTTTCATATCTTCAAAAAACCGATTTGCAGTCTCAACCTTCAACGAAAGAAAGAAACCCCATATCATAATATTATAAGTATGAATAGTTGGAACTACATCTTCACTCAACATCTTATTGAAATACCTCTTTGCCATCATATACCGCCCCCGCCTCATTATCACCTTAAACAAAGTATCGTAAGATTTAATCGTCCTCGCAACACCCAATTCCCCCATTTTCTGAAACAGCTTAACACTCTCTTGAACAATCCCAGTCTCACCATAACTCTCAATCAGCAAAACAAACAAATCTTCATCCCATTCTATACCCTTCTTGGGCATATCCAGAAGTATGCACCGGGCATGATTGAGCTTTGAAGCCCGCCCCAAAATCTGAATAATCTTATAATGGGTGTCCCTATCATGCCTACACAACCCGGAACGCTCGACCCATCGGAAGAACTGGAGCGCATGCTCCGAGTTGCGTGAACTATGCAACACATTATAAACCAGCTGATTATCAAATTCAGGAACTAAGGTACGAATAGAGTTTTGTAAACGAGTAGTCCACGCTCTATTAGCCATCATTCTACAAATTATATCTTCTAGCTTTTCTGGGTTTTGGTGCTTACCTCTCGGAGTTCTTCGATTATCCGTTTCTCGGCCTTTCGGAGATTCAGGTACAACCAATTGGGTTGAAATAGGAGTTTCAGGATCTGGATTTGGGGTCGGATCGGCGGAAGATAGACCATCTCCGAGTGGTGGGTCTGCAGATGACGATGGTGATGAGCAAAAGAACAGAGATTGCAGGGAAAACGGGTTTGAAATTCTCGCAATTTCGGATAGAAGTTTGGTATTCCAACGAGGTGATCTTGTTGCTACGATGTAAGCCATTTGCTTCAATGGTTTATTAGACCAGTGCACGACGAATGAATAATGAGATGTTGTAGAACTGATGAAACAAAGTATTGAAATTTATGATGAGATTAACAAGAGAGAGAAGACAACGAGAATCATTGTTGGGTGGTACGGCTTGAAGAGAGCGAGCTCGTCCCACTGTCAACGACTCAGCGCTCTGTTTGTCCGCGCTTGTTCGGACGAAGTAGCGCTGGAGATTTAGGGTTTAAGCTATACTCCCTCCACTATAAAATACAAATTTAATTACAGCATTTGCAATTTCTCAAAACTTCGTTCTTGTTCTTAATTTGAATATTCTTTATGCTTGCACGACCTAAAGTTTTAACATTTAATCATCATGTAATTATTTATTGGCAGTTAAATTTTAGGCCAAATTGGGTACATACCTTTTAAACCTTACTTATTAGGTATTTACCCATACAAATATTAAATTGTGGTATTTATCTATAAGTTATTTGTTTCCTTATATATTTATCCAAAAAAATTATTTTTAATCAATAAAAACAGATTTTACTTAATAAAAAAAACTATTAATTTGGAATGATAGATTTACTCTTCATTTGTTTTCCTCCAAATGAAGTATATCCTTTCTAAATCTTGCTTGTTTCCTCCCTTCAAGAATTTATATGTTTATATAAAAACACAACTCAACATAAATGACACTGAAATATACGACAATCATTAAATAAAAAAAACCTGGTATGATTAAAAGGATGTTGCTCAGCTCACATTTTCAAAATCAGCTCTTTTTTAATCATACCAGGTCTTTTTTATTTAATGATTGTCGTATATTTCAGTGTCATTTATGTTGAGTTGTGTTTTTATATAAGCATATAAATTCTTGAAGGAGGGAAACAAGTAAGGTTTAGAAAAGATATACTTCATTTGGAAGGAAACAAATGAAGGGTAAATCTATCATTCTAAATTAATAGCTTTTTTTATTAAGTGAAATCTGTTTTTATTGATTAAAAATAATTTTTTTGGACAAATATATAAGAAAACAAAGAACTCATGAGTAAATACTCTAATTTAATATTTGTATAGATAAATACCTAATAAGTAAGATTTAAAGGGGTATGTACCCAATTTGACCTAAATTTTAAACAGAATAAATATTGTAATTCTTGTGGTCTATAACATTCATAACTGCGTTACCCAAAATTAAATCTATTCATTTGTGATTGAAAAGTTTCACAAATAACATGGAGAAGAATATAACTTCATCGCAATTTAAATTATAGAAGAATCATGTATATTATCTGCCAATAATAACAATAAAGAGATAAAAATGACCTTTTCACACATGATAGTTGGTAAGAAATTGTGGAAAATAGTATATGATGCCTTTGTACGTAGTATTTGATGATACAAACGTTTTCCAATATCCGCTTTGCTTTTACATGATTCTGTAAATTACATCTACGCAATATGTGTCACAAAATGAATAAAATCATATCTTAAACTAAACATGTTACGGTACAAGTCCCAAAAGTATTTAGACCACCCTCCATCTTATGTCAAGGTGTATCACCCCATTCTTTGAATTTATAAGATTGTACTTTTCATTAATTCGGCCATTGTGAACTACATCTACAAGATTAATATCCACATGCCCCAAGGATTCCTGCATTTAACATCACAAAATCTTTTAAGTAACACTGATTTGGAGATAAAATTACCAGAAACAATTCATAAAAGTTTCATACCTTTGATCTGAGACCAATGGCTCTCCTTTTAGTGCTGATGATTTCAATGTGAATCTTGTCCTTCAAAGGAGCCTCGTCTAACATAAACTGAAATTCTTCGTCCCAATTTGGATCGCGAGTTCTCTTAATCCTCTACAGGAATAGCAAAATAACACAAATCAAGCACTTGGAATATATATGCATAAGAAATATTCTACAGGTAGTGTATTATGAGGTGTAGTGACATTTAGTAAGGTCACCTTAGTTTTCCTCAGCTCTCCTCTAAATAGAACCACAGCACTAGGATTAGTGTGGTGCTTCCCTTCAACATCCTCTGCACCAAAAATTGTAATCAAAAGTAAACCAGCTCCGTACAAGGGCATTGCCTCATCAGAT
This sequence comes from Centella asiatica, assembly GCA_014636745.2. NCBI lineage: Eukaryota > Viridiplantae > Streptophyta > Magnoliopsida > Apiales > Apiaceae > Centella > Centella asiatica. The sequence goes on along the minus strand of CM025782.1, from coordinate 29,709,146 downwards.
GGTTTTACAGGGCTCTCGTTCTTAACAATTTCTTGATCAAGAGGTCCACTGATGAATATTTCATTTTCTTCTTTAAAAGGTATGAATGTCAACTCTACCATGATTTTCCCTCTTTGCTTCTTGTTATGAATGTCATTAGGATTTGTGTTCTTATGCAGATCCAAAGTAAAGTCCTTTTTCTCATGGGGTGCAAGTAAACTCAAGGGGACGACTTGCATTCCCAGCTTGTCATGTGGCCCAAACTGCCAATTCAGAAAAATGTTGATTCAGCCGACAAAGTTCAAACAAGCACATTTTTTTATGAATTCCAATTCTGAATGTAACTAACAAATTCTTATTAAAATAAAAACTACTATATAATTTACAATATAATTTAAATAAGAAGCTATATTAGTAATTAATGCTGGTAATTAGTTAAAGACTAAAGGTAACGAAAGTAAACCTTTTCCCAGTCATAGAGACGTAGTTCAAGGACCTGGGACTGAGGATCCTTTACAGTAAGCTTGAAGTTCTCATTCCACTCTGGATTCAAATTGTTCATCTTAATTGAGGTTTTTTTAGCTGGAAGTCTCTCACCACTAAGACTGAGTTTCACATAAGGATCTGATGTTCCCAGTAAGTCCTTCTTCAGAAGTTGTAGGGCACGCACAACCTTAACATGTAGTATTCCTACAGGCTTTTTAGCAGCTCCCCTAGAAATAAAAAGGCCAAAAGCAGTTATGATACTATTGACAAAATAATAATAATATAAATAGATAAATAACATATTTCTTGTTTGTTTTCATAATCAGAAATTTAAGAATGATGCCCTTTCCCAAAGTTGGAGCTAAGCACCAATGGCCCCGTTTGCTTTAGATTAAATTTTGGAGATCTTAGATTCTAGAAGTATAATAATTTACACTGTCAGAATCTAGAATCTTTAAAATTTAAGCTGAAACAAACACGACCAATATACTTGCTGCACCTTCTACTTATTTTACTTTACTACTGCAAATACCAATTATTGTACTTTAATAAGAAGACTTACACGGAATAATCTAGAATTGGTATTTCTAAAGTTTGGGGCCAAAGATAAAGGCTGGCCACTTGTTTTGTAATAGTTTCCTGCATCAAACCAGGAAACTACGTCAAATTCTTCTTCGATTACCATGTAGTCAAAACAACTATCATAACCATTCTGATAATGATTGTAAGTCCACAAAATGTTAAGGTATCAAAACTCTGAGTAACAATATGCACTCAAAATTTCCTACAAAAAGAACATACGCATCAGATCACACTTCAGTATGCTTAAATGAATTGAACAGTGTTCTTTATTTATGATCAGATCAACTGCAATTTGTTGAAAACAGTAGAGAAATCATTCATGAGTTGCTCAAAAGATGTATCTTTTTATACCTTGATATAAGGCTCCCCACGTACCCCAGACACGTTGACAGCTAATAGGTTTACTATGCAATCTCTGCAAACAGTTCATATCCTAATCCTCTAAATTACTTTTCCTAGACTAGCACATACTGTGACCTTTTATTATATTCCTGAGGATGGGTGTAATGGTAGCACTAGCGGAAGACTATGAACGTCAAATTTTCTGCCATGTGCTAAATATGCAAGAATGGAGAACTATATAGAACCTTCAAACTTAAAGTTTTGCATTTACCAAAGTAATCACAAGTAGATCATCTACAAAATGACTTAGAGATATAGATATACGATTGTTGCATGTGTCTGGGTTTTGGGGGGGGGGGGGGGGGGGGGGGGGGGGACACAGAGAGAAGAGAGGCACCTGTAAAAATTGATATATTCCAGGAATAGCCATAATGTCACATCCCATCACTTCCAGTCCAAAATCTAATTTTGGCTACAACATGCAAAAGATAGTTTTCGTAGGTAAAAAGTGCTGCATCAATTTGAAAGACTTCGAACAACCAATTCATTCACATTTATAAAAGATCACAAAAGATGGTATAAGTTTTTATTGTGCTCATACCTTCTCCATCAGTGACAGTAAAATATTTGCAAAACATGGAAAGGTAGGCACAAAAGGCTTCAAAATAATCCGTGGTGCTGCCGATACTTGTAAATCTATCAACTGAAAAATGTGCAATCAAAATGTATCCGCAATCTTAATATTATGTACACATGTGACACAAGCTCAGATTATCCAGTTCCAGTTCAAACGCCTTCAACTACACTATTATTTGTATATTAGTAAGAGAAAATAAAATAGAAAGCCAAATAAAATGTCATTTGTACACAATTTCCAGCACCCTTCAAAACTATGAATTATGCAATTTGAGGGGGGGAAAACAAATTAAATATGTAATTCTAACCTGTACTTTAATATCTATAGAGAACATTTTCAACACCAGAATAATGTTGGGATTCCCAGCCCATCTAACTGAGGGTTCCAACACCAGACGCTGCTCATTTGAGTCAAATACTTTTACACCTGAAAATTTGACGAGCAAAAGGCTCCATCAGCAAATAAAGAAAACTCCAAGTTAATTGAGTTTCATCAATGCTCCATATATATATATATATATATATATATATATTCCCCTTGAAATATGCAATGAGCAAAGACAGATTTTATCCTAACAAAAAGAATTGGTTTTCATCTGTAACTTACCATGAATTGAAGGGGGGAGATTTCCCAGAGTAAGTGTCTCAAAACCTATGGACCGAATTTGATACTTGCCTACATATTCATCAAATATTGGTTTTGCGGTGTTTTGAATTATATTACATATCGCCTGTAAGGGAAAACAAGAAAACTTAGACCTGAATACTTGATCAAAGAAGAGTTAAATTACAGTCAATTTGGGAACAGGGGAAGAAAAAGTTGTAGCACCTTGTCAAGGTAAGGCCACATATCATGAATCACAGTATTTAACCAAGCAACCTGTTTGGACAAGATATATTCAATTACAATAACTAGAAAAAAATAAACTTAAGGAAATAGTAATGTAATGCAGGTGATAATCAAGCTTAGAGCTCACTCGCTCGTAGTCTGAGTTCTTCACCCACATTGGAATCTCGCGCAAAATGTCGATCCAGGAGGTTGCGTCAAACTCCTGAAGTGGCCTAATGATTGGATCCTGCAGAACCAAAATTCACTTCCTAATTACTTGCATTCAATTCTCCATTCATGAAGCATAACCGTGCAACAAGATGATAAACACCACCACAGCATAACTTGTTATTTCTACGACCATTTACAAAATTAGTGCATATAACAAGCATGTGATGCATAATTTGGCAGGACTGGTTGTGGTAATAACATTTCCCGTTTGAATGTATGATATGTGAGATTTATTTTGACCAAACTCTTAAAACCCACTTCATAAAACAATTTAATTTTCAACTATAATTCTCTAACAATAAACGGGATACAACTTGGACTAACAAAATACTAGTCATCGGGTGCACAAAATTTATGACGAAGATAAAAAAACTATATGGAAATCAATAAAAGAACTATATATTGATTGAACTAATTTTAACCATTATTAGCAAGTATTCCTTCTTTCTTATTCTTTGTGAAATAAACAATCATTAAGAAAGGAAATAGGGATTAAGTGATGTAATAATTTACCTTGACATCTTGAGTCTCATTGCGTATGAATAAGAAAAAACCCAGAAGAAGACCAAATGGGATTCCAAATCCAAATCCTAAAATCCCCAATATTGTACCCACAAAACCCATTTGATCATTCACCACTCGATTTTTTTGCTCTCTTCGTCAAGACCCATTCGTATAAATAGATAATTTTTTATAAGAAAAAGAGTAGGAGTGAAATTGTAGTGAAAGAGAAGAAAATAGCAGTAGAATTGAAAAAAATCAAAAACTTGCAATGCAAGAGAATTAATTCGATTTGAAAGGGGCTGGGGGTAACGTATTAATAATATGAGCGTTGAAACAGCCAAACACGAAACAGCCATATAAAATGTAGTGGTTACTTGTATCTCTATATGATCAACGTGGCACCCCCCCTCCCCGCGTCCTGATGATACTACCATTAACACAACTCTGCAACTATCCAATTACGGGCTGCCCTCTTGGTGGCATATATATATATATATATGCTTCAAACACTCAGCGCACGAAATTTATAAATTTTATTATCACTAACCCTTCGATCCAAAAAGAGTTATACTCTCTTGTTCTGCACAAAAAAAATAATAATTTTGATAACTTTTAATTTTAAATATTTGATCAAAAATTATATATAGAATTAATATATTTTTTTCATTAAATTTGTTATCAATGTCCGATTAAAGATTGTAATAACAAATTTTGAAAAGTATAATATTATAATGAAAAATTTATACAAATGTTTTTTTTTGAACAAATTTTATTATCAAATGTTCCTTTCTTTTAAAAGGGATGGAGTATTTAAATTTTTATTATAATAATATTGTATATTTCATCGCGAATCTAATTTTAAATAATAATTTTTTTTCATGAAATTTAATTTCATAAATATTGAAATTAATGATAAGATAAGAAAATTATAATAATAATAAATATTTTAAAATATATATCATGATAAAAAAGAGAAAAAAGAAAATAAGTGATTATGGTGATTGCTACCGCTATCTTATATGCATTAAAATTTTCTACATATATTTTAATAATCACACTTTTATCTTCGACAATCAAAAAAATAATTGTTCAAATCTTGTACAAATATATATATAATTATTTTATTAAAACAAATCTCACCAACTTTTTTGTTTGAAAAATTCACGAATATTATGTTTTGAGATATTACTTATGGTGATTTTTTCCCTAACTATATTACTTTTGTTTGATGTAATCCGTTATGAGAATAGTTTTCTACGTGGGAAGTGGGAACATCCGCGATCAAATTTGCAGCATATCTATTATTATATATAAACAATCGACACTATACAGTAATTTTTTATTTTTGATAGGATGTTAGACCTTTTGGTACAAGATTGGAATTAATTTTTGAGTTTTCCAAATTTATAACGTCTAACTTTCACGAAGTTTGCAAATAGGTAACGATATTCATCCATCAATCTTTATAATAATGAAGTTTTTTCATTATTTCTCACGCTCATTCCTATCCATTTCCTTCTGTGGTCATCCATTAATACTTGTTGTCCAAACTTCTGAGGAGTATGTCATTCGTATAAAAAAAATATCATTTTCAGATTAAATTACACTATTTCATATTTTATAGAATTTCTATTTGTTTTAACTTTATCAATAACTTATCTCTATTATACTTTATTAAAATAATAATATCAAAAAATATTATTTAAATAGAAAAGTCTTGTACACGGGATTATAAACTTAATTTTGATTATAAACGTATATGAACGCCTTTTTTTACCTTTATAAGTAATTTTATTAAAAGTTGGAAACAAATTGCAACCCGTGCCTTGCACAGATTCTGAAACTAGTTATTGTAAAATATGGTTATTCATTTCACACGATAAAGATCGATACATTATTCTTTTTTCTGGTAGTCTAAGAATTAGATATACATTTTTCTTTTTAAACTAAAATCAAAATTGGAATGTTCAAGTTATAACAAGTGATTACTATTACAAATTCTTAAAAAATGAAAATGACAAGTGGATTTTCATTTTTAATGCAGAGGCAAAAAAAGGAAAAGAAAAAAAAAGAGAATTATTTATGTGACACTGTTATAGTCGGTAGATGTTATAAGAAATGATTTAAGCTAGTTCATCCCGCACATAATTGCTATAAGTAATCAAATTTTTATATAATGTTGGGGACCTATTTAGGTTAAGAAAAAAAGAAAAACATTCTACCTATTTAGATTTTAACATAAGTACTTATGGTGGTTCCTACCACTATCTTATATGCATTAAAATTTTCCACATATATTTCAATAATCACACTTTTTTTTCGACAATCAAAAAAGTAATTATTCAAATCTCGTACAAATATATATATATATATATATATATAATTGTTTTATTAAATATTATAATTATATGTTATAATTATAACAAGTGATTACTATTACGAATTCTTAGAAAATGAAAATGACAAGTGGATTTTCATTTTTAATGTAGGGGCAAAAAAAAAAAAAAAAGAGAAAAAAAGAGAATTATTTATGTGACACTTTTATAGTCATCGGTAGATGTTATAAGGAATGATCTAGGCTAGTTCATCATGCACATAATTGCTATAAGAAATCAAATTTTTATATAATGTTGGGGACCTATTTGGGTTAAGAAAAAAAGAAAAAGATACTGCCAATTCGAAATAGATTTTAACATAAATAAAAGATATTATGAATATTAAAAAACCTTTAACAACAATAATGATATATCATACATATAACAATTTTTTTGTAGTTAGTTTGCACCATTACTAATTACTGATGTGTTAAAATAAGATCATATATACATTTTTGAGAAAGAAGAACAAGTTATGTGGTATATTATTACCCACCCCCACTGCCTAATATTGGCCATTATAAACAAGACTGAAAAGTAGTAGTAATATTTTTGTCACTTTGTATAGCACCAAATAAAGGAGTCCAAATGAAAAAGTTAATTCATTTTAAGCAATGAAATTGAGGCCGTAAAGAGTAAAGCATTTACGCCATTGGCATTACGTGTCTGATCTGACAATTGAATAAAGGTGGGTCAAGGCTCGGACTAGGACCAGGGTTTCGTGGGCTTTTTCTACGGCCCAATTCTCTCGACCCATACAAGCTTCAAGCTACAGTCCGTATTCCGTAATCCCTAATTATTTGGGACCAGACGGAGTACTCCACTGGATTTGGAATCGTAATTACACATCATCATTATTATTTTAAAATTTTATATAATAATAATAATAATAATATATACTCTGTATTATTTAATGTCCTGTTCCAATAGAAGATATAACTTGATGTGCTCTTCTCAAATTGATTTTATCTTCAATTTTATGAGCCACTTAAAAATTAAAAGTCTCGTTTGTTTCAATTTAAATTTTACAAATTTTAGATTTTAACACCACAACAAAATTTATAAAATTAAAGTTGATGCATCGTTATAATTTCTCAATAATTTATGAGATAAGGAAATAACTATTTTTACCGTGATAAAAAAAAATCCTAAAATTACATCATGAGGCTTTTTTCCCCTCACGCGAAAATAGGCAATTTTTCTAGACCATCCTATGCTCGCGTCAATATATATTTTTCCCTTTTTATGACGTAAACTTATAATAATTACAACAATTATTATTATAAGGGATAGATTTATTAATATAATGGATAAGTTGAAAATCTTATGTTTATTTTAGCACAAATTAATCAAATACAATGAACCATATACTTCTCCTTTAAACCTACCCAAAATATTGCACTTTGTCACGGCTCAAAGCCCCAAAAATTTGAATCTAGTAAACAAAGTAAGTACACCAACAAACTAGCTAGATTTGAGTCATAATTAATTAGTAGAACTGCAATATATATGAAATGATATATAAAATAAATTCGAGAGACCATGCATGTTGTTGAGGTTTATGGGAATATATATGTCTCCTTTAACGGTATCTTTCAACTGCTATAACAGATGTTTAAAACTAATAATGAACCAATATGTTGGGTTTGTGTCACCCAGGTTCAATGAACATGCATGTTCACTTTGCTTTATCCTTCTACTTAATTCGTTTCCCATTCACATGTTAATTATAACATACATACATATATACATATACAGATTAATTATCAATGCATTAATTATTATTATTATTATTTTGGGTTTTGTGTTCAATTAATTTTTTAGTTTGATATATAGTATGTTGTACAAAACATGTGTGGTTTGATTCAATGAATAGCAGAGACTTGGAACTAACTAACGTGCGGTAAATTTCAGGAAATACTATTATTTATCAAAATTCTATTTGATTTAATTGGAAAAAAATCTAAAACCTTTTTTATTGTATGAAGCGATCGAGTAGTAGCATCGATATCTTCACAGAATCCATCCCTTTAGAAATACTATAAATAAAAGAGTAAACTATAGTTATATAACAGCTGCTAATTTTATTTTATATATATATATATATATATATATATATATATATTTAGTTTATTTTATATAATGCATTGTGGAATTGTGATCATCTGTATTATTTTTCTCAATAATGCCTCAAGATCAGCATGTCCATATAAATAATAATAAGAGGTGAACGAGTGATTGGTCCCATACTCCCGTTGCAGGTTATCATCAGTTTCCCATTAATATTCATTACTCGGATCATATTTAAAATTTTATACATTTTCATGTAAGCATTAAAAATTTAGTCCCTAACTTGAATTAGAGTATTTTTTTTTTCCCTGAAATTACAAGTTTACGGTTTTTAAGTTTAGATATCGTTTTAGCGAATTTTCCTGATATATACGAGGTATAATATAATACTAATGATTGTAACCAAAATAATAATAAACAATACAAATGCTTTAATAATGTCAAACGGACATAAAGTGAAGTATGCAGAGAAACGTAAGAATGCTATTAAATACCGAAACTAAGATATAAGGATATACAGTATCCAAAATTAAATAGAATAGAATATACATATACATGTTGGATTTAAAATGTTAAAACAGACGAATCGGAAAATATGATTTCACAATATGAAGTCACTTAAGTATATTATTTTCATTTTAAACTTAGGTATACATTCGAATTTACACAAAATAAATTTATAATTAAAATAAAATATGTTACTTTTAATAAGTTTAAAGTAAAATATAGTAATATATATAAATAATACTCTTAAATATGAACGTGTGTATGCTTACAAATACATATCACAATTAAAATTATAAAATTCATATGTAATAATATATCGAAAAAATATATACTCCCTCTCTTAAAAAAAAAAAGAGTTACATTTAGAAAAAAAATTGTTCCAAAAAAGTATTACATTTAAAAATTTTGTTTATTATTTTGCTATAAATTAAAAACTTTCATAACTTAAATATTCATAGTTAATTTTATGAGAAAAAATATTATGTATACATTTAATTTTTAATTAAAAATATAAAATTAATAATCGTAAAAAAATTAAATATTATTATTGGAACGGTACGAGTAATTGTCTAATACTGTAATAGGATTACAAATAATGTTGAAATAAATGACTAAATAAACATATGACCAAATAAAAAAGAGAAAAAAAAACTAGGTAATGATTGAGGTTGGCGAGATATATGTAGGGGTTAGATGGTTAGTTGCATTAGGATGCTAGGGGAGTAGCACCATGTGATTTGGTCTTAATTGATGTATACTTTAATCCGCACAAATACTATTCAACTTTGTCAAGTTAAATAACTTTGTATACTACGGAGTAATATATGGACCAATAATTCCTTCTTCGGGTGTTGACTTTAGTACTTCACCGATGGATGTCTCACACGCGTCTGCAGCAAATTGAATACCAAGAGTGTGGGGTCGATATGCGTACTTCAGTACTCGCCCCCGTCGCCCGTAAGTTAATACTCCCGTCCAGAACTATAAAAACCATGTAGGTTTCCCAAAAATAAAAGGATTCGGTTGAAATCTAATAATAATTTTTGAAGACTTCTTTCAAAATTTACTGTTAAACAGTAAATAATAAAATTTAACCTCAAGTCGTTATAAAATATTTATGATTTATTATTTAATATAAATATTTACTATTCAAAATATTACTAAATATAAATCTGTCCATATATAAATATACATACTTACTAAAGATTTTTGATTATTTAATATCATTCTTAAAATAATACAATATAACACTTAAAAACAATATTAGTATTTCAATAAATATATACTCTATTTGTTTCACAATAATTAATATTTAACTTTTTTTGAACGTAAATTTAGACGAATTATTTTATATGTTAAATATTTTATTATATTCTAAAAAAATTAGTAAGAAAAAAAATATATTAAATAAGGATTAATATGAATAAAAAATTTGACATATAATATAAGTACCTAAAGTTACGTGCAAAAAAAAAGTTAAGTATCAGTTATTGTGAAATTGAGAAAATACTATTTATATTACAAATTATTTAGTACTTAGAATGTATTGTCGAATATACAAAAATATTTTCTTTTATTTTTTAAAAACATACAAATATTTCAAATTATAACATATTATCTCTACCAACAACCTATGTATCTGCATGTAAACAATCACTCACATAATGTATTCCATTTGCTTATTAATATTTGTATTTAAATATTTATATTGTATATAGGCATGCATAAATTTAATTTCAATATTATAATTATCTAATTTATGATTCAATAAGTAAAATTTAAATATGTGAATTATTATAATTAAATTTGAATATAATTAATATTATTTATAATTATACCATTTTTATTAATTACTAAATACTTGTATATGGTTACATGATTTTAATTAATTGTGATACAAGTATTGTGCTATTTACCAAGAAAAATAAACACATAATGTGATTTTATATTTATATGTGAACAAATTTATATTTATTTATGTTTTATATAGTATATATATTAAATAATAAATTTTTACTAATGGTTTATATAATGGTTTTAGGTTGAGTTTTTTTTATTTATTGTTATTGTTAAGTTTTATAAGAAATTTTAAAATTAATTATTAAATATTAGACCTCAACTATTAAATATATAATAATTAATTATTAATTATTAAAATTAATTATTAAATTAATTATTAGATCTCAACTATTAAATATATATAGATGATTGAAATGAAAAAAAATCTATGAGGTAGTGTTCTTTAAGAACTCTATATGAGCCGAATCCAAAATAAAAAGTGTTTGATTTATAAATATTATTAGTGAATGTGCTTTATAGAGACATATGGACCAACTTATTATATGTATTATGAATTTCATTATTTATTTAACAATTAAATAACAAAAACTTTTATATGTCAGGATACTTTTTTTTGACTCGTTATAACTTTAAAAAACAACAATTTTATGTTTATTTTTGTTAAGATATGCTCCCTTCATTTATATTTATTTATTTTTTTAGAGAGAAAAATATTTTTTTTTACGTGTTATTTTTAAGTTCCAATAAAGTATTAATGGCTTAAATTACTATATTATCATTGCATTTAGTATTAATTTATTTGTCTTTTATTGCTTTCAATCAACTTTTAAAGGATAATATTAGCGTTTTACATATTTTTTTAGTTAATTGAATATAAAATTAATATACTTTTTAATAAACGTATTTTTTTTCTAAAACGGCACATAAAATAAGAGAATTGTAGGAGTATATGTTAACATTTTAAGGATAATTAAAGCTATCATTCTATTGCTCATTGCCGTTACTCCATCGGGTCAGTAATATTTAAAAGTAGATTACATTTTTTAAGTATATTAAAATGGAGAGGAGGTAGGGTATCATTCTTTACTTTCCAATTATTCACCATCACTTATAATTTATGTTAAGACTGTATTTATTTTATTAAGTGGTTAAATTTAAATAAATTTATCATATATAAATTTGTTGAATTAATTAAGTATTAAGTATTTGTCTAGATTTGAATATAAAATTTATTTTTTGTTTTATATTCATCTTAAATATTTAATTTTATCTATTTTATCATTTTAGCAAAAGAATAAATATCTTAACACATTCACATTTTGTCTCAACGATTTACTCAATTTTGATAAAATTAAATTTATTAAAAAATAAGTGATAAATTAAACAAATAATTTAAATAATGTAGCATCTGAATGCGTTCAGAGTTTAAATATATTCATAAGTACACGATAAGAATCCTTTAGGAGTGTCGTCGAAATCACGGATAACATGAAGATTCAGACTCTTACCGCTTGAAAATGGCTGACCCTTACTTCCTCTTCTTAAAATATAACCAATTCTATATTATCACATCATTGACAATTGATATTCAATTTACAGTATATAGAACGAAAATGTACTATTGTACACAATTAGTGTTTGCAGTAACCGGAGGGGAAAGAAAGATGTTTGCAACATATAAAAATTTCATTCCTAAGAGACCATCAAAACATAGTTATCAAATCAAAAGCATAATTATTAGAATCAGACCAAACATCGACTTGATGAAGGTATACTAGTTCAACGATTTAGTGATTCAACCAATTGAGCTAGTAATTAAACCATGTAAATTGAATTATTATTATTATATATAAAAATAAATTTATATGCTTAAAATTATAGTTTAATGTACTAAAATTAAATAATTACTATATTTTAAATATATAAACAAGTATATTAACTAACTATTATAATTATTTACAACACAAAATAAATTAGGAAAATATTTAACAAGATAAAGTATTATTCACTTACTCCAAAAGATTCACGTTTTAAATGTTAAATTTTATTTTTAATGAATTTATAATAGTGTTAATAAGTGAATTACATGTTTAATTTTGATATAAACTGAAAAATATAAATAAAAATATTTAAAAAATCTGTTTTGGTTAACTAAAATATCAGTCCGTTTTTTTTTAAAACACCCGGTTCTTAAAAAATCGTCTGATTTGTCTGTTTCACTCCAATATTTTTTATGAACCGAATTGAACTAGATACTAATTTCAAGACTAAATAGTTCGATGAACCGATCCGATTCTAATAACTATGCATCAAAAGTATATAGTCCCAATTCATTATTTTACAGATGCATCGAGTTAAAAGTACTTTAATCCAATAAAATTGTACGATTTTGATGAGTTTATGTTAAATTTCAAAATATACGTATAAGTGGTGAATGCAGAGTTTGGAGCCCACTTGAACTCGAACTCTATTATAAATATATTCTGCTCAAACAAATTTATTAGCAAATCGAGCTTAAACTTCATTTTGACTTCTTTATTACACGAGATGGGTACGAGCTTGAGTAAATTGATTGCAATTTCACTTATTTATATTTGGGATGAGATTTTTTGATTCATTATATACTCATCCCCTAAATTGTCCCGTTAAATTCTTAATTTTAACTCCTCATATATATTCAATAGTTGAAATTCTATTGGTAATTTCTCAAAACATAATATAAAAGATAAAATATCATTTGGTACGATAAAATTGCTCCCTTATATATTTGCTTTTATAAATTCTTATTTTTCTTTTAATATTTTTTTATGAAACTATCCAATACTCATTTTGACTTTGACTAATATGAATTCAAGATACGTTGAATTTGATAACATGAAAAATTATCCTATACTCATTTTTTTCATTCACATAACAAACTTGTTACGCTTAAACTAATAAATATTGGTACTCTTATAAACCCTTTTAAAACTTGTACTAGGTTCATTAACCTCAATAATTGAATAACTATCTATATTTCTGAATACAAAGTTAATTTGAATTCATGACTCCTTTACCAAAAACTTATTTATTGGTTCAAGGTTAACTATTTTATGACCATACTCGGTACAAAAGGCAGAACATGATGTCGTAGTGGCTAAAATTTAAGAGGTACGACACCGTATCGCGCAGCTGCGACGAAGCAAACGCTCGAAGGCAACAGGTGTAGGAGTACGACGTCGTGGTATTAACGTTACTTTCAACCAGGTAAATCTTCTTGGAAATCCCAAAACCCCCGAAACCGGAACTTCTCGGAAAATAATGTCCCCACTTGTCGTCATAAATTTTAGTCAGAGAAAGAAAGGAGTTTCTAGAGAGAGAGAGAAAGAAACAGAGAGGAGAGACCATTAATAAGCACTGTAGAGTGGAGGAGTAGACGCGGCAGTAAATGGAAAAAGCCCCATTAAAATTACACTTGAAAGTGGAGTAATAAAAAGGGAAGAGAGATAGAGAAAGAAAGTAAGAAAACGTGAACTGTCTTTTTAACTCTCCACTCACATCTCTGCAAAAAGACCCCCCCTTCTCTCTCCTCAAATAATACGGAGTTGTAGTATCCCCTTTTCTCTCTCCTTAAGGTAGCAGCTCTCCAAGAGTCACTGAAGATATATATATATAATTTTATAGTATAGCTTGCTATCTTTCTCTCTCTTCTTCGGTTTCTCTCTCTAAACTCGCTGCTCCGCAGAAATCTGTCCCCTCATCCCTTCTCTATATCTGTGTCCATCCCTCTTTCGTCAATTTACGCGTGGCGCAATATGGGTCGGCTAAAGAGCGTCTGATCTATTGTCTACTTTCAGCAGAGCCACTGGTACAGCATGGAAAAGTATTTGAAATCACCTGGAGATAGATGATAGATATGGTAACTTTGATGAATTAAATAAAACCCCCTTTTACATAGTTATCTCCACAACTCTATCTGGTCTACTTGTTACTCTACCTCTACCTATACTCTACAGTCTATACTATGGATATCTCGATTTCCGATTCATATGGAATACTCTGCTTCACATTCAGATCCAGGTTTTTTTTGGTCAATATTAGTTTTGGTTATGGCGGGTAATTGATTTAGTTTTCTTATTTACCATCGGTTAATTTTCTCTTTTGTTAGGGTTTTTGGCCTTTTCCATATACTAGTCATAGATTTGTGTGGAATGAACAGTGAATCTGGTTCTGTTCAAACTTTGGTTTTATTTATTGCAAATTGTGGTTTTATGGGATCCTAATTGATTCTATAGGTGATTTGTGAGGTTCTGTTTTTTCTCCTTTTACTTGTTTTTTTCTTTAGTTGTTCTTTACTATAGGGAATTCATTTAAGTTCTGCTAGTTATCTCGTATTTTTAGTTATATTGATTGAATTTTCTTTATTATTATCGAATTAGGACGAACAGATTTGTACGGGATAATTCAGGTCGAAGCACTTATGGTGGATCACGGATTACATCTTTTTGTTATCTTTCATCCAAAACTAAACTTGCACTCACAAATTCTATTGTTTTCAAGGTAGTTGATAATGTTTGAAAATGGTTCATGAAGGTGGACATGAATGTGAGGCCCAGAAAGGATTGAAGTTTTGATATGTCAAAAGTTGTCCAGCAACCAAGCTTGGAATCTTTCTCTGGCCTTATTGTGGCTGGGTTCGTAATGGTTCGGGATAGTAGCTTCCAGTGCCAAGTCAGTTCATAATTGAAGTGGCGTTTGTGATGAGAAGCCCTCTACTTATTTATTCATCTTCATAGTGTCAGGAGTCTGGAAGGTTCCTCGGTTACGTGGAAGCACTAATTAACCAATAGACTCTACTGCTATATATATCTATTTATTGAAGAATCTTTCCAAAACATGGATCAGAATTTGAATGTGAACCATCAGCCGAGCAATATTCAGCGGCTGCTTTCTGCTTTTGTACCAGTGCTTCTAGTTGCAGTTTCATATGTGGACCCAGGAAAGTGGGTTGCAGCTGTTGAGGGAGGAGCCCGTTTTGGGTCTGGTATCGTCATATATATGCTGGTTTTCAATCTTGCCGCTATTCTCTGTCAGTATCTGGCTGCTCGTATTGCTGTGATTACTGGAAAAGACCTTGCTGAGGTATATATCTCTCTCTAGCCTTCACCATGTCATGAAGTACATTCATCCCACTTGATTTAGTTTTAAAGATTCTTAAATGTGCATGTACTTTCTAAGTTTAGAGAAGTTATTACAAGCATAATAAATTTTAGGAACGAGTAGGTCATCCAATATGCTAAGAAAGGTCAATGTGAGCACTATCCTTTTATATACAGTATGTGTTTGCTGACAGAGTTGATTAACTGTATCTGTCTGAAACTGGGTTTAAATAACTGTCCCAAAGACTATACATTGTGGGTCATCTTAATGTACCACAAACTCAACCAAAGGTCATGACTTGATTCACTTGGTAGTAGACTTCAGTCATTATATATGCACATCTCTAGCACACAGTGAATGAACTTCAGAAAAATCTATGAGTGATATGCAGCATTTTCTCTAGAATCACCAAGTTGATTGGAAAGTCTTCATTTAGTATAAATTGTTTTACTTAAAGTACTCGGTTTTATTAGGCTTATGGTAGCCGCATTACAATCCCCTTAGCAATTTATAGATATAGCTTGGTATGTTATAACTATACCAAATTTGTTACAACTCCTAGTAGCCTATCTCTATTTTTTATTTATCATTTTATTTGTTACCAATATATACTTTCCTTGGCTTTGCGAAGATTTGCAGGGAGGAATACGATAAGGTCACTTGCATATTCTTGGGTGTTCAAGCCGAGTTATCAATTATTGTTTTAGACCTTACAATGGTAACTTCTGTCTTTTCTCAACACATCTTCTTATAAACTATTATGCATGATCCTTAATGTATAATTGCCCTAATTTATTTTTCTGACAGATTCTTGGTGCTGCACACGGACTTAATCTTATTTTTGGGGTGGATTTATATACCTGTGTACTAATCACTTCTGTAGATGCTATTGTATTTCCAGTTATCTCCATTTTCTTGGTAAGATTGGTTTTTTGTAATTTTATTATGAGGTTTTTGGTACTTCGATTGTATGCAATCTCCTAGATGTATATGCACTCTGGTATTGTCACAATTACATGAGCACTCGTTTTCCAGGAGGAGAGGAAGGCGAAATTACTATGCATATGTATGGGAAGCTTCATATTAGTTTTTCTTGTCTTTGGAGTACTCACCAGTCAATCAGGAGTGCCATTCGCCTCTGTTGCGATGCTGACAAGATTGAGCGGGGAAAGTGCAGCAGCATTGATGAGTCTTCTTGGAGCAAGTATCATGCCCCACAATTTTTACCTTCATTCCTCTATTGTAAAGGTCTCTGTTCCTCCCTTTTTTTTATGTTCCCAAATTCAAATCTTCTAGAACAGAGTGTGCTTTTTACAATTCATAGGGAGTGAAATCACTTGATGTTACTTATATTTAGCTTGTATATAAATTACTACCTGAACCTTTTAACTTCTAATGATAATTCTGATTATCTCTTCAGTTTCAAATTGAACCCCTTCATTTCATCATATGGTACAAAATGCTCACCTTTTCTCGGGCCCTGTCCAACTGTAGAAACCATTGGAAATTGCTAGGTGGTGTAGGCACTATGCGCTTATTTCAAGTGACTGCTTGGTGGACTTTTTTGTTTGTGTTTCTATTATAAGTCACTGAGTGGAGTACTTATGCCTTGCGCAAAAGCGGGGCTTAAGTATGCCTTTGTTACAGAATCTCTCATTCATTAACAAGATGCTTTTACAACATCTAATCATATATTAGGAACTTCATATCACTTTATAGTTTAAAATTAGAAATCTATCACTCCTTAAAATTGGTGCATAGCAGATGTACTCCAAAAACACACCCACACTCACACTCTCCCAATCACCCAAACATACAAAGTTAAAGAAGGCCTTCATAATTTCGATTGATCTGTCACTGTTTTCATTTGTTTTAATCCTCATGGAAGTATGTACTCAGGTTTTGTAATGAGAAATACTTGTCTTAATTTTGTGTTATATTTGAAATCTTTTTTAACTTACATTCGAGACCTACTAATATATTCCAATTTTTCCATAATTTCATTTTATCGAAAAGATGGGGAATATATAGTAATTCTTGGGCAAAAGTAATCCCTTGTCCTGAACAGTTGTCGTTCCTTTTTATTCATCCAAGGTATGGGCAATAGAATACAATATGAGATATGCTTTAGATTATAAAAAAAATGTATACTAATATACTAATTCACAACAAGAGTTTACGTTAAGAGAACTCTTTAATTGAATATGTCTATAGTAATCTATCTAATTATTCTTTAATCACGAATTTGACAGATGGTTTTGGTCTGCTATTTCTTTTTATATTGTTTTGTTTACATTCAAGACGACTCTTTAATTATATCTATCTATACTATTAATATATTAACTTATAGACAAAAATCGTTCACCAGACTGATAGAGAGTAGGCCTGTTTGTAGACTACCTATATTTTATCTATACTTACTAATATATTACTTCACCAGAGCCTTTTACAAATTGGCTTGATTGAGAGTAAATCTGTTTGCAGAATAAATTATAATTAAATTAATCATAACATAATAAAAGTAATTATTAATCAAATTTATGTGAATAAGATGATCATAATCAAATTAATAATCACAAATAATAATGTTATTTCTCATAACTGATCAATGTAAACTAAATCAATTATAATATAAATTATTAATTAATTAATATATTCAAACAAAATAATTACAATCAAATGAATAATAATAAATTACCCCTGTTTTGCATTAGTTTAAAGCTAGTGTAGAATTATGATCCCTTTCTTCCGGATTGGATCCCCTCACCCTAAGATTTGCAGAAGTTAGGTTGTATGAGTTCATGGTTATTTTACGGGTATCTAATTACTGTAACCAAAGATTAAGGAATTGATCCATACAATCTGCCACCTGCAAATTCTCAGATCATTTGGATAAGCCATCAGGATTGTAGTTTGCTTTGATTTAGTTGAACTTTGTAGGATGGATAGCCGAGGAGTAGCTTTAAATATTAAAGCAGATTCTCTTACTCTCTTCAAATTTGATGGAGACTAGTATTATGCTACTCTGATCCTTAATGTTCTATCATGCATGTGTCCTTATTGTTGACTTGTGAGTTGATGAGATTCAGCTAATATTCTTCTTCTTTGTTCTTTTAAATTAATATGTTGCAGCTAGAACGTGGAGTATCAAGTGTTTCTAAGGGATACCTCTGTCATGAACAATTATTTGCCATTTTATTCATCTTCAGTAGCATCTTCTTGATCAATTATGTGCTGGTGAACTCAGCCGCAAATGAATTCTATGGTGCAGACGTTGCTCTGAATACATTTCAGGATGCACTGTTTCTGATGGACCAGGTTTATTCTATAATTCTTCCTTTTCTTCGAGACTGCTTTTGTACCAATTTAATCTTCACTAAATATTTGATGCAACTATGTGCTGACTTCCTTCCATTCCCTTGTCCCCACCCTGATGCAGGTGTTTAAGAATCTGGTGTTACCCTTTGTGTTAATATTGGTTCTAGTTTTCTCCAATCATATCACAGCATTATCCTGGAAACTTGGTAGACAAGCTGTTCTGCAAAATTTCTTCAGAGTGGCCATTCCTGGTTGGCTTCATCGTGCAATAATTAGAGTTATTGCCATTGTGCCAGCTCTTTATTGTGTGCTGAATTCAGGAGCTGAAGGGATATATCAACTGCTAATATTTAGTCAGGTTGTAGTTGCAGTTTTACTTCCATCTTCCGTGATCCCTCTTTTTCGAGTTGCCACTTCCAGATCAATACTGGGTGCGCACGAAGTTTCTCAGTCTCTAGAATCTCTGGTCCTCATAACATTTGTTGGGATGCTTAGTCTTGAGATTGTATTTGTCATAGAGATGATTTTTGGAAACAGCGACTGGGCTAGTGATTTGAGGTGGAACATGGGAGGTGGCATGTCTCTCCTTTACATTGTTCTTCTTATCATTGCCTTAGTTTCCATTTGTCTGATGCTTTGGTTAGCAGCAACCCCACTAACATCTGCAAGTTCTAGATTAGATGCTCAGACATTCAACTTCAATGTAGAAGACTTGCCTCAGCTGGCTACAGAGATAGATCCGAGCAAGGATTTTAATGAAAATCAGTATCGAATGGTTGAATCCAACCAAAAGCGAGAACCCACATTAGCATCTGAGGAGAGTCATGTCACTACGTCAACTTCATCTCCTGCTCTAAATTTACCTGAAGCACTTCCAGATCGTGACAGCACATCTCCGTTGGCTACAATTGATGAGAATTCTTCTGATATTACAAATTCAAGCCCTTCAGTGTGCCATTCAAGGGATTTAGTAACCACAGTAGAAACTGGCCTGGGCTCAACTGATTCTAGTAAGTTATCAGATATTGAAATAGTGGACACCACAACCTTTAAGACAGAGCCATCAAACTTAATAGCGAGTACCCTGAGTGTGGAGGGGGATTCACAGAGTGAAAAAAGTGATGACAGAGATACTTGGGCACCTGAAGAATCATCTGTTGTGGTGTCTGGGAGCAGCCCATCCATAGCATCTGAGGGCCCAGGTTCCTACAGAAGTCTTAGTGGGAAAGGTGATGACCTAGGCAGTGGAACTGGAAGTCTTTCAAGACTAGCCGGGTTGGGACGGGCTGCAAGACGTCAGTTATCTGTAGTTCTTGATGACTTTTGGGGACAGTTGTTTGATTTCCATGGACAGGCGACTAAAGAAGCAAAGTTAAGGAAACTAGATGCTTTGCTGGGGATAGATTCAAAGATGGATCCAAAGCCTGCCTGTGCATCGCCAAAACCAGATACCAGCAGAAAGGAGTTTACGGGGAATCTTTCATCTATGGGTGGAAGAGGATCTGATTCTATGATCAAGTCAAGTCTGTATGAATCTACCAGGCAGCAGAGGGGACAGAGTAATGTTGAGTCATATTACGGGATACAAAGGGAATTGTCATCATTATTGTCCAATAATACACAATTGTTAGATACATATATGCAAAATTCCAACCACAATGCTCTGGACTGTGGTGAGAGGCGCTATTCCAGTCTGCGGCTACCATCATCTGCTGATGTTTGTAATGATCAACCAGCCACCATACATGGGTACCAGATATCGCATCTCAGTCGCATTGCGAAAGAAAGAAATTCTGGCCTTTTGACAGGTCAAATGGAATCATTCTCCCCTAAATCCCCATCCTTGGTTTCATCAAATTACAGAGAACCATCAGTTATTGCCTCTGGGCAAAAGCCCCGAAATGGGCTTAGCAACAAAGCACCACCGGGATTTCCAAGTCTTGCAGTGTCCAGGAATAATTCTCTGCAACCTGAAAAGCCATTTTATGGTATTTCCTCCGTTGGACCTGCTGAAAATGTTGGGGGCACAGTCAATGCAAAGAAATATCATAGCTTGCCAGATATTTCTGGACTTTCTATTCCTCAACGGAGTTTATTGCTATCTGATAGGGGTGCACTATGGGACAGTCCCATGAATTATCGACCATCTATTGGCCGTACGATGTTAGAAGCATCCTTGTATCCAAGTGCTTTATCCAATGCATACTTAAGCTCTTCATCCAAGGCAGGAGTTCCTTCTGTCTTTGATGAACCCTCTTCTTACAGAGACGCTTTCTCCTTACAGGTCAATTCAAGTTCACACACTGGATCCCTGTGGTCTAGACAGCCTTGTGAACAGTTCGGTGTGGCAGATAAAGTTCATTCAGTTGGAGGTGAAGGATTTGGAAGTATGCAGATTTCAATTACCCAAGAAACTGCATCCGCGGTAGATTTTGAAGCAAAGCTTCTCCAGTCTTTCAGAGTGTGCATTCAAAAGCTCTTGAAGCTGGAAGGATCTGACTGGTTATTTCGACAAAATGATGGAGTGGATGAGGACCTAGTAGATCGTGTGGCTGCGAGGGAGAGATTCTTTTATGAAGCTGAATCCAGGGAGATGAATCGGATGGGTGAATCACATTTTTCTGGTGACAGGAAACCAGGCTCTGGACAGAGAAATGAGGAAATGGTCATTTCAGTTCCTCACTGCGGAGAAGGCTGTATTTGGAGAGTGGATCTGATAATCAGTTTTGGTGTCTGGTGCATTCATCGGGTTCTTGAGCTTTCGCTTATGGAAAGCAGGCCAGAGCTGTGGGGAAAATACACCTATGTATTGAATCGTCTTCAGGTAATGTCTTTTAGTTCTGTGCCTGTTTATTTGTTATGTGTTATGGTATAAGAAATTCCTGTAAACATAGAATATCCAGACTGTATCGAGGCTGTCCAGATCCAATTTATTTAGCTATATGATTGGTTGGTCTGATTACAAAACATACATAAATATAATTCTATAACCATTTCTGCATGTGCTGATTGACACATCTCTAATCAAATGCACAAATTCTCTTTTCAGAAGATTGATGTGCATAGTTTGGATCCAAGAATTGCAGGATTTGGATAATATTTTAGCTGATGTCTACTTATCAAGAAAATATGTATCTTAGCTAGGATCGGTCATCCTGCTGTACCTGATTTTATTTCAGTTTCCATTAGAAGACCCCTTGCATCCTTTTTCTTTCTTTTGTTTTTGGTGTTTTGAAAATCTTTCTATGGGTTTGTGGTTCCACGTTGAATGTCATTCTTGACAACCATCTTTGTGGCACAGGTCTTATATTTTCTGAACTGTTCTTTAGTCTTCTAAAAATCTGTGCAATAACTATGACATTTTTATGTGCAACAGAGGGGTAGTATGTTTCATTGGTTCATTATTTAATGCATAGTATTAGTCAGTTCTGTACACCTTGGCGCAGAAACCTAGTTAATAATGTAGTATGAACTACTGGGACTCCTAGCTGTTATTGTATGTTCTATTATGCATGGCGTTCTTACAGAACAGTCGACATAAATCAAATATCTTACATTCATTTTTATTGCAATCTACAACATCTTTCCAACACCCCACCCCTGCACGCTTTTAATGTAGAAATTTTAGATTCATTTGCAATAATTTTTTAGCTTGAGCAGTCGTCTCCTAGTGGTCTACGTGGTTATTCTCATCCTGAGCATATATTTCTAAACTGCCTCATCATGTTAGGATCTTACAGGCTGGCCCTTCTCCAATCGACAAAATCTTACCACAACTAATTTCATTTTGCTTATTCCATTACAATATCTTACCTTCAATGATGCAAGTGTTCATTTCCTTGAAGGAACCTGGAGGATATTATCATCTGAATTTTAGATTTGATTTGCATTCCCTAGATAAGTATCTTCAGTTGGGAACCCTATGGTAAAACTACAGCATCAATTCTTTATAACGAGTATATTTTCCCCCCTTGTTATTCTTTATCTTTGAGTGTTTTTTTATTTTGATCTTTTTTAGTGATAAAAGACCCACCCATTAGGCCTCTCTCCCAAACACAGGCTGGATGAACACAATTTATTAATCTTATCTTACCAATAATTTTGATGCAGGGGATTATTGATCCAGCATTTTCCGGACCTCGTTCTCCAATTACCCCATGCTTCTGCTTACAAGTTCCACTTCTGCAGCAGCAAAGATCTTCTCCACCTGTTACTAATGGAAGTTTGCCACCACCAGCAAAACAAGCCAGAGGGAAATGCACAACAGCCGCAATGCTCCTGGATATGGTCAAGGATGTTGAAATTGCTATAGCAGGTCGAAAGGGCCGAACTGGCACTGCTGCTGGTGATGTGGCTTTTCCCAAGGGAAAGGAAAATCTGGCATCGGTCTTAAAACGCTACAAGCGCAGATTGACCAACAAGCCAGTAGGAACTTCTGAGGGTGGACCAGGATCACACAAGGTTTCTGTATCTTCTCCACATGGTTCATAATCTTTGTATATGGTTCACACATAACAGCAACCAGGTGAACCAATTTTTGAGTTGTGAGATGATTTGATAAGAAGCTCAAACTCTGAATCAGACGTGCTCAGTTGTTATGAACTCTCTTCTGTCTGTCTCGTCTCACTCACTCTCTCCGTCGCTTGTGTCTCGCTATTTCATGAGTTTTAGATCTTTTCATGCAGAATTAGCATCCATGAACCTGACAGCTGTATACATGGAATAAAATGTGCTGGGTGTAAATTTGCAGCAGAATGCAAGAATCGGGTGGAAGAAGTGTGGGAAAGTGATGATAGCAAATGCAGCCTTGGACAGCATCCTCTCACTACAAGGTCAACTTAGTTGAGGAGCAGGAGGGAAAATGCTAATGTAGAATAATAGGATTTGTACAATATGAATTTTTTGTTTTCGGGTAGATCATGCTTTGCTTTTCGCATTTGTAAATTTTATAGCTTGCCATCAACTCTTCAGCCACAAAGATGAAGAGGCTAATCTTTTACAGAATTCAACTTTGTTCACTGTTTATGTTCTATAAAAGAGAAAAATGGAAGCGAAACAGAAACGGGAAAGTAGAAGAAATGGATGGGATTTTTATGTAGATGTACTTAGTTGCCTTGGCCTTCTCTCCTGAAAGAGCTACCGTTCCATAATGTTTTACTGGGAGTTGTTGGACACTATTTTAACTAGGAAACCAAAGCCAAGGAACTTGCGTATTGATGGAGACATCTGACTTATAGGCCTTTGATTGCAAATATATACATATATGAAATATTATATGAGAAAACAGTGGTGCAGGCAACTGTACCCAAATTAGGTACACATGCTGTTTTCTTCACATTTTTCGGCCTGCTTCCCTCTTTTCTCCAAGTAGCAACCCGCCATTCCTCCTCCGAGTACATCTCTTCTCTCGGTTACACCACCACCACCAGCTCGTCCCCTTGCTCCAATGGCTTCTTCCAAACCTACCATGATCTTAACTTATGCTTGTTGCAATATTACAAGAGACATCAAAAAATTGCACAAACAAAAGTATACAAATTTTGAACCATTAATTTTTAATATGTGAGCCCTTAGAACTAGTTAATTTCATATAGAGTTTAGCCACTACAGTTTATCGCCACTTCATTTATAACAAAAGTTTAGATGGAAAAGGTTTTTTTCATTTTATGTTGGATGTATATATCAATGAGGCTCACAATGACCTTTGATTGCAAATATTTTACTGGTGCTTATAGTGACTGGATGATTTAAATTTTAGTGGGTAAGTTCTGAACAAATAAAACAGCATTAGAATTGTTCTCAGGATCTGATGGGGATTTACAAATTTAATGTGTATCGGAAGTCATATTTGTGCATTATATCATCACAGCAATCGCGGGAGGAAAGGAACGCAGTCTCACCGCAACGCACCGACTAGTGACTTCCAGAATCCAGATAAGTTTTTATCATAATATGGCGTCGTCATCAGCAGCAGCGCCAGCTAGCTAGCACTTTATTTTTGAATTTTAATGATTTTGATTCTTCTGAATCCTTCGACCCTTCTTCATCTCTGGAGCTAACTACACCTACACACAACTCCACCTGATTTCCTGAAGTTGAAATTCAACCAAATTAAATATTAAAAAAAAGGTGCGTTTCAATTCGATCGATTTCAGCTGGATTTCGCTTTCTCTTATCAATTCTTCGCCTCTCGACCACTCCTTGTGTTTGTAGTGTATGTATTAATTGTATGCTTATTATTCACAATAGCTGTTAAAAATAAGTTGATCCAGCTTAATTGGTTGTTTTTTTAATCAGATTAATGGCAAATTCATCTACTTGCATATTTGTATTTGTATTTCGTCACACACACACACACACACACACGAGTAGGACGTACTGGAATTTGCAATTGCTGATGCCAAATATAAATTCTCCCTAGCTTATTCCCTACCCTTTTTAATTCTGAGTTACGGTTTCCTTCCGAGTTCAAATCACGGGACTGATCGATTAGTGTTGAAAACTCAAAATTAAAGAAATTATTGGACCCTCTGTACGTACTCCATCTCTTTGGATTTTTTTATAAAAAATATATACACCTGATGACATTTTGTTGAATATTAATATACATGTTAATTTATACACAAATAAATAAATGGGTATGTGGTACAGTACATAAGTCCGATGACATAGTAGTTGTGTACTCCATTATCACCGAGGTAAGCTTTTTTGTTTTTCAGAATTCGGGTTTGAGTTATGGTCTTAATTGTTTCACGATCTGAAATTATATATATGATCAAAATAAGGTGCATTAACCCCAACTCTCAAAATTAAGCATATATATATATATATATATATATATATATATATATATATATATATATATAAGAGGCAAAGTGAGAAAATTATGGTCATGTTCGTTTCAGTTAAAATATTAGAGATTTTAGATTTTGATAGTGTAATTTATATTATAAGAATGTTAAATTTCTAAATTAAAATTTAAACTGAAACAAATGAGTCATATAAATAAATTTTAAACTGCTTGACTTTGGAGTACTAAATAAATTGGTCACAGAGATCATTGTGTTGTATATTATCAAAATGACAATTGACTAGATATGACCCACAATGATTAGGAATGACAATGAGATGAATCGGGAGCGGGTACTTCAATAGCCTGTTGTGTTGTATAGTTGTTGTGTAGCAATGATATAAATGTGTTACAAATCCTGTCTTGTTTTGGAGGTGTTACAGGAATTTTGGGAGAGATCAATGGCGTATGTATATGTGATATCGTTTCCAGTGATTCTGATATTATTGATCGTAGCCATATCATGTTACCTTTGCGGTAGGGCTCGGGGCAGGCAACAAGCTGCAGCATCATCACTTCCTCAATACTATGGCCCTCCTCCTCCTGCACCTCCACCTGCTCTTCTTCATTCTCAAACACCTCCTGATAAGTAAAATCACATTTGTTTCGACTTAATTTTTTAGAAACTATTAAAATTTAGAATTTTTAAAAAATAAATCTATATATGTCATGTTGTCAGATTGTAAGTGAACTCGGAAGTTACCAATGGAGTCCTCAAAAGGCTGTTAGATTACATGTATGTGTTTTTTTTTTCCTTTCGGATCGTATAATGTATTATCATTAATAAGTTTCTTGTTTATATTCCATATAACATTTTTAATTTACACTTGTGCTAAAGATTTTATATGAATAGAAAAATGTTTAGATAAACATTTTTGCAAGCCAAGCTTCTAAATATCAAAACAAAATAAACAAAATTGATTATTTGTTATACATATACATACACAGTCGTATTTTTCAAATAGTAATCAAATGGTTATTTATTTATTAAAATGAGACTGCAAATTTTTAATAAAAATATGATGACAAATTCTAAACACACTGCCTTATTCTAAATTACAATGACAAATACTACTCTGTTAATGAGACAAAAGATATACATACACCTATGTAACAAATGAACTTTTTTGTTTGTTCCCTTCTCATATGGTCATATGTAATGTACTAGTATACATTTTGTGCCGATTGGTGGTTCTTTGATCATATTATCCAGTATCTAATTGTCGACAATCTACACCGTCGTTTAGATTTATAGAATATTATTGTAAGATTGTAATTTCCGGCATCGCAGTCTTATGTCCTCCTTGAAAGTTGAAACTTGCGGCACCAAAAATGTATAAGCATATTTATATATATTTAAAAGAAAGGGTAGAAGGGATATTCTCCTGGAGAGATAAAGAGAAAATCACATGCTTTTCTTATATTATAAATAAAAATAGAAAGGTAATATTATATTCGTTCTATAAATAAATCTGTTAAGTTACTTTTTTATATCTCATCATATAAGTTAATTATATTTTTTTAAGAAAAATTTAATAAATAAGAGTTAATACCATCCCAATTGTCATTACAAAAATAATTAATATTTTTGGAATTATAAAAAAATAATATTTTATAATTTTATCAGGTCAAAGTGATTTTGGTCTTGAGCTGACTCATTTGACTGTTGTGATTTGTCTTGCCTTGCTATTATTTAATATTATAGGCGAAACTCAATTCGTATAATATTAATTTTTAATCGCATGTTGCTTGAAATAATGGTGGAGATGATTGGGCGAAGACATTATACATATATATATATATATATATTCAAAGGGAGACCACTTTTTATCCGTGAATTCAACCAGCAGCCTTGTTGGATTGTAAGGGCGATGGCGGTTTCATTCTGCACATGAATCAGCTGAGTCTTGCAGAATGAGACATGAAATTTTTTAATACACTCTCTTTTTCTCAAAAACAATAATTTTTAAATTTTCATGAAAATTCATAGTTAAATATTTAAATAATAAGTTAGTTTTTTCATAAAATATATTATAAATATGTAATTAATTAAAAAAAGAAAAAGATTGTAATAATAATTTTATAAAATATAGTATTATAATTAAAAAGAATAATGCAAATGTAACTCTTTAAATTTCTTTCTTTGAAGAGGTAGAGTATTGAAAATCTTTTTTGTTTGTTATTTCAATTAATTTGAATTATATTGCGATCAAGTTTTTTCAGGAGAGTAATATTGTAATTTATATTTTTAAAACTTAAAATTGAAACGTTTTTTTTTTCTTCTTAAGGCAACATATGTTACAATCAAATTAAAATATATTTTACCTCCAAGTAGCATGCAAGATTATGCTGAAATGTTCAATCGAGATAATTCTTTTCTTTTAGCTTTTCAATCGAATTAAATTCTTTTTTGTGTCGATTACAAAACCACCAAGCCGAAATTGGGATCTGCCACGTTAATATTGGTTACACCTCAAATTCAATTTGACGGCATAATATATAATTATATATAAGTAAAATACTATATTTACTAATATTAATCGAATACAACACTGTCCTAAAATATGTGGATCCGACACCCCGACAAGATTATTTACAATTAAAAGCTAACGTTACGGAAGCTACGCAGGCTAACGTTAACGTTACGATATTTTAGATATTTAAATGGCAAGTAATGTGAATAATTTAATCAATTGAATATAATTAACTTAGGCTCTGTTTATTTTACAGAAAATGATTTCTTGGAAAACGTTATGTATTTTTTGTTGTTTGTTAGGAGAAAACTTTTTCCAGAAAATATTTTCCGTTGTTTGTGACATCAATAGAAAATGAAAAAAAAGAAAAATGTTTTCTAATTCTTTTGAATTTCTTTAAACTTTTCCGGAAATGACTTACGTATTTAAAAAAAAAACTTTTTCTAGAGAAATTGATGGAATTATTTATCACTATATATATTTATAATAACATAATAGTAATTATGATATAAAATACCATAATAACATCAAATAATATAAATTACTATTAAATAAATAAATATTTATATAATAATATAATAAAAAATAAATATTTAATATAAAAAATAAAATAAAATAATTATTCATAATAAGTGATAATAACATTATATACATAATAAAGTAATAAAACTAATAACAATAATAATAGTAGTAATACTATAAAAATCTAATAATATAAGAGTAATAATAATAACAAAATATGATAACATGCTAATAAGATAAATAGTAATTATAGAAAATAATAGTTTTAAATTTTAATCATGATAATTAATAAGTAATGTATTGTCTCATAATAGTAATAATAATAAAAAGAATAATAAAGTAAAAAATTGAATTTTTATTATAAATAAATAAAATCACATATATAATAATATAATAATTGTAGAATATAAGAATACTTATAATTATATTATAATGATCATCACCATCAATCATTATAATAATATAATAATAGCAATAACATAAAGAATCAAAATTTCAATATCATTCTCATATTATCAGTTAAATACCAAGAAATAATTTTATCAAAAAATATTTTTTCAAAAAATATTTTTTTTCAAAAACTATTTTTTAAAAAATAATTTTCAAAAAATAATATCCTTAAAACAAACGGAAAGAAACGGAGCCTTAAAAGGAGAGCGAGAAAGGAGTAGGAGGGAAATACTAGCAAAAGCCCTTATTACCTATTCCACTTTTTAATCAATTGAATATAATTCACTTGATTACCTATTCCACTTTTTTGTTATGCTACCAAATACTCCTCACAAATGGCCCTTAAAAGTCTCCTCGTCATTTTCGTTCTTTATTATATGAATTACGTAATACACGTAACTCCCAGGTAAACCAAGTTGATTCAGAATAACTTCGTCTAATTAATTTATGTTGGCCCAAGCTAAAAATTATTTTCTGTATTCATTTACTTAGAGATCTCAATTTTGATACTTGTAAATATAAAAAATATTGTTAGGAACACATCCCCTGTAAATGTCTCACCAAAATGTAATTTAGATATATTATTTTTGGGATTATCCGGATATAAAGGGGAAGAAGAAAAATTAAAAAAATGTCTAGACAAAAATTTTCAACCAGAAGGTGTCCATGGTCAAAATTGGCTCGCCAGCCCGCATCGAATAGTTTTGCAATTTACTTTTGCAGTTAAAATTTGTCATCAGGACACTTTTAAATTGAAAGAAGAGACTTGGAGAAATTTTCAGGTGAATTTCGTTAAAAATGAGGAACTAAGTTTACAGAGAACTAAAAAACTCTTTAAAGCAATTTAGTTTGGCAGAACACACGATTCATTCGATAACTACTATTAGAATTAGTGACCAATTAAGTTATTCACTCTCCCATCAATTTTGCTCTCACTCATCTTTCTTTTCCAACTGTTTTTTTTTTAAATTTAATTTATTATATAATCTTAAATATTACAAGTGTAATATCTGAACTTAGGAAAGAGACATTTATCAAATTTCCGACAGTTAAACTCAAATTCCTTCTATTTTTACTTTTTTAGACATTTAGATTATTGGAAAACAAATAAATTAAGTAATATCTAATCACTTATTAGAATACCGATATTTTATTGCTTTACGTCTCATGGTATAATTCTCACGATTTATATTTATTTAAAAAACAAAGAAAAAAGAAAAAGATATATAGTCATCGGTCACTAGTCATGAACGACACAATTGGTGTCATTAACTTAGTTATTATGATAGGATTAGGTTCATTTAAACCAGTTTATAAGTGCCAAAAATTAATCTTTTTGTCCCTTTCATCTCTCTTTAAATGTTCCCCCTTTTAACTTTTTATAAAACAAACTTTTATATCGACCACATGAACATTAATATTGTGATTCACTAATTAAAATATTAAAATAAAAAAAATATTTTAATTAGTAGGAAAGAGCGTAATCATCTAATTCTTACTGCTCAAACCGACTTTAATGTTGAGTTGAGCCTAATTTATAAATAATGGGCGACTATAGTGCACTGGTCACGTGGTTTATCTGTCCTAGAGATAGTAACGTGAACTCGAATTTGCGGGTATTACCCGAATTCGACTCAATAGGTCGGGTAATTTCATTGATGATCGAGTTTGGGTGAGGATGCGGGTACTACTTAAGTATAACTTTTGGAGTTGAGTTCAGATATGAATAGATAAAAATACCCGTCTCGAACGGGTCTATTTTTTTTAATTTTTATCAACATACTGACCTTCAATTAATTCATGCCTAAAAATGATTCCCATTTTCAATAATAACGCATGGCTACCCAAGCCAAAAGAAGAGAAGGTATGCATACTCCGTTAGCTACAATTTCGTTTAATCAGGACGTCGAAGATTATAAATGAGGCCAATTAATTAATAGCTCAAGTAATCTAGACATAATATAATATATGTTGTACTTTCATGCTCTCCATTTACACAAACACAT
The DNA here is from genome assembly GCA_014636745.2 of Centella asiatica. Classification (NCBI taxonomy): domain Eukaryota; kingdom Viridiplantae; phylum Streptophyta; class Magnoliopsida; order Apiales; family Apiaceae; genus Centella; species Centella asiatica. The sequence continues at coordinate 29,678,046 of CM025782.1, read as the reverse complement.
TATATATATCTGTTAAAGATATTAGCAATTCATAACAAAAATATGTATTTTTTTTCTTTCGGGGATACATATAAAGATGTTTTACAGCAATAGATAATGTAATACTAATAAGTTTGAATAACACAAAATTGTTATTAGAGTGAGTGATATTTTCAAGATAATTAATTTGACTCCATATGTATGAAAATTTTAATTTTTTTTATTGCATTCGTTTTCATTATACTAACTAGGCTTTACCATTTCAAAATATGTGGACTCCATCCTCTTAAGTTTCGTAATATAACTCAATTTGATTTGATTTAAATACGGTAATTTATATTGCTAAAATTTATTTATATTAATCGTTATTTAAAATATTTTTAATTATTAATTTTTTTAAATAAAATAAAAAATTTAACATATAAAAAATTCACCTAAAATTAATTGTAAAAAAATCAGACGGCTTATATTAAGCAATGAGGGAGTATAATTATTCACAAAAGAATATTTGAAAATTTATAAGAAATAAAATTGTAGATATTTATTAATTGAAGCAGTATAGTCTCTTTCTCTGTTTTTCTTTTCTTTTGTTTTTGGTTGTGAGATTGAACTATTGAAGTAGTAGAACTGAAATGCGATAAGACCATAATTTACATAAGTTCTCGGTCCAACTTCTGTAACGGGTCGGGTACGAGTGGATAACTAGCAGGTGTAGTTTTTTTTTTTTTTTTTTTTTTTCTGCTGATCACCTTCAGTCTCACGCTCTCACTTGGGCAGGCAAATGGATAAAGGTAGGAACTTACTAATCAAGTGTCTTATTATTATTATATACTACACTACTCCTATTTATTTATAGGTGATGTTTTTTTCTTTTTAAATTTTACATGGACTTGTTCTTTTTTTGCCCCACGCGTTGTTGACCAAGTGGTTGTTGTGCGCTTGTGTACTTTACAGAAATAGTCATTAGTACAATGTCTGAAAATATAATTACTTATTACATTGTTACCTATGATCAAGTCATTAGTCATTGGTTTTAAATATACACACATGAAGAAAAGTTAGTTTTATGATTGATATTTGCAAATATAACATGTATATATACTGTATACATAGTGAAACTCTTCTTGCAAAGGAGAGACGGGGGTGTATTTTTCTCTTCCTATTTTACACTTTTAATAATATATAGAGAAAAAATTAAAAACATCGACACATAATTGTTGATGTTTTTCTTTTTATTTTTTGATATAATGAATAACTAATTTCTTTCGAATTCTAATATAAAAAAGTAATTTCTTTAATACGATAAAAATTTATCACAACTTTATTTTAGTTTTAAGTTCATTTTCATAAGAGTAGACCCAATCTAATTAAATAAATTTACTAAAGTTATACGAATTCAACTAATTCATTTAGTACAACTTTATTATGTAATGTGAATTGAGAGATGAGATAAAAAAAATAAAATTGGACATTAGAAATGGCCACCAACCCACATTACCTTTTCAACTAATGTCCACATTGGCATAAATCTCAACCCTTGAATAATAGAAGATCAATGATCCAAATTAATCTCCAACCAACCTCCTCATTCGGCCGTCCGTCCGTCAGTCACCCTCTTCCATTCTTTAATCCCACCTACCAAAAACACATATACACACTCCTTCACTTCATCGCCACCCCCCTACGCCCACCCCACCCCCACCCCCACGCCCACCCCACCGAAGCTAGCTACCACGCTGATCCGTTTCTATATAAACCACATGTCTTAGCTACCACTCCTCAGGAACTTGGTAACCATTTTATAAACCAACTTCCATATATAATACATTACACACGCATATATCTAAATTATAGAGCGAGAGAATTAATTGTATAACAGTTACAGAACTCAATTCATTTTCCTGTAAGTTTTAATTTGCTACAAAATATAAATGGAGAGCGTTAGTAATGGTTCTGCTATGGCGAACGGACATATTCAAAATGGGACGAAGCCAACGACAACAGCGTCTTCTATGGAGTTCTGTCTGCAGAAGGATCCGTTGAATTGGGGAGTTGCGGCGGAGGCACTGACGGGAAGCCATTTGGATGAGGTGAAGCGGATGGTGGCGGAGTTCCGGAAACCGGTGGTGCGTCTTGGCGGTGCTTCTCTGACAATATCTCAAGTAGCCGCTATCTCCGCCAGGGATAATGGCGGCGTGAAGGTGGAGCTGTCGGAGGAGGCGAGGGCTGGCGTGAAGGCGAGCAGTGATTGGGTGATGGAGAGCATGAGTAAAGGGACTGACAGTTATGGTGTGACAACAGGATTTGGTGCTACTTCTCATAGGAGGACCAAACAAGGTGGAGCTCTACAAAAGGAGCTTATTAGGTATGTTACTTGTCATTTGCAACACATTTTAAAGGCGCATATAGTATGAATTGTTACTCTCTTTTTAATCAATTAAACCCTCGGTATAATATAGCATGTAATATGAATTATTTGTTAGTCACTTTCTAATTGCTTAAATTTTTCGATGAGATTGTAATTTCTTGAATTATACTACATGTGTATGTGTTAAAATTATAATCCTGTATGTGTAAACTGCAACAAATTAAATTAACAGTACACCACAGTTTCAAATAATTAATTCAATTGCAAGCTATGCACCACAACAATGTTTACTTAAGAATATAAGTAACTTCAACTTGTTACTTTAAAGTAGCTAATTAAACACCGTGGTTTATCTATCTAATAACTTCGCTAGGACGATATATTTAACAAAAGCTAGCTATTAATCACAATATCATTACATTATGAAATTTCAAGAGTTGTACTAATTTTATAATTTAATATACTGTTTATTATTTTTTTCAAGTTAAAAAGCATCTCTTCGTTAAAACTTATGAAGAATATAAGAAGCAAAAGGTTGAAGGCAAAAAGGCAATTAATTAATAATCTGAGAGTGACACGGCGTCTTTGAGTTGGAGTTAATTAGCATGGGAAGAAGCTGTCGTTTGGCATGGTTTGGTTTCATTATGAAAGCGACCGGTGTTTTAACAATTCCGGTATATGGCCCCTATACATTTTGCGCTCGTCCTTTTCACTACAAAAAGTTAAACCAGTTACTCCAACTATTTGCCTAATAATATAAATTATTCATAAATAATTACTCCTTCTTAATTTGTCTAAAATCGATCAAATAAATAATACATTAAATAAAAAGATGTTTTATTTATTTTTATACTATAATTCTTCTGACATGGTAGGTTTGTAGTTGACCAATCATAAATTCAAACCCAGTAAGTAGTTTGACCGGATCGTGGTAGGGATCTGGTTAATTGTAAGATTCAACAAGATTGATTTTGGTTTTTCTTGAGATGGGTTAAATTGTCTTTACACAAAGATACTTTGTAAAATCACTAACTGTAGTTTTTGTGTGCGTGTGTGTGGGTATTAGTAAATAAAAGTAGGTTTTTCCTTTACAAATTTCCATGATTAAACTTGTGGCTAATCTGATAATTTATGGTGATAACAGGTTTTTGAATGCTGGAATCTTTGGTAATGGAACAGAAAGTTCTCACACATTACCACACTCAGCAACAAGAGCAGCCATGCTGGTCAGAATCAACACTCTCCTCCAAGGCTACTCTGGCATCAGGTTCGAAATCCTCGAAGCCATCACCAAGTTTCTCAATCACAACATCACCCCATGTTTGCCACTCCGTGGTACAATCACTGCTTCCGGTGATCTTGTGCCACTGTCCTACATTGCCGGACTTCTGACCGGCCGACCTAATTCTAAGGCTGTCGGCCCCACCGGAGAAGCCCTCAGCCCCGAAGAAGCATTTAGCCAAGCTGGGGTCACTGGTGGTTTCTTTGAGTTACAGCCAAAAGAAGGTCTTGCACTTGTCAATGGCACTGCTGTTGGCTCTGGCATGGCCTCCATGGTACTTTTTGAAGCTAATATTCTTGGGGTGTTAGCTGAAGTTCTATCAGCAATTTTTGCTGAAGTGATGCAAGGCAAGCCTGAATTTACTGACCATTTGACACATAAGTTGAAACATCATCCGGGACAAATTGAGGCTGCCGCTATAATGGAACACATTTTAGATGGAAGCTCCTATGTTAAGGCTGCTCAAAAGCTACATGAAATGGACCCATTGCAAAAACCAAAGCAAGATCGCTACGCGCTCAGAACATCTCCCCAGTGGCTTGGACCGCAAATTGAAGTGATCCGATCATCAACCAAAATGATCGAAAGAGAGATAAATTCAGTGAATGACAACCCATTGATTGATGTCTCGAGGAACAAGGCCTTACATGGTGGAAACTTCCAAGGAACCCCAATTGGAGTTTCTATGGATAATACACGTTTGGCTATTGCAGCCATTGGAAAGCTCATGTTCGCTCAATTCTCGGAGCTTGTCAATGATTTTTACAACAATGGGTTGCCTTCAAATCTTTCTGGAGGCCGAAACCCGAGCTTGGATTATGGATTCAAGGGTGCTGAGATTGCCATGGCTTCATACTGTTCTGAACTCCAATTCTTGGCCAATCCAGTAACCAACCATGTTCAAAGTGCTGAGCAACACAATCAAGATGTGAACTCGTTGGGATTGATCTCTTCAAGAAAAACATCTGAAGCAGTTGAAATCTTGAAACTCATGTCTACAACATTCTTAGTAGGACTCTGCCAAGCTATTGACTTGAGGCATTTGGAGGAAAACTTGAAGAACACTGTCAAGAACACTGTGAGCCAAGTAGCTAAGAGGGTTCTGACCATGGGTGTCAATGGTGAGCTCCATCCATCTAGATTCTGTGAGAAGGATCTTCTTAGAGTCGTGGACCGCGAATACATTTTCGCCTACATTGATGATCCCTGCAGCGCAACCTACCCTCTGATGCAAAAACTAAGGCAAGTCCTAGTTGAGCACGCACTGAAAAATGGTGAAAGTGAGAAGAATTTAAGCACTTCTATCTTCCAAAAGATTGCAAGTTTTGAAGATGAACTAAAGACCCTTTTGCCTAAAGAGGTTGAAAGTGCCAGAGCTGCCGTTGAAAGTGGAAATCCGGCAATTCCTAACCGGATTAAGGAGTGCAGATCATACCCATTGTACAAGTTTGTAAGGGAAGAATTGGGAAGTGTGTACCTCACCGGAGAGAAGGTAACATCACCAGGTGAGGAGTTTGACAAGGTGTTTACAGCAATGTGCAAAGGAGAGATCATTGATCCACTGCTGGAATGTCTTGAGAGCTGGAATGGTGCTCCTCTTCCAATTTGTTAACTGCATAATATATAGTATTGTTTTCATTTCTTAATGTTATCTGTCAATTTTTCTGGCTTGTTTTATAGATTCAAAGTAAATGTTTGGTAATATTCTTTTGAATGATGTAACACTCTTTTTGTAATAATGTGAAACTTCCTCAATTTCAAAGAAAGAGTAACTTTTCGTATTCACTTATGTCTTCTGAAGTGCAGTCACCGAATTAAACACGACAATCATGAATACTAAACAAGAATGACTATACAAAATGTTTTCTAACATAATGGACTATTTCCGTCAAGTAGTTTATATGGACAACGTTTTTATATAAATTGGATACTTAATAATTAGGCAAAACATTTTCTTATGCCTAACATAGGTATTTTTTTTTCTTTTTGTTTAAATTAGTGATAATTTTAAAAATGAAAAACAGCTTTCTTTTATGAAATAATCTATACCTATAAATATACTCCTAATTTTCGGTAAGAATTTTCTACTGTTGACTGCGGTAAATTATACTCGAAAAAAGTAATATATGTTGGAAACTTCACATATATTCTATTTAACATATAAAAATCCTAAATTTGAAAGGAAGGAAAACTTAAATCATATTACAGGAAGAAAGTATTTAAACTGAACAATATCTATTCCATAATATTGGATAAATCATTTTTTCTTAAAAATATTCATCTTATATAATTTATCTATTTATTATAATTACAATATGTTAGTAGACCTTTTTAATTATAATCCGCCATAAATTTATTTGGTAATTATCGACGTAATTTCATTGTTTAATTTAATGTAAATTTGTAATTAATCAATAATTAAGTTTGTATCGCATCTAATCTAATCCAATCCCTGGTCTAATTTTGCAGAAACAGACAGAAGAGAAATCCGTGTAGCTGGTCAGAGATGATGGTTTCCCAAATTGCAAAACGCCTCCTTCAAAGGCGTTCCCGTGAGATCTTCTCGACTGCTCTTAACCCTAATTCCGCTGCTGCTTCTGCTAAGATTTTCCCTCAACCCCACAGCTATCACGGCCACAGTCTTTCCCGGCGACGGAATTGGCCCCGAGATCGCCGAGTCCGTCAAACAGGTTCATCGGTCATCTGATCCAACACACAATATTTACGTTGTGTACTTTACTGTCTGAGGTTCATTCGTATATTATATATATGTCTTCTTCTTGTAGTCTTTTTCTGAGTTCTATTCGAATGGGCTATACATTTGTCGGTACTTTTGTTTCTTGCTACGTGTTCTCAAGTTTGGGACTATGATTCGGTTTTTATTTTTTATTTTAATTTTTTGTGAGCAGTGATATTTGATTCTTATTTTAATCCATTATTTATTTATTTGTTTTTTTTCACTTTTGATTTATTTTGATTGCGCAATGATTAATATTTCAAAATACACAAATATTCTAATATTTGTTATTTTGCAATTTTTGAGAAAAGCACACCATTAAATTAATTATATATAGTATTTCACCGCCCAGTAAGAATAATCAAATGAAGTTCCTTTTTGGTCTAGCTTTTTGTAATTATGTTGCAAGCTTCTTCCTTCTGAAACAAAAATGTTTGTAAACCTTAAAAGTTTGTTGTATGAAAGGAGTTAAAAACATTAAAATTTGTTATCATGGAATTCGCTGGGGTGAACAAAAAGTCCAAGGTGTTTTCTAGTCCCTCAAGAAAATATAGTTGTATGTGCCCATATGGCTTGTGAAAATATGATAATTATTATTGACACACTTTTATTGCTTTTTCATCTAGCAATACCTCTTATAGGACAACATATGTTCATTTACATGTTTCTTGAATTATAACTCATCATATTGAACTTGTTGAATATGAGTTTTTTGTTACATTTGAATCTATCGTTTGCAAATTTTCAGGTTTTCAGAACTGCAGGTGTATCAATTGAATGGGAAGAACACTATGTGGGGAAGGAAATAGATCCAAGAACACAGAGCTTTCTGACATGGGAAAGTGTAGAATCAGTACGAAGAAATAAGGTTGGATTGAAAGGGCCAATGGCTACACCCATAGGTAAAGGCCATCGTTCATTGAACCTTACTTTAAGGAAAGAGCTTAATCTCTATGCCAATGTTAGGCCCTGTTATAGCCTACCCCGCTACAAGACTCGGTACGATGGTGTAGATCTCATTACTATTCGCGAAAATACAGAAGGAGAGTACAGTGGTCTTGAACATCAGGTTAGTTTTCAAATATAGAGAGCTGCATATGATAATATGTCCTTATATACAATTGATGAAGTTCCTTGGACTCATACTAGGTGGTCAGGGGTGTGGTGGAAAGTCTCAAGATTATTACTCGTCAGGCCAGTCTGAGGGTGGCAGAGTATGCTTTTCACTATGCAAAGGCCCATGGAAGAAAGAGAGTCTCTGCAGTACACAAAGCAAACATAATTCAGAAAACTGATGGTTTATTTCTCAAGGTTCAGTTCTATTGTCTTTAACTGAATGGATTGATCGATCTGTTTATTATGGTACTGACTTTGTATTTTTACTTCTACTCTCAGTGTTGTCGTGAGGTTGCACAGAAGTACCCTGAGATAACGTACGAGGAATTCGTTATTGACAATTGTTGTAAGATGGTACAATAAGTTTGCTTTGTTGATAAATTCTGTTTACATGAGTTACTGGTGTAGTTACAAGCTCTCAGATTTGATTCTTATATACAGCTTGTCAAGAATCCAACCCTATTTGATGTCCTTGTGATGCCTAACCTTACGGTGACATTATCAGTGACCTTTGTGCTGGTCTTGTTGGAGGATTAGGCTTAACACCAAGGTATCTTGCATTGGTGTTTTTTTATTTTTTCCCATCATATTCCATCTTCTCTGTCTATATGCAATAACTTTTTCTTTATGATATATAAATGATGGATTTACTTTCTATGTTCCATGCAGCTGTAATATTGGCGAGGGAGGTATTGCTCTTGCTGAGGCTGTACATGGTTCAGCGCCTGATATTGCAGGGAAGGTTAGCCATTAGAGATATCTTGTGATTTTAATATGTTGTTCATATCATCTCCGCAGCTTGTGTTGGTTGGGAATGCAAACTAGGATTTCTTTTGTAGGTCAACAAATCCTCAATTTTAAAATTTTGTACATCATGATCTAGAGTTAGATTTTTTTATCTTAGTTAGGGATAGATTTATCGGGATTGAGATGAGAGTAGATGATAAAGTAGGTGAGATATAGAAGGATCAGATAGATAATTAGCCAATTAGGTGAGAAACAGAAGAAATTTGGATGTGGGAGGGAAGAAAGGAGCATCCTGAATCTGTGATCTCACCACTTAATTCATCATTCATTATTCTGATTAAAAGATTCCTCTACTATTTATAGACAAGACATGGGCTCACAATAGCTATGATGCCAACCTACACAGGAGTTAACTAAGATGACATTGTTCTTCAGAAGTTTGTGTTGTGGCTAACTATTGTTCAGTTCATAATCCCTTATACAACTTCAGTTCTGAGTTAAAGTCACTGATTAGACTTTGAATTGGTTGCCCAGAAATTTTGCAACCTTTTTGTATGTCTATGGGGTGTTTTAGCAGCAAATACACTAATTATAACATGTGGTATCAAACATTCAAACTGTCAAAGAGAGAAATTTTGAAGGAGCAAACAGGCGAAGAAGGGGGGGTTTTTTAGGTTTTATTTAAAAGAAAGGTTATAGCAGGGTTGAGTCTAAACATTTTTTTAGGGTTTGGGGGGGTGGGGGTGGGGGAGGGGTCCTCTTCATTTTTTAAAGAGGGTATAAATTTGTTCAAAATTATACCCTTCGTGACCCCAGTCAGATGCACTACTGGATCTTTACTTCATCAAATCTAGTGGACCGACCTCAATTATAATTTTAAAGTTAAAATGATTTTGGATATCTTTTTGCATTTGAATTGTGCTATTAATCTTGTGTCATCCCATCCTTTTTAGGATCGGGGGAGCTCTACGGGAATGTAAGTTACGTCTCTTTCTTTTAATTAGAGGCTTCATGGAGTGATCATCAATTAAAAGTATGTACACATGGGGTGAAAAGGCTTGGTTAGGCATTTCAGTTACGGGGTTTCCATCTGAATTCAGTTTATTTGCTATCTTTTATCTCAAGAAACCCTTTCAGTTGGGTGATCTATATATTGTCAAAAAAAGTTTATACTTTCTTTTCAAGTAACACATAACCATTTCCTTATTAATTTGTTTCTCTTGTTGCTTCTTTGCGTAGAATATGGCCAATCCAACTGCTTTGCTTCTAAGTTTTGTCTCAATGCTGCGCCATCTTGACCTTCATGATAAAGCTGATAAGATCCAGGATGCTATTCTAAACACAATTGCTGAAGGGAAGTATCGAACAGCTGACCTAGGTGGCTCTTCATCAACATCAGATTTTACAAAGGCAATTTGTGATCATCTCTGAAGAGTGATACTGCATATGATCTAGCTTTTTGCAATGGGTTCACCAGGAAATTGAAGTTACAATTTTCCTTTCGAGGATGCATCTCATGCAGGGTTGAGCTTGTTGGGAATAAGACTACATCATTGTGATGACTTTGTTGAGAAGTTTCCTTTTGATTTGGTTATCAAGCACGGAGAGGCTTTCTGTCATATTGCTCAAGGATTGAATGGAGCTCTCATATGTGGATCTTTCTGCCTTCGCAAAATATGGTTGTGTCAAAGTTCAACTCAGTACCCGCCTTGGCAGCAGAACAGAGAAGGAGCTCCCCACCCGAAATATTCTCTCTATTAGGTTTCGTACCATCCCTCATGGATAAAATAAAGGCATCATGATGTAGCATTTCTTCCTTCTGTTTTACTACTATTTGTTCATTTCTGGTTTCTCAATAACTCTTCCGTTCCTATATGAATAGTCAAGTACCCCATTTATTCTTATTTCTAAATTACATCATTCCTCCTGATATTAATTGTATACGTTCATTGTCATTGAGATTGAGATAGTGTTGTCACTAAATCATGTTTGCACTGCGTTTCTGCACCTAGCTTTGCAGATAATGCTCCCTATCTAATTGGCCAAAACTTAGAAGAATGTATTTTATTAGACGTTGGGCCTATTTTGAATACATACCGAGTATTATGTGCTCTGTTGAAGTCTGATCACATGATTTTCAAATCAGGCATCTTGAAGACATCAAATTTTATGCAGATATTTTCATCCTAACATTTAATTTCACATTTTATGTATTTGGAGTATTTACGAGTGCTTTTTCGTCAAAATCTGTTTCAAGATTATCTTCTATGTTGATATTTGACCACAGGATTTATAAATCAGGTGTCTTGAAGACTTTGGAATTTTATTTAATAATTTCAGCAGAACATTCTCTTTGGTCTCTTATTTATTTACGTACTTCTCTAGCAAAATCAACAATTTGGTACTTTGTGTTAATTGAGATGGATGACCATGGGAGAATTCTTTGATGTTATGATGAAGCTCAATGATCTGTATATGTGTGTCTATATATATATAATTAGAGAGAGAGAGAGAGAGAGAGAGAGAGAGACAGAGAGAGTCGCACTCCGTAACTAGTAAGTAATGCGTAATATGTATGAGTTCACACATCGCCGAGACTTGTTCTCTCTCCCCGCGACTATAAAGTTTAGTGGAGCCCCGTTCGTGATATAAACTCTTAACTACGGAGTATAATACCATATCTCCATGAACATACTTACGTGATTTAAGCTGGCTGTTTTGCATTGAATTGCAATGTTGGGTACAAACAAAATATCTGGAGAGCTTCTTTATAAATTTATTATTATTATTATTTTCGTTACAATTATGAATTGGTATTTTAGCGTTCAACTTGTCCACTCCAAAAGTTGTTATATCCTATTACAAATAGTTAAAAAAAACTGACAAATGGGGCTTTATGAGATTCAATGCAGGGATTAAAAAATATATAAATATATTACAAATTTTTAAACATTGTAGCAGGAGATGTTATGTCATTTGTTACAGAAAAACTTGTCCCATCTTTGGGTTAGAATACCAATAAAAGATTACCCCATAATTAAGGCGTGATAGCTTGACCATCCGGCTGTATGAGATATACAGTAAGTGGCATAATAATTACTAATGCCGTCTGTAACAAGGATCTAAGATGTTGATGTTGCTGAATCTTGGAGATGATTTATCATATAAGTGAACATGTTAATTCTTGTAACTAATCGAACTGAACAAGGTTTACTTCATTTGCACCAAATGATAAGCAACACGCACATAATCTAGGCAACTAGTCCTCAAATGCGAGACTCGGTCAGTTGTTAATTTTCAGACTTTTTAAACTTCTCAAGGTGCACTTTTGTACTTTGAAGCTAACAATTTGTATTCTTTACATTACAATGAGAAGGCAGTCAATATACATCAGTTTAGAACAGATCCATCAGCGTCAGTTCTAGTCAAAAACTCATGATCAGATGTTGGTGAAGAGCTTCTGTGGATGAACCCTCGAAGAAGAAAGACGACGACGACGACGACGAATGTTTGAGATTTTGTGAGGATTTGGCACAACTAACAACACCAAGAAAAACATCTTCATCACAAGGGATGCATAGTTTTGATTCAGCTGTGAAATCGTACTCTTCTCGAGCTTTATCAAGAAGTGCCTTGAAGAGGGGATGATCAAGTAACGTGATTTTGATAACAAATCTCTTGCACTCTTCTCCAACATACACTACTAAATGACCCTTCGGCACATCTCTGGGAATGAAGTTCTCCTCCTCCTGCCGCCGCGAACGCCACAGAGCCCATATGCTACAAGTGCCACCGTCTATCTTTCTCCATTTGTTAAACACTACCTTCAAAAACTTCATTTTTGTGCTCCTCATGAATGTGTTTATCTCTGTGTACTACTTTATAATCTGGCAATAAATTGTTCAGAGAAGGAAAAGGATAGTGGTGGTACCATAAATGTGAGTGAGAGGGAAAGAAATGAAATGCTATCGATGATGGTGATACAAAAATTGGCAATGCCCCTTTATATAACAAGGGGAGAGGGAGAGAGAGAGAGACTGTGTAGATGCGCTGTAAGTGCGACATTGAGGTCATTGGTATATTATATTAAAATTTCTAGATATATGGCTGCGACTTGCCTTGATGTACGTACGTCTTTTTTGTTCAACTTTTATTCGAAATTGTACGAACATGTATTCGCATGATTTGGGGTTATATGCATCTAAAACTAAGTCAAAAAAATCAGAATCTTGCTTTGTTATTAGTATATTTTATAATATCTATAGGGAGTATATTAAAAAAATATAAGTGCGTAACGCACTTTGCCCGAGGAGTTTATCCCATGCCTTTTTCATACCTTATGTAATCCCTATCTGATCTTATGGCCCAATATTGATAGCTTGAGAAGATCACTGAGCTAGCTTGCATTTTTAATATTGCACCTGTCATGGTGTCATGTATGCTTTCAGCTATCTTTGACCCAAGATTGTTTGCTGTGTAAACAGTTGAGGCTTTAAAAGTTTGGATTCTAGTTTGAAGATTATGATTACAAGTTGAAATTGTATGAACTGATCATATAATATATTTGATAAAATGTTATTAGCAGAGTGACAAAAAATTCATTTAACGATATTTATTTGTTCTAGTTGTCTATAAGTTTTGGTATGTATTTTTACTGAAATATCGGTGATTTGGGAGTTATGATGCTTCTAGTTTGGGATTTGGGGATCAGTTTTTGTGTACCAAATAATGGTATATGGTCTGTTTCAACCCATTAAAAATTGATCCGTCTTAAATAGGGTTTTAAATTTCATTTATTAAAAAAATAGACACTTATTAATTTTTTAATATATATATTACGAGATAAAACATGCAACGGAGCAGACAAGTTCAACCTGATTTGGGGTGGTTAAATCAATGATACATGGTGTGATAAGTGATGAGTAGATGTATCAGTTATCTAAATTATTCTTGATTATGCTGATTTATAAATTCCTTTTTATGTAGTGCCTTTTTAAAGCACATTAGATGCTCATCAGATTGAGATATGCCGGAAGTGTGTACTTTCTGGTACAAATTAATTGTCCTCTAAATAGGCTCACCGTACGATCTATATCAATTTTTAACTCGATGAATTCTAGTTTATGTTCTCTTTAAACACGCGGGCACATACATACAATACACTCTAGTTTATGTGTGTACTATATATATATATATATATATATATATGCTCAAGACAAGCTAGAAGTTTTCTTTTTTTTCGATTAAATTTATATTAATTAATTCTCAATGTAGAGAGAAGAGAGACAGAGGGAGAGGACTTAGATTAATCTGAAATTGAGAATGTAATCTCAGAATCTCTTCTAAATTTATTACTCTCTCCATTTAATAAAAAAAAAACATTTCAGAATAATATTTATTTTAAACAAGTGTAATATTTGTATAGTTTTTTCATTATAGTGTTATAATTTTTAAAATTTGTCATTACAATCTTCTTATATTATCATTTATTGGACATTTATAACAAATTTAATGAGAAAAATTTATTATTTGTACAAATAATTTTTAATCAAATATGCAAAATTGAAAGTCGTTAGAAGTTTAAATGTTACCTTTTTTTTTTAAGAACGGAGGGAGTAATAAAGTTGAAATTATATATGTCGTATTAGCGCGCAAAACCTGTAGGGATAGATTTTCTCAATATGTTGCTCATATAATTTTGTTGTCCAACTTTTATATTTAATTTCATAGTGAGAACACAAAATATGGATGTTGTATGCGCCGAATAAAGTTACGGTGATCATAACTTAAAATAAAGTTGCCGAAAACCGTGAAACAATTGTGGATATAGACAGACTTGACTTTCTCGGCATCTCAATCTCCCCCACCCACGTTTACTAGACAAGAAGTTGTGATAAGTATCCAGTATATAATTACAAATATTACGTGAAATAATTACTTAAATATTATTTAATTACAAATTATAATAAATAGAATCTGCACAAACGTATATCCGAATTAGGAGTATTAATTACAACAATATATGAAGGTGTAGGTAAACTTAAGATTGAATGAGGTTTACACAGACTCGATATAATTTCAATGGAACCCAATTTAGGTCATGTTTTGTAATTCGTCGTGACTTGACATTTTAGGGGCCAAAAATTGCTAATGTACATAATATTACGGATCGGAGTACTTTTAGCCTGCACAGGTACTGAAAGAGTCCATCTGAATTAAGTGAGTGGGAACATTTACTAATAAATCCTTGGTGATGTATTGGGGAGAAATATTTATAAGGTTATAATTGAGTCCAATCAAGTATTATTTGTTCGAATTTCTTGTTAATTTTTTTTAGTACGAGTGAAGTTGAGCAATTATCGATCATGATAGTTTGTGATTGAACTCGGCTAAGAAATTTATCAAGTTGTTTATGAGTAGTTCAAAAAAGTCGAACATCACTAGTAATGTTGATGCCATGGTAAATATTAAGATGGGAGACTTTTGGTGAGAACTTTCTTGGAAGAACATATATAGCCTAAAATAAGAGGTTGGTTAAGTGATTATATTTTATTGAATAAATTTTTGTCCACAAATTAAATTATAAAAGTAACTCACAAATTAATCATAGTCTGATATGTGTACATGATTATAATTTTTCTCTTTTTGTTTTATGTAAAAAAAATAGTAGATGATGAACTGTAAATTAGATATGTTCTTTTTTATCAGCTGAGATAGGATTTTAACAACGTAGTAGTAATGGAATGGCATGAAAAATGCACCTTGAGCAACGTCACTTACGGCATTACTTGCACCTCTAGTCAATGCATACATGCACGCCCAGCTACAAACTCTCTCTCTCACACACACATATTTTTACTATAAATGAAACGTATATATGCCCCGTATCGTCGTATTCATGCATGTACTCGGGTGATCTGATCTTTCTCCAATTAGTTACAACTTACATCAGCGATATCAATATTTCAACAAAAATTCAAATCATAATTTGAGTGTTTACCAAACTCAGCTCCTTTGATGCATTTGTTTTTGTGGGCACATATTGATCTTGTTGAGATATCACATCTCAAATTTACTTCGAGTTAATTTTGGGGCTAGTGGGCTACTAAATATTCCATCCACCTACAAAAAAAGTTACATATAAAAATAAATTTTGTTTTAAAGAAAAAGGTTAAATATGCATAGTTTTTTATATCGTAACGTTATATCTTTCAAAGTTTGTCTTTACGATTTTTTTATCATACCATTAATTAAATATTGATAACAAATTTTATAAATAAAATTTATTATTTAAGTAAATAATTCTCTAATAAACTTATAATATTAATATTTATCAAAAATTTAAATATAATTTTTTTTTTGTGAAATGAAGCGAATAATAATTTTGGGGGGCTACTTGTAGTATTGTTATAGCCAGATCGAGCCCAGAGGAAAGGATTATTGATAGTAGGATTTATAGCATTAATGGATCTGAGAGGAAGATATTTCGATCTGGCTATTGGCATTAGCTGGCGCCCTTTTTTAGCTAAAATTGTTTTACATATATAACTCCCTCCCATCCCATGCTTCTTTCTGTGTGGCACCATCCAATTATGCTCCCCTCCTCCTATGATATAAATGCTATAGTTTTCGGCTTTAATTAACTATTACGCCCAATTTTTTGTTTTTTGTGTAAGTATAAAATGGATCGGGCAAAACTGTGTGTAGTCGATACCCATTTATAACATTGAACTTCTATTTTATGTAATATATATTCTAGATAGGTTATATTCTATAAACAAGTAAATGTTTTATATTTTCATTTAAAAGAAAAGTTAATTTTTGAATGCAACTATAGTTTGATGTCACGGATCATTTTTAGACACCAATTTCACTTTTCATCGTACAATTTATATATGATTTAAGTTTATATCGAGCATTTTATAATTAGTGGACGAAAGACAATTTGCGATGATTCCCAGAAGAAAGTACATCGATCTGTTCTGAATCATCGATTAAGCAGGCTATATATTATTATGGTGGCCTATTTTCAAGCTTTATTTTGCTTTCGTAACCTTGGAAAAATGACAAAGGAAGCCCACTTTTTATTATCAAAAATTTGAAACCGTTTTCTCTCAGTGGTGGACTTAAGATTATAAGTTTATGGGTGCACTTTGAATTATGAAGATCCGGAGGCGGAGGCGCCTCAGATAATTATTAAAAGGAAATTTTATAAATATAAAAAAAATTAAATAATATATAAATATGCATGGAAGTAAGACTGTATTTTTCGCAATATACGGTGAAGTTTAAAAGTCATTCAAAGTAAAAAAAAAAAAAAAGGGACAGTTGTGAACTGAAATATTAATTGCATGTTAAAGGGGATGCATAAAGAAGAGCTATACATTACTACTAATATCATGTTAATTTGGACAGATTATGAAACGACACAAAGTTGAAAAGGTAACGGTAATGATCTGGTCCATACACGCTTCCAAACATGGCATAACGGTTGGCCTTGTAAAATATTTTGTGTTGATACTTGATAGTGTTGCTTTAAATTCAAACTTAGAGAGAAAACAACAAACTACATATAGAGAGAGAGCAGCGGACTCGAATAAAATAATTGCAAACAACTTAAAATTAATTTACACTACGAGTGTTAAAATTGGTATGTATCAATGATGTCAAATTCACTAATACAAGGATATCAAAAGAATTTGCATTATTATAAATTTATAAGTTTTAGCACTTTGCATTTGGGCCTTGGAGACTGTCATGGTATTTTTCCCAAATGCAGGAGGCTGAAAATTAAGTGTTTAAACTCTGTCTTACTTAGTGTTTTATTTACATATCTTATTTTTTTGTAATTCAAACGCATTTTTTTAACTAAAACATTTAAAATTCTAAAAATGACATGGCAATCTTAGCATGTAATGAGATATAAAATGTGATATACAATGGTATAGATAATTTCAAATCGAAAATTAAAAACCCTTTGATGCGATGATTTTTGACATCCTTATATGCTAGCTAGCTTGATCCATTGCAAACTTCTTCTATTGAGCCGAACGGCACTTTTGGACATGGAACTGGATCATAATTCAAATAACATAACCTTACCATATTTGGTCGTATATAAAAATTAAGGACATTTATTTACACGATTAAATTTACACAAATTTTCGTTTTATCTAATCATGAGTGTTCATAGGCTCCATATTATCCAATCATCTTCGTCTCATTAATAAAAACAATTCCATCATCTAATCTTCATCATAATTAATGAAAATAACTACATTATAAAAAATGTTCATAATGAAATATCTAAAATTTGTATGATTTTGAGATGCTCACTATTATTGGGTGTAATTTTACTGCTATAAAAGTGTACTACATCGTTTACAATATATTTTTAAAATTATTTCATGTATTTTTTTTTATTAATTGGAATTAAAACCATATTAGAAAAGTGGTTGTTGTAGAAGAGCTTGGAGCATGAGATGTAGTAGAAAATATTTCTCTAAAATTCATTCCCATTATTATTACTTACATTTAGACCGATGCATTTAAATAATAAGTAGTGTACTATATATTTGTACACATCATTTATACTAAATATATGTTGATTTCAAATTTTATGATTTTTGAATAAATTAATCTTCATGTTTTTTGTAATTTGTACAATATTTACTAATAAAATAAAGTGACTTACTATTATTTTAAAAATATATAATATATTTGGGATCCGTTAAAGTTAATTATGAACTATAAGTAGTATTCCTCCAATTCATAATTATTGTCGTTTGACTTTTTTACATGTGAATTTAGGTAAATTCTTTTATATGTTTAATATTTTATTTAATTTTAAAAAATTAATAATAAAGACTATTTAAAATAAGAATTAATATGAATAAATTTTTTAACTAAAATAAAATATTTAATGTATAAAAAAATTCACTTAAACCTATGATCAAAAAGTAAATCGACAATTATTATGAACCGGATGCAGTATTAGGAGCACGATAAATTTAATCTTATGTAAGATTTGGATTAATTTTGTACTCTCAGTAACAAGTATATATTCAAATTTGAATTAAAAGTAAATATTTTCTAGTTTTTATTTTAAAATAAGGATGATTCTTATTAAAGAATAATTTAAATATTGTAAAATGAAAATTATAAGTACCTACATATTACTCTTGCGTCCATGGTATTTTATAACGGATAAAAGAATAACACCCGTATCCAATTAATTAAGCAACGAATATAAACAACTTTATTATTACCGTTGGATTATCTTACCAGTATATTATTACTGTTGGATTATTGTAATTACTAGCAGTGTGTCACTCAAGCAACCCGCGTGGCATATGTAACCGCGTACCGTGATTCCAACGCAACGGACAAGTAGTACGCGTACCCGCGTATATAAATATAACAACACTACTACTCTCCTCCTTTCTTCCCTGAGAAGCTAGAAAACGTGGTTCCTCCTCCCTCCTTCCGCCGCTCCTCCCTCTCCCGCCTTTACTCCTGCCGTCCCTCCGCCGCCCTCCTCCCCTCTTCATTCAATTCTAACTACATCGCCGCTAATCCTTTCCCCCCACTCCATCGGTGCCTCCCTTCCCTCTTAATTCCTCGAACGCCTCGGTCCTTCGCCTTTCTCGCTCATTGCGGTCCCTCCCTCCCCTCCCCTTTCGTCCACAAACGCCACCCACCCCACCCAATCTCGATCTCTTTGGATTTGACATTGATTGAAGTTTGATTTCGCTGTTGTGCACCGTCCCTTGATTGAAGTTTGATTTCGCTGCTGTGCACCGTGGCCGGTGAATCTGAGATAATTCGGTAAGTTTTGTTTCCCTAAATCCAGTTTTCTTGTTCTATTATTATTATTATTATTTTATTTCTCATCCAGTTTGTCATATGGCTTTTGTGTGTAATGGAGCTTGATGGAGATGGCGGCATTTCAAAACCAGGGAGACCTGTAATTTTATGCATTCTGGTTCATTTTCTTGTCAATCTCATGTGTTCTTTGATTTCTGTTTGACTTATTGCTTGATATATATGGAGTATCATTGCCATGAATATCTGATTTAAAATCATCAGTTGTTGCGAAACTTGGTATTATAACCACTCATGCAACATGCATTAATAAAGATATTATAACTCAATGCACTTGAAAAATACTGTAATTCTCATGTAGGGCATGTATATAATACCTCAATTCTCATGCCTCAGAACCTATATAAATAGGATCCTTACACCCACCTAGTGGCTAGCCAGCTCGTCTGTGGACACACATCTTATGTGATTTTATATTCTCAGCATTAGTTTGTTATCTTTTTCATTGTTTTATGACAGATTGAATCATCAATGGGCATTCCTAGTAGCCTCGAGAATTTCTTTATTTGCAAATGAAGGATTGCATCTCACATCATCTAAGATGTTAGTCTCATGATTGACTTAGATACAAACAAAGGCCACCGAGTGTTTCTTGGCGCGCTAAAGCTCTTTGCTCCCTGTAGCAGTTGCTCTCTGCAGAATCATTTGCCTTCCAAATTAAAAATAATCATTCTTTGTGATGTCCCAATTATTATGAATGGTATGAGCTTCATTTTCTTACTATATTAATATTTGTAAAGTTTTCGTAATTCTATTTATTTGAAGATGCCATTGTATCCGATTTCTTTTTCCCAATTATGGCCTATTGTGTTTTAGGTCCGGCTTGCTTGTCAACTTCATTCTGGTTTGTTTTCTTTTTCTTTTTGGTTTCCATTTTTGTGAAAGATTACACTGAAAAAAAAGTGCTGAAAGACAATTCTTGTCAATCTCATGTGATATTTGATTTCTGTTTGTCTTATTGCTTGATCTTTGTGGAGTATCATTGCCATGAATATCTGATTTACCACAGACTATTTCAATATGGTAATACTTTTTAAAACAAGCAAGAAAAATGATGTTGCATATTAGCATTCATCCATATTTGACGGATCATCTATCATTCTCATTTTACAAGTCTTAACTTTATTGACATCTAATTGCTAGTTCAGAGCGAGTTAGAAAGACTTTTTCTGCTTTTACCTGACAGTTGTTTAATTTCCTCTAATTCAGGCACTTATCCATGCCTTGTGTTACATGTTCATCGCTTCTGACCTTGAAGATTTAATAAGTTCTAAACCTGTAAATAATTGTATGCTCATGTTTGTTAACGTGTTCCATTGATGATTTTTTCGAGTTAGTTATAAACATCATCCAGCCCCAGAACTTCATGTTGCAGCATGGATGACTTAAAAAATAAGTTCCTCGGGTTTTTGTTTCATCTCCTTGGATTCTGTTACAGGAGAAGATTGTGTTGTATTATATGCAGCTTGAATTATACAAAAGAGACAAAAAATAGTTATTTATATGGGCTTAGATAAATTTTATATTCCATATGTATGGGTGTGCGCACACGCGCGCCAAGTCCCGTTAATGGTAGATGTTTGATTTAAGATGCTTAAATTAATTGAAATTATGAAATTAATATAATTGAATTATACCTTTTAAAATCATCGTTTGTTGTGAAACTTGATATCGTAAAATATCTTCTTCCTGAAAACTAGGTGAGATATGAAGTGAGATTTTGTTGCGGTGGTGCTACTAATATGGTAAGGTACTTTTAAGTGGTTCATGGTGGTTTGTGTTGTTAGTGATATATGACTCCCATCACCACCTGATCAATTCAAAAGCTCATACAAAAAGATAAATACATATGAAGATGGTTTTAAATGACACTACGAAGAAATATTTACAAGTTGAAGTAACAGGTTTTATGATTAGATCATTGTCATAGGTATTCTTCTATACTATCGTTTAAGTTAAGTTTTATGCTTGTCTAGGAGGTAATGAAATTAAAAGTGAAGTCACATAGAACAAATGTCTGTAGCCTAATCAATGAAAACTACCCCTCTTCACTTCTGGGCAGAAATATATGCTAGTAGAGGACTGCCATTATTATTCCAACGTTTGTGAAGTTCAAAATCTTTATAATCTCTCCTTCTGTTTTGCTTGGTTTGCCGACACTTAGAAGTATACATATATAAATTGAGACCAAAGAACAGAAATAGACCAAGGAAGTAGAATGAACACAAAAAGGCCATTGGTTAGGCGACAAAAGTTTTTCTATGTGACTTCTTCCATCTTTTATTACATCTGACCATATCATTCTCTCTCTCTCTCTCTCTCTCTCTCTCTCTCTCTCTCTCTCTCTCT
>CM025782.1:29642719-29656574 GCA_014636745.2 Centella asiatica | reverse complement strand
TCTCTCTCTCTCTCTCTCTCTCTCTCTCTCTCTCTCTCTCTCTCTCTCTATCTATCTATCTAAATCACACCATACTTTCTCTTTGATCGACTTCCTGTTTCCTTCCCCTTTCCCTCTTATAACCTATGTCTGCCCTTTCTTCCTTCGACAGTTCAAAATATAGTCTGATCATTACTTCTGTCACTTAGGATTACGTCATTACGATACGATACGATACCAACATATTTTCAATTTATATTGGTTTCATCTTTTGGTTCCTTCAGATTTCCCTTTTTGATGATGTAGTTCTGCGTTATGTCATTCCCAGGTAAAGAAAAGTCGAATGATGGGGAGGATATCATGGGTAATCTGCCCTTAAAAGTTGATTATAAATGATTTACTTGTTCTCTAAATAATTTCATTTGCTTATCTAGCCAGCCGAATGTGGCGGGAAATAATTTGATGTTCTTTTGCTTTTACGAAGTTTAATCTTAAGCTTGGTGTTGAACAGTAAAACAATTGTATCAGTTCTGAGATGGAAGGAATGTGATACAGTACATAAGCTTATGGTGTATCTGTTTCTGTGTGGTTATGCTTGGGCATCAAAAGGCATGTCATGGTGTTCCGATTGGCCATTTCTATTACTTAAAAGAAGTAGATAACTGCATAACTAATTGCTGTGATTGTATTAAATCAGCAGTAAACAAATAGCTAGTTGGAAGCAACTTTGGCGGCTATTTCAGGAATTATATTCATACCCTTCCATTTATGTAATAATAAGCTATAAATATTCTGATCACTTGGTAATCTATTTCCTGGTAATTTTAGTTAACTTTTGAATTATAACCCTTTCTATTTCTACAGAGGCACGTGCACCATGAGCAGGCGTATAGTTCAGAAGATATTATCTGAGCACAATTGCTCTGCTCGTGTTTATTGAAGATCCTTAAGCCAAAAAGGAATTTTGGTATCTATTTCCTGGTTATTTTACTTACCTTCTGGCTAACCCTTTTTATTTCTACAGAAGCCACAAGAACTGCAGACGTAATAGTTCAGAAGCTATTATCTGAGCCTATGGCTCTCTGCTCTTGTGTTTGTTGAATATCCTGAAGGCAAAAAAGGAATTTTGGTATGAACAATATTTAATCAGTTTCTGCTAATATATCTCTTAATTATTGAATAGGCAGCTGATAAAGTTTTCCCTTTACCTCCACAGCTCTTATACCATTACTTGTGGGCTGAAAAATCGTTTTTCACTTTTTATGAAGCATACACTTAAATTGTTACAAAGCTTACACTTATATGTAATTGCCGATGTTCTCAGCAATCACATATTATAGAGAACAATAAGGAGTATAGGATAAAATACGGCATACCATTAGATGTGTTCTTTTCATGGAACCACTGGGAGGGAATATCAAATGTTACATTGCATTGGTTTTTATCATTTGATTGTATTCTTTATATACAAATATTAATACATTAGAATAATTAAATTACTAGCTAGCTATAACCTAAAAGGATGGAAAATATAAAAATAGTTGACATTTGGCAGTCCTCCTGTATACTCAAGGAGCACTCTATGTAAGTCTCCTGAATTCGGCATTGTACTAATCTTTACTCACTGTTCGTGCTAGGCAATTTCTGACTAAGCATAGTTATTATTTTCTCAACCCATTTTTGATGACACGAGTACTAGACATGATGTGCTTGTCTCTTAGCGTTGGCACAATACTATGGACCAACATGATAGCTGCACCAGAATGTCAAGTACAATATCCTTTTATTTAGGAAATTGTCACTTGTGTTTGGTTGGTGGTTGATGTTTTAGTAGTTTAGATTTGTCAATCAGTGAATCATCTTTTTTTTGGCTAAATCTAGTCATCTTTTTTTTTGCTAAATCTAGTCATCTTTTTCATGAAGAGGTAAGATTTGAGTAGATTTGAATATTCGAATTGTTCTTATTGAATTCACTGTTTGGAACTTTAGCTATTGTCGTCATGAGCATCTCTATAAATGTGTAACCCTGCCCTACGAGAAGAATTAATGACTGGTTTTTGTTTATTGGTTTTCATATGGTTTGGGATCTTTTGTGTATTGATACCTTCCATTCTTCCCGCATGGATGAATGGAGCACATCAGTATGCTTAAGTTTATTTTTTTTTTTTTTTTATCATGGAGACAATTTTTGGTTAGGGGTGACACTCTTGCACGAAACTACCATTACATTCTATTCCTGCTTTCATTAGTTAGTTAGTTGTATGCCTTTATGTTTCTTTTCTTTTTTCTTTCTGCACAGAGTATTATTCATGTTGTAAAATAAATGCAGGCACAGAAGACCGTAGAAGCTGATGTCGTAATATTGTCGCGTTTTTCTTAATGTTCTTACGACTATTATCATTTCTAGAATTATTTGCATTTGTTGTTATGTAATACAATTTTGTAATAACTGTTGTAGAAATTAAATTATAACTATTATTAAAAATTATAATGTTTTTAATATGAAATCATTTTTCTTTTTATATTAATAAATTATTTCTAGTTTATTAATAAACATATAACGTTTTTCGTTAAAAGTATAACTCTGGGTCCCTTGCCCAGAAACCAATTCCTTCCGATCCGTAAATAATTTTTAAATGAGACGGAATTTTTTTTTTCTTTTGATTTTTATGGATGCAGCCGACATCTTAAGACAATTTAACCTAATTGTTTGTGACAATAAAAAAAAATGAGAATGTGTTATTTGGACTCTGGCCATGGACCCTTTCGTAGTTTTCACAGTTTTGGATTATGGGATTATCAAAATGATCAACAGTTTGGGACGAAACCAGAGAGGATTTTGATTTTTCTGAGGCGTGTTCGTTCTTAAAAATTAGGGCGAGGATTTATATAATATTCTCTTAGTCCCTTTTTATTTGTATTTCAATTATTTTGTATACCGTTTAAAATTAATTTTTATACATGTTAAGTATTTTATTTAAAAAAAATAAAATATTTTAAATAAAAATTAATATAAATAAAAAATTTAATATATATAAAAATTAATAAAATTACGTGTGAAAAAATTAAATTATAAATAAAAAGAGACGGAACAAGTATATATGGAATGTAATAATGTTTTAGGAGATGACTATTGCTCTCGCATATTGTCGCGTAATTTATTGTAATTTTTATGTATTTATGGCAGTTGGCACGTGAATTGCAGCTCTATACTTCATCAAGGCATAATCAGATGTGTGAAGAGATGGAATCTGTAAGTACGTAACCTTCATGTGAAGACAACTGATGTCAGTCAACCTCTTTGACTTTATAATTCACACGCACTTAGTGGAATTTATGTATTACTACGTATTATCGTTTAAAATTACATGTACGTCTTAATTTTTAAAGGTAAACGATAATATATTGAGATTTAAATGTTAGTTTACTTCTTCTTTTTTTTTCCCAATAAAGAACTTAATGCGTTTAAAAGAAATTGTCATTTTTGTAGTATAAGTTAATGATGCAGATATTATGACAAGAGAAGAAGAGAGTGTTTATTGATTATATAAAGTCTTGTGTTTTTTTCCCTGTCTTATATATTTCATAAAAAGTATAAATAAGGATACTGATTTTACATAAAAATTATATAAAGAGAAAGGAAACGAAGAAATTTTGTACCATCTATATAGACTAAAATAATGTTGAGTTACTTGTCAGAGCCAATTTCAGTCAATTAAGAGATTTTATCTCTCTCTCACTTCTTTTTATAACCTTTACATAAATTTTAATTTGGATTGAATTTCAGAGTTTCCCTCACACGCTATGTACTGTTATCATATCTCATATTCTCATTGCTAATAGTTTATATAAAATTCCATTTTATTTTACTTTATTTATTGCTATTTCGGAAGGGGGTGGGGTAGATATAGATATGATGGTTAGTCAGTTACTAATATCCAAATAATTAAATTCACCCGCCAACATTTACGACTTATTGATTTCAAGGATGATATACCATCAGATTATGACATATAATTTGATTTTAGCTATTTCAGTATTCCTCCGATTTAAAAATAAAAATAAAATTAGAATTAGATATATATCTTTGCTTTAATGTAACATTATTTGCAAATCTCATATTTCATTTGTGATATAAAATTTTAAGAATATTAATAGTTTATATTTAAAAAAAACCCTTTGTATAATTTACAATATTTCATTTTAAAATTTTAAAAAATAAAAAATTACACTTCATTTTTAAATTACGGTATTTTGTAATATTATTTTGCGTAGATTATCAACAGATAAAGTAATTTATTAATAAACGTCAACTCCTCGACTCGGATATCATAATGTTAAAAAAGTACAGCTGCTCTGCACTTCGATCATAAAGTTTTTTGCTTAGAATAATATTTAAGCTATTTTCCAGATAGAATGGGTTTTGTATTTATATGCAAACTGTCAGACAGGCGAACCAACAAGGCAGTTTCTTGACTTTCTTCAGTGGGCCGCCTTCACACGTTGTTTGCTCGAGTTCCCAAGTTGTTTTTTTTTTTTTTTGATATTAATTGTAGTGAAACAAAAAGATTAAATAAATCTTTATATAGGTACGCACTAGCCTCTAAATAAATTTTTAGTAGTAGTAATAGATTAGCATTTCTATCTATTTCTCTATTTTCAGTCAAATCGGTTGGTAGAGACATAGAGTAGACTTTCTCGTAGCTGCTGTTTACAGAATTCTCTTTTATCCTTTACTTTAGCCTTTTGAGCAAGAAGCACCTTCGTGGCAATGGCCGTTCTACTCTAACATTCACATTTAAATCTGCAACTTGATTTATTATGCACTGCTAATTAGCGCACCGTTTTCTGCATTCAGATTGAGAAACTTCAAGGTCAGAAAGCAGATTTGCAATTAGTTACTATTATTACAATTTACAAAACAAAGTTTGGATTTTTACGTTTCCTTTTTCACTTTCCTCATATATCTTACTTTCGTGTACGTTTTTTAAACTTCATATTTGAATGTTACTGAGTTCTTTCTTCGCTATTATTCTCGTTCCTTGAACTTGTGAAGAAGGTGGAGTTAATTATTTAACCTTTGTTGACCTTGCTGCTGCGATGTATTTCACCAGAATTGGGGTTCAATGGGCATTTTGAATTCTATTGATCTAATTTAGTCCAGATTTTGTTGGGCAATTCCAGTTTCAAGATTTTGGTTTGTAATTATTTTATTTTCTTTTCTTAACCTTTCTTCTGAAGTGGTAGTGTAATCTAGTTGAGTTTTGTGTTTTAGGTATTTATCTGGTTGGGGAAGATATGGGTTTCCAGTGATATTATGTTCTGAAAATTATGTGCAGATATCGCTTGCGCATTCGCTTGCCTACTGTTTTTGTAGATTTCATTTTTTGGAACTAGGGCTAAGTTGAATTCAGTTATGTTGGTTTGATGCAAATTGAGCTATCATATTGTTGGTCTTTAGACAGCTAGTTACGGTTGCAGTTTTGTTTCTACAGGTAATTAATAGTTGTCGAATTGTAGTACTTTGGAGGAATGAAGTGTTTCCAGTTCTACGGTAGGGAAAAGAAGGATGAAACAAAGTCATCTAAATCAAGCCCCGTTCAATCCTTTGATTCTGGATTTACTGAACGTGATACAAGGCGATCCGGGTCTGAACTAACTTCGAGTAATGTCTCTGATAGCAGCACGGAGTCTATGGGTAGACCCAACTTTCCAAGCTTTTCCAAGATGTCCAGCAATCTCAGAGTGTTCACACTACCTGATCTGAAGATAGTCACAAGAAATTTCAGCCGTTCAGCCAAGATCGGTGAGGGAGGGTTTGGGTGCGTCTACAAGGGCGTCATTGATACCTCTGAAGATCCTCCTAAGAAGCTAGATGTGGCTGTCAAAAAACTTGGAACAAGAGGATTGCAGGCAAGGTTTCCTACCCTCGGCTTTTGTTTTTCCAATTAAGTCGTAGAAGAGCTGTAATCTTATGTTAATTTTAAAACAGTAGGCCGAGGATAGAAAGGAAGATTGTAATAAATGGTGAAAACAATAGAAATGGAAGAATGATGGCATTATGATTTTTTTCAATATCATTACTTCAGATTTCCAGAATCTCAATACATCTATCAGGACTATGTATACTATACTATAATTCACAAACTGCAATTTTCCAAAATCTCCCGCTATATTATATATATTGTATCTAATTAAAGTCCCATTTTTTGTCTTGCAGGGGCACAAGGAATGGGTCACCGAAGTTAATGTTCTTGGGGTGGTCGAGCATCAAAATCTTGTGAAATTAGTGGGCTACTGTGCTGAAGATGATGAAAGAGGAATCCAGCGGCTTCTGGTTTATGAATATCTGCATAATGGAAGTGTTGAGGACCATTTATACTCCCGATCGGAGAGTCTTCTTTCCTGGGACATGAGGCTAAAAATAGCACGAGACGCCGCTCGTGGTTTGGCGTACCTTCATGAGGAAATGGACTTTCAGGTAGCTTTATCTGTGCACTGCAATTTTTTTTATTCATTAGCTACCGGTGCTTCTGTATCTAAGTGACCTGATCCACCTATGTAGGCTGCTGGACTTACTTTCAATACCTAGATTGCTGAACTCATTGGAGGATTGGCCTAATTTTTTGCTACAAACTGATAGGCCAATCATGAATCAAATGCAACATGGAACAAAACTATACACGAAAATGACCATTCTTAAATTTGAAACCCTAGCCCCTAGCTTGACCGTTTGATGACCACTGGGCATGTTTTTGTTTTGTGTTATAGAGCTAGGGATGGGTATAATGAAAACTGCAAATTCCTCATTTAACCCAAAAATGTGCAGTAATTAAGAAAACATATTAAGATATACATCATATTTTATATGTTGCTCTGGTAACCCATAGTTATGCATTTCTAGTTTTGTCACTCTCCACGCTAGCACCTGCACCAGTAATACAAATTGAATTGATTATGGACTTCTCTATATTGGTGTATTCATTTTATTGCTTCTGTGAATTGTAGATCATCTTCAGAGATTTCAAATCTTCCAACATTCTCCTTGATGAGCAGTGGAATGCTAAGTTGTCAGACTTCGGATTGGCGAGGCTGGGTCCTTCAGAAGGGTTAACCCATGTCTCAACTGCGGTATGTTCATGGAAATTGATGTTGAATATCTGTTTTAAATTAAATGATGTAAATAGCTACAGCTTATAAGTTTGTGAACTAATTTGATAGTTTGACATATCATTGGATCCATACCACACTAATATCAACGATTGAATACACAATAATACTTTATACTTCTGTTTCATATTTTCCAAGAACTTTGAATTCAGCTTCTCTTTGAAGTCGCAACATATTTGGTAAATTAAGATCTTTTGGTGGTGGTTTATCTCCCAGTTTTAAATTTCTGAATTCTCACTTCTGTAATTTGTAATCGCTAATGTGAACTGCATGTACATCACAAGATAAAGTTTCTGTTGTAATTACCATGCATTATTGCACGCTTGTGAATAACACCATGTAGATAGAGTCAGATTCTTCACGCACACATACACACCCACACACCTGGTTGCAATCATGACCATGGATATTTGTTTTCACAATCTAATGTTCTAGTTGAATGATTGATAAGCAATGTAGACAGAATCCGGAAAATATCGAAACATGACACAATTAAAACAAATACCGAATAGTTTCGCACTGAACCTGTAACTAGTACACATTTAATTATTTTCTCAATCTCTTTGACATTCAAATATTATGTGTTGCTTTCCGGTAGTTACATTGTATAGAGTTCCTTTGAATTAGATCACCATCTGACAGAAATCATTATCAGGTTGTAGGAACAATGGGATATGCAGCTCCGGAGTATATTCAAACCGGGCGTCTCAATTCGAAGAGTGATGTATGGGGCTACGGTGTATTTCTCTATGAACTTATAACAGGCAGGCGACCATTGGACAAAAACCGCCCCAAAGATGAACAGAACCTGTTGGAATGGGTAAGCCCTTATATATCAGAAGCAAAAAAGTTCAGGATGATAATGGACATCAGGCTTGAAGGCAAGTACTCTCTGAAATCTGCCCAGAAGTTATCAATTGTAGCCAACCGGTGCTTAGCCAGACACCCAAAATCACGGCCAATGATGAGTGAGGTGTTAGAAATGGTGAACCGGATCATAGACCCATCACTAGAAACAGCCAGGACTCCACCAGCTGTGACGCGTTCGGTTCCAACAGTAACGTCGAAAGAAATTACTCACCAACAAGAAAGAACCTTAGAGGAGACTGAGAGAAAAGGTAAGAGGAATATAACAGATTTAAAACATGGAGAAAGTTCTTGGTTGTCTTGCATGTGGGCACCAAAGCATGTCAAGACCTGCTGAAGGCGATGTACTTGAGAAGCTTATGGATGATAAAATTGCTTATTTTCTATGTGCTTCAACATGGTGTATGGTTCTGAAACCTCCAAAGCAGAAAAAACTTGTGTAAATAACGGCACATAAGAAAATTAATTTTGGGATTTTTGGGACATTGTAGTTAGTTTTTGTGAATTTTTTGGATTGGTGATACCCTTGGTAGCTTCATAGCTCCATATCTTTTATATACACACATATATAAAAGATATGGAGCGTGACACTATCAACGATTTGTAAACTCAATCGATCGTTTTTAATTAGTCAACTTAGTAAGTTGTTTTTCTTTTCATTTGAAACGAGTCGATTATATAGAGGTATCCGAACAATATGATATGAAGGGTCTTTTTAGATTGTTTTTATTAAAAATATGATATATGTCAAATCAGATTTTATTTAATTTATTTCTTATTTTCTTTGTTCATTCATATTTTCTCCGTACATAATTATTTAAAATTAAATATAAATAAGAATTTAATTGGTACCGAATTTATCTCTACTCCGAGGATAGAGAAATTAGGTAGAAATACAATTTTAATGAAATTATTATCAAAAAATAGCCACAGTTGATAGTAAGTTGAACATTCACAACAACAGTAGGTCAGGACAAAAATTAAATGTCTTTTTTAAAAAAAAGTAAAAAAGTTAGTTTTGAAAATAGGGTATTAAGGGCAAGATTAACATGTTAGCTTTAAAACTGTTTACAGCAGCTCAAGATCTTCAGGATGCCTCAAACAGAGAGTTCCCACTCCTAGACTTGATTGGCGGCGAGCACATTTGAAGACTCCAGTCATTGTGAGTTATCTTCACATGCCAGAATCTCATGAAGCCAACAGATTGGTACTTCCCAAGAGTTTTTAATGCTATGTCTTGGCAGTATGAAGACTGCCCACAAGAGAAGCGTATACAGTGTCATCAGGTGTAAGACCAGCCTCATTCATCTCATCATACAGTTTGAAAGCTTCATCTGATCTCCCATGCTTCGACAAACCCGAGATCATCACCGTGTAAGTAATCAGATTTCGAACAAGACCCTTCTCGCGCATTTCATTAAACAGTCTAACCGCCTGATCTATGTTTCCAGATATACACTCTCCATGTACAAGTGATGTATATGTATAAATATCAGGAATCAGGCCTTTAACTTCCATTTCCTTCCTCATTTTATGAGCTTCCTTCATCATTTCTTTCTTACAATACCCATCTATCAGGGCATTGTATGTCACTATATTAGGTCCATCTCCCTTATCCTCCATTTCTCGAAACATTCTCTTCGCTTCTACAAAGTTCCCTTGCTTACAAAATATATCAATCAATGTAGTAAAAGTAAATTTGTTTGGAGCCACACCTCTGTCTACCATTGATAACAGCAACCTCTTCGCTTCTTCGTGTCTATTCAGTTTACATAATCCGGTAGCAATTATGTCATAAACGAACACATCAGCCTTAAAACCTTTCTGCTCCATGACACTTTGCAGCCTCCATGCTTCATCTATCATCCCTTGCTTACAGTACCCATCCATCAATGTATTAAATATCACCCTATTTACATCAAATCCTTTCGTTTGCATCTCAGTTAGTAAAATTTCTGCAGCCTCCATCTGCCCCACCTTGCATAAACCGTTGATCAGAGCTGCGTAAGTATAATCATTTGGATCAAGACCTCTTTCAGTCAATTCATCAAATAGCATAAACGCTCTTTTCATATTCCGCAGCTTACAATTCCAACTAATTATTGTAGTATAAACATGAATGTCAATCTCTATACCCTTTTCACGCATTTCATCAAACAGTCTATCTGCTTCTTCTATCTTTTCGGACCTTGAATACCAATGAATCAAAAGTGTATATGTTGCTGCATTACGAGCTATTCCATTCTTCTCCATGGTACTCAACATTTCTTCCACACCCTCAGAATCCATTTTCTTCACGTATGCATCAATCAATGTATTATATGTATAGTCATTGGGTTCAATACCTCTACCAACCATTTCATTCATCAACTTTCTTGCCTCATCAACCTTTCCAATCTTACAAGCGCCATTAATCGCCAATGTCATAGAATAAACTGTAATTTTAACATCCGCATTGACCATTTGTTGAAAAAACTCCAACAATGGCTCAAACTGATTGCATCTCTTGAATGCAAGTAAATAAACCATACAAGACCTATCATCAATCTCAAACCCATTACTCTTCATGAACTCAAAAACCTCTAAACCCTCTTTAAACCTCTTATTATCAGCATAAACCCTGAACAATATATCCAATAACGTATGAACAATTTTGGGTCCTTCACAGTTTTGACTCACTATGGATGTTATATCAGAAACTGGGCAGACAAGATAATCACTACTAGCAACATTGTTCAATACAATCTTAGCTTCAGCAAATTTTCGGGCCACGAGAAGGCGGCAAACAAGAGTAATGTGAGCTTCAAGATTGAGCTTTTGGGAAAAGTTAGATGAGTTAGTTTGGAGAAATTTGAAGAATTGTAAGCAAGATTCAATTTTGACATGTGGGTCTGAAAGAACAAGACATGCTGTTTCGGAATTGAGATTAGAAATGAGGGAGGGAGTGATTTGGAGGGGTTTAGAGGTAGAACTGATGAGGGTTTTGGAGATGAGTTTCGCCAATTCTTGATCTGATTTTGAAGCGATTTTTGTTTGTATTACTTTCTTCACGGTATTAAAGAAATTTTGAGTCGACATTGGGAATATATAACAAATAATCAGAATCGAGCCTCCAGTAAGCAAAGACTTTCTTTTGCAAGCTTTGAAACATATACCAAGCTTTTCAAATAATCGCATATATACTTTTCACTGAGTGCGGTTGGTGAGAAACTTGGGCCAATGGCCCTAATGGATTTGCAAGCCCAAAATACTGGCCCAATAGACAACGGACTTACCGTTGTTTGTAGCTCCAAGTATTGGATATGATCCAATGTCCGAAGGAATTTTAACTCGTAATTAGTAAAGTGTATAAAAAAATTTAATAGCTTATTTAAAGAAGTAGTTTAATTACAGAAGGGTGAAAACTGAAATTGAAATTTCAGAAGGTAGCATATTATGAATGCATCACTATTTTATTCTCTATTATAAAACATTTTGAATAACAATTTTCGAAAAAATTATACTGAATAAGAATTCAAGAACCGTGCATAATAAGATCATTGATTTAACTTCTTCACTTACGTTAATCTAAAACATCATATGATCTTCTTCTTTTTTTTTCCTATTTGTTTTTTTATACACGTTCACCAAATTAATTATACTTGGTGCGGTTGGTAGATCAACTAAGGCAGCTTTCTGATAGCAAGCTTACTCTGTCACCTGACTTGGTGGCTCCCGCAAATTGCCACCGAGCTTAAGAATGGCCGCAAACCACCACAGATAATTTTCAATAGTTTTTTTTAAAAAAAAATTGGAAATCATAATAGCTTTAGTTACCTTGTAAATTAGGCGTGCATTCATTCTGTCCATACACCCACTATCCATAAAAATTGAACAACTCATTCTTTCTTGAGAATATGTTTCTCAATTTGTTTGAAATATTCTTTTCTTTTCTTTTCTTTTTTTGACGTGGTCAGTAGATATGATTAGTCGCGATACTATTTTACCTAACTATGACGGTCTCATTTATTTCATTTTTTAAAAATCTGAGATTAAGTTAACAATATTATTACATATTATCATAATATAAAATCCCTAATAAATGTGGCAAAACAAATGGGACTTTTTATTATCTTTCATCTAACTCTTAACTCTACATATTAATTTGTTATCTATTTACATTTGCAACAAATTATTGATACTTTTCACGAAATAAATTATTAGGGACGCCCTTCAAATACAATAAATAAGATGAAACTTAGGTTTTTTTTTTTTTTTGGTAATATTAGAGATGAACAAATAGATTTGACTGGTTCAGTCCGAATCAGTTCTTAAAAAAATTGACATTGACCAATCAAGTCTTAGACCGGTCTTGGAGTTCACTAGATCCTGTCAAATAAGTTCTAGTTCAATAAAATGATGACTATCGAGTATTTCAGCTTAGACCAATCTTGGATTGGACTGGTTCCGATTCTTCTTTTTCTTTTTTTTAAAAACATAAATTTAATTTATTTTTGAAAATAAAATATTAAAATCTAATTTTTTATCAAATTGTTACGATTATGGTTACTACAAACTTTTTTTTTGGAAATGTACAAATTTTAAATAAAAAACAACAATTTATAATAATTTTAGTATTATTATATTAATATAAGATTTTTAACTTTGTATAAAAACTTAAAATACATTTGAATCATTGATAAAATGTTAATAAATTGAGGGAAAAATTAATAAATTATGAGTGTAATATATGAAAATTTTAACAAGTCTAATCTCGGTGCTAGTCCGGTCTCAATCCAGTCTTAGTCCGATCCTAGTTTCAATTCTGGACAAGTCTTTTTGTTATTACATACAATTCAGGTAAGAGTAGTTTAACTTTTACTTTAATATTGTGAACTTTTAAGATTTTGTAAACTATTTCAAGACCG
Source organism: Centella asiatica (assembly GCA_014636745.2). Taxonomy (NCBI): domain Eukaryota; kingdom Viridiplantae; phylum Streptophyta; class Magnoliopsida; order Apiales; family Apiaceae; genus Centella; species Centella asiatica. Next base: position 29,643,651 of record CM025782.1, on the reverse strand, counting down.
AACTGAATATTTAACATATCAATATTTTTCAAGTCGGTCCCCAATCTATATCAAATAGTCCAAACTATGATCTTTTTGTTCATCGCTAGATTATATTAAAAAATTCCATTATAAATGGGCAGAAGAGAATTGAACTTTTAAGCAACGAACCAAATGCGTAAACTCGATGGAAGTTGTGTTAAGAAAACGAAACATCATATGACTACTATCATATGCATGTTGGATAACAAAAAGGAATTGAAGTACCAAAAGATATATGTGGTCAAAAATATTTACAGCAAGATAATAATTAAGTGATTGATAGATAGATGAATGAGTACAATTCAAATTAATCAGTGAGTCGTCAGTGACTACAACTTATAGTTTGAAACAGTTGCATCGTACAAACACATACTGACATGTACAAGAGGAAAAAAAAAGAAAGAAAGAAAAAAAGCCTGCTTATAATGCAGTTGCACTAGCTAATACCACCTTTCTCCATTCCTATTACTATGTCAAACCAGCCACTACCCCTATAAATATAGCAACATTCACTAGCTTGTACATCCCCAATCTCATCTACCAAATATATAAGTAGCAACTATATTTTGTTGCCACTTCACTATATTTGAACTATATTGTATATGTAACGTATATGTGTTCATTATTTAAAAATTTAAGAAAATTTTAAAAAATGATGGAAGATGAAGTCAGCAATATCAAAAGGTGCAGAAGCTTAAGAAGCCAGGAGGAGGGTAGTAGTGGTGGCGCCGCCGCCAGGGATGGTGGTCGGAGATCTTTCACGGAGCGGTGTGGGCATCTAGCAAAGAAGCAGCGGGCCAAATTCTACATCGTCCGACGCTGCATAGCAATGCTCGTCTGTTGGCATGAGCGTGGTGATCATTAATATATATATATATATATATATATATATATATATATATATATATATA
>CM025782.1:29615612-29642709 GCA_014636745.2 Centella asiatica | reverse complement strand
ATATATATATATATATATATATATATATATATATATATATATATATATATATTCAGCTTGATATATTTTCATCTGTATATTTATTTAGGAATTAATTAATGTACGTACTTGCGAAATTTAAGTTGTTTTTGATTAATTATAATTTACCTTTTTTTTTTTGGTTAATTATCCGTATATTTTACTGGTAATGTAGTAAATTCTGACAATTGTGTAATATGCAATGTTTGTTTGACTTTAATGTTACGGTATTTAAATTTTGACCATATAATTTATAGTACAAAAATCTATAATTTTTAAAATTTAAGTTTAAACAAATCGACCACTAGTCACTTGGCAAATATTCATACATGAAGACTGGATTGTACTAATTAATTAGCCTAAAAGAAAATTTAAAGGGTCATACGGATTATTTTAGATCTGGATTTTCAGGGTTTGTAGTTTATTCAAGTGCAGGGCTTCTTTTTTTCTGTTTCTTTCATTTCTTTTTTGAGGAAACAATTACTGCAAGAATTTGTACTATTGTTTTCCCTTCTTTATTCATCTCTAGTTAGCTCTAAATCCTTAAATCTGAGGAAGCACGGCTAACTTCTGGTGTTGTTTGTAATTTGATCGCTTGAAGGATCGTTTCCTAATTATACTTATGACTTATAAGTCACAAGTATCGACTCTTTAGTTCCAGGTGAGAATAATCAATGTGGTAATACGTACGGTTTTTCCTATTTTTAAATTCGAAAAGATATATATTTGTTTAGCCAAGACCTTAAATTGACGATAAAGAGTGGAAATATAGTACAATTATGATGGCATGATACTAAAGTGTTACCGCAGTATCATTAATTAATACTTGCTCGTTTCAAAAATAAGAATTCATTTTAATTCACGCGAAATATGTTCTATAATTTAAAATTGAAATAGAATTTTTTATTTTTAATAACTTTATAATGAAATATTATAAAGTATATGATAAATATTATTAAATGCAAACTTTTATACATTGAAATTTGTGTTTATTCATATCACAAATAATATTATAGGATTTGTAAATAATACTACAATATTAAATATATGAGAAATGTATCTCTTAATTTGGAATAGAAAGAATAAAATTTAACAATTTTTTCAGGAAAAAATAAATACATTATTCTTCATTCTAAAATTAAAAATATGTTTTTACTTTTTAAATCAAATGACAGTATATTAAATCTTAAACTAATGTTAATTTAGGTAATTATAATTGGTACAATTATTATAGCATCATAGCTTATTACAAAATCCTTTGATCAAATTGATCAGAATTTAAATCCGAAAATTTCATAAAATATATTAAAATTAAAGTTCAATATATCGTTATTTAATTTTAAAAAATTAAAATATATCTTTAATTTTTAAACAAATAAAGTATATTGCTTTTAATATTCCACGTGACTCCATCTAAAGTAGACGTGGATAATTAATTTGTCACACACAGGGATGGAGAGGGACCGCGCGAAAGTAGGGATAATAATTTACGCTGTTTGCCAAATACCTTAATACTCCATGATTTATGAATGGATCACTCTCCAGTAAATTGTACTAGTGGAAATCAAATAATAATACAGCGTATCTATACACTTTTGTGAATTTTTATTATAAATTTATTTATGTGTAAATATTTGTTCAAAATAATATGAAGTGGAGCGATAGAAAAATGGACGTAAATAAATCGTATCAGATTAACTAATACATTATTCAGATTTGATTTCTTTTATTTATTGAGATAACATTAAAAATAAGTGTGTACTCAAGTTTATCACCACTTGTACCAATAAATTATGATTTTTTGGTGAATCTATGATGTATTTGGGCCAATAAATTTGGACGGATCGTTATAATCTTAAATCGAAATTGAATTTTAATATGCACTCAATACTAGTAGGATTGTATTTATTTGTTGAGTTAAATACAAATTAAATATTTAACTAAATGATGGTAAAAACGAGTTTAAACTGTTTGATCCATTTTATATATAGCGGGGAAGGAGGCGTTTAAGTACGTGTTGATTGGTTGTGTTTGTATTTGGATCTCGAAATAGAAGGTTGGTATCTTGCTTCCATAATGGGGAGAGATCGTGTGTGTTGTTACATCTAAAAACATGCTTACATAATATGAAACATGATTTAAAGCAACTAAAATCACTAAAATGGAGAAGGGCCATGCTTCCAAAAAAAGGCAGACATGAGAGAGACAATACTTAATATATTACTTATATTATGCTCCATAAATATACACTCTCGTATTTCAAAATTTGTTGGATGCATTTGGATTGATAGATTAAAATGAGAAAAAAAATGATTTTGATTCAAGTATAATTATCGAAAGAGATTATAAAAGTTGATGGTACTTATAAGAAATAATGATAATGGAGTGAATTATTATTTTCGTATGTAATTTCAATTCATGAGTAACGACTAAAAATGATTCATTCATTATGATTTTCTCTCTCATTCATACTTATTACCCATTTCACTACTACTTTTCATTAAATTACTTTTAATTTTCGATTTATTCTGCCTCTCATTCTATTTTCTCAATTCAAATAATAAAGTATTAAAAATGGATCATTTACAATTGGTTAATAATTAGGAGCTAGCCGTTAAAAAACTAGGAGAAAGAAAAAATTAATTTAGATTCGTAATTAAGTTTCCGCTTTTTCTTTTTTGATTTGCTATACTTATTAGATTGATTTATTTATGGTATTGTAAACTACATATCTCATCAGCCGACAATAGGAATCCTCGAGGAGAAAATGTCTTAAATAAATGAATAGTACAAGAAAAGCATGCCCCAACTTTCACTTCGTGCGGCTATTTGTTTACGTAGTATTTTCCATGCCGATACCATCGAATTAACTTAATTCAAAAGCGATACTTACCTATGTACACGGTACACGTATATAATTTGTCACAAAAGAGAATGAGGAAAAGCAGCCTCCACATTTTGGATGAGTTACCTAATTAGCCCCCAAAGAAAGGAAACCAAAATTTTGATAATTAAAATTAACTTCAATACTTATGAACAAACTAATTGTTGATTTTTCACTTGGGCATAATTATCAATGTAAGTCATCTATCCGAGAAACTAGCAAATTCAGAAAGAAACTAATTATTTTTGTGGTGCGCTCTTTATTAATGTAACTACAACTTAATGAAATTAACATGTCTACTTTATTGTATAATTCAGTTCATATTATGTATATATAAAAAGTTAACAAGTGTCTTTTTTTAATAAATAAAATTTAAAAGGGAACAACCGAGCAATTTTTAGTGAATTGAATCGTATGATGAAACATTGTTTAGTAAAGAAAATTGGTCCCAAACTTAACTGAACGATAATATAATATTTGTAGTGTGAAATAAATTTTAAACAAATAATAAAATTTATCAAGAAGATTTAAAAAAAAACACAACGGATAATTAATTGGAACAATAGAGTATTTGACACCATTAGAGTGCGTACTTTGTTTTGATAAAAGAGCGTGTGCATCAGTTACTTTTAAAAAGTAAGTAATCAGAATTTTGCATGTTTCAAGTGAATTTAACAACACGCTGAATGCACGTTGATGTCTGAGGAAAGTCAGAGTTCCCGTTGTGTCAGAGTTCCCCACGTGAAGGTGAATGCACACGTGTGTGTGGGGACACCAAGAAGTTGAATTACTCCTCCCTTTGTCTCCCAACCCAACCTATGCTGACGTGTAAACATCACCGAACATAAAAACCCAACTTGGTCCCCCTCTTTGACAAATTAAATTACTCCTATTTCATTTCACCTTTATTTTATTGTTCACATTTCATTTTACATTTTTAATGTGATAATATTAAATTAATAAAGTTAGTTAGGAAACATGAATACGGGACACAACATTCCAAATTCAATGTCCGGAATCGACTTTCATTTATTAGAAAATTATTAAAGAAATAAATTCTACAAGTTCCTAATCCCCTACTGAACCAAATATGATCTCAATCTATAATTAAAAAATATAAATATTTTTTTGTAATAATAAAAATATACAAAATAGTATGATCGAATCAATCATTTGCTTATGGCCACTAATATTTATGAAAAGTAGGGATTATATATTCATTTCTGTATTGTAAATGATCTCCTTCCTTTGTCTTTTAGCTCTCTTTTCATCATCATTTTTTGCTTAATTTGTTTAAATTTATGTATGCTCACTTATGAAATGGCGTATAATAATCTACGTGCATTAGGCTTGCCACAAAATTAATAGAGGTTATTTGGGCAATGTGCGAACTGCAAGGTGTACGCATGAATCATGATTAGAAAATGAAAACGTGATGTGTGAAAGATTTAGTTAAATTAAATTAAGAGTGATAGATCAAGCACGCCTCATGCATTATTCGATCAGCAAAAGAAAAGAAATGGGGCCAATGCAAAGCATATATGTAAAAGATTTAGTTAAATTAAATTGTAACAAACGGAAAAAAAATTAGAATTTTGTCCGTCACAAATTATAATAGACGAAAATTCTAATTTTTTTTTTTTACGTCCGTTGCAAAGTTTTCAATTTTTTTTAAATCGTATTTATTGTCTTCTTCATTCCTTCATTACTATTGATATTCGTTTGAAACTCTCAATCAAATATATTTTTTATAATACTTCAATTTCAAATCTGAATATGTCATTTGTCCATTTAACATCGTTAATTGACATCGTCGTGAATATTACTAAGATAAATTTATATTTTACCTTGTGAACATTATCATAACTATTTCAAATCATAAGTTATAAACTTAAATTTCTAATCTATTACAAAAAAATATGTATGTATACGAGAGTTTTAATAAATTATTAACGTCGACGATGAATAAAAGATTTCAAAAATAAAAAAAATTATTCAAAATTTTTCACGTCGGTTGCATACATTGTGATGGACATAAAAATAAAAATAAAAATTTACGTCTACTAACGATTTGTAACTAGAAAATAACCTGTCCCAACGTAATTGAACATTCACTACATATAATTGAGAATACGGGTGCGTGATATGATGATAAATGATGATAATATATATTCATGATTGATGCTGTGCTAACCACTGGGTGGAAAAACTTGATTTGATTGATTTGAAATATGAAGCGTACCTTCTTCTTTTCTCTTACTTTTACAATTATGTCTGTTAGCTGCTGCTGCTGCTGCTGCTGCTGCCGCCCATCTCTCTCTCAAGTTGCAATGTGAAACGGTAACCAACTAAACTTGTCTCCTCGCCATATCCTCATCCTCCATCAATATACGTTCTATATAATAATACGTTTAATATTATATGACTTGTACTAATGTCTCCTCTTAGGAAATCATGCACTCTATCTGGCTAGCTGCTTCAATTCACATCTAATTAACGTTATTTTCTCTTTTATACTCTCTTACTTTTCATTGTAAAGAACATCCAAAGTTACGAGGTGAAGAAGAATGATAATTCACCTCCTCTTTCATCTACTTTTGTTGTGGTTACAAAAAACTACTATTCAATCTATAAATAAATACTTTAGCAGAAGTGAGTCATACGATATAAAAGTTGGGTTATATATTTATATGATTGCAATAGTATAACAATATTCAAACTAATATATTCATTTGAAATCCAGTTTGACGTAAAGTTACAAGATTTAATGCTTTCCAAAAACTATAATAGTTCTTCGATGCAACTATTAATCGCGTCTGTGCATACGTGTCGCGTGTGTAAGCTTTTTGTTCATAAACGTACAACCATCAACGAGTGCTTCTTCTTTGCTTGTACAGCTATTAAATAAGCTTTTCTTTTAACCTTTTACGGATTTGAAAAGGTGAATAATGCTCCAACTTGTGAAAATAAAATTCATTCAAGTTTTTTAATACTTGTTTTCTAAAATAGTTATGAGACTTCTTTATCGGGTATGGAGTATTATATTATAAATTGTTGTTTTCACAATTTAATATTCTTTTTTGTTAATTCTAATTCAATATTCTTTCTTTCATTGTGGACCTTAATACACAAATAATTTTTTTAAAAAAATTGTCAAAATACAATTCCCCAATTATAATGGGGAAAATCGAGTCAAGTAAGACGGCTGCTGCTCTACTCGGAACAAAATAGCTAAAGTCAAAACACTAAGATTTTACTCAACCACCCAACAGTGAAAGTCTAGAATTGCATCTGCTACTATTTACTATTTAGATTACTAGATACCGACAGCTTATCACCGAAATAATTTATTAACAGTCAATAACTTGGCTTATTTTTACCAAGCTCAATCACCCTTCGGCCGATTTCCAGTTATCATTTAATTTTCTACATAGATAAAAAAGGGACCAAATAAAAATTGTGTGGTCTAACTTCAAAAAGTGTCAAAAGCAAAAAAAGTAAAAGCACGTTTCAACTGAATACGTCAGATCAATCTCTATGATTTCCGTAACAAATACTGAGGTCTCCAGGAGCGAAGACCAAAAAGTTTGGGCAACTGAATAATTTATCAATGGTAGCTATTAATCCGGAAGCAATTGGAACATGCATTGTATAATTAATAATTTAAACAGAGTATGAAACGCAACATGTTAAAAAGTAGTAGTTGCAACACAAAAATGAAAGATAACCTAACTATACAGGTCATCTTCATCAGCCGCACCCGTGTTAGTTGCAAAAGGATCAGACCCAGTAGCCGCAGCAGCACCACTAGTCTCTGAGAATCGGAATTCAGAACCAAACCCTCTAGATTGCTGCAATGTCTGAGCAAATGCCTGATACTTGCGAATGTCGGCATCGCTCACACTTCGGCGTGCATATTTCATCGACTCTTCAAAGTGAGCACCCTTGATTTCTGCCACCTCATCTTCAACATCCTCCTCCATAGCCTCAGGATTCTCGCTTCTCCTCTTTTCCTTCTCAATATCCTGCAAGACGACAAACAGGAGCTTAGTATAGTAATTTTCCTGATCACTTGCAATTAGGATACAAAGCCAAAGAATTCCACACACTATTAGGTCAGTTATCTCAGAATATGTCATGTAGTTATTCCTGTTATGGTCTAGCAGGAATTATGTTTGATCAAGGCAAGTACTTACTTTTTCAATATTCTCCCTGATGGCGTATTTACATGCACGCTGGCATATTTCTGTAATATCAGCACCGCTGAAACCTTGAGTATACTTTGCAAGAGCCATCAAGTCAACATCTTTAGAAACCGGAGATTTCCTGAGGCATGACTTGAATATTGAGTGGCGAGACTCCTCATCAGGCAGAGGAATATAAATTAACTGATCAAGTCGGCCCGGACGCAAAAGTGCAGGATCAATTATATCAGGCCTATTGGTAGCTCCAATAATGAAAACCGTCTTCTTGGCTGACATGCCATCCATCTCTGTCAGGAGTTGATTCAAAACCCTATCAGCAGCTCCACCGGCATCACCAACACTGCTTCCCCTCTGAAAAACAAAAAAAGATGTGAAACAGAACATCCATATACACAATTCAACACAAAAAAGTTGAAAGCACTAAACAAACCTGAGTGGCAATTGAGTCCAGTTCATCAAAAAATAGGACACAAGGTGCAGATCCACGAGCCTTGTCAAAAATTTCACGTACATTAGCCTCACTCTCGCCAAACCACATGGTCAGCAATTCAGGACCTTTGATGCTGATAAAATTTGCTTGACATTCATTTGCGATGGCCTTGGCCAACAACGTTTTACCACATCCAGGTGGTCCATAGAACAGAACTCCCTTGGAGGGTGACATACCAAATTTCTCGAACTTCTCAGGATGCTCCACAGGATACTGAACGGTCTGCAAGATAAATAATATAGGAATCAACTTAATTCCAAATCTGAAAGAAATCTGACAAACAAAATAGACACAGAAGCACAAATACACACACACACACATATATATATATTTGTGTGTGTGGCACAATTTAGAAGTAAAATCACCTCTTGCAGTTCCCTCTTGACGTTTTCCAGGCCTCCAATATCTTCCCAGCTAACATTGGGCACTTCAACAACCTGACCACAGAAAAATCAAGATCAGGAGACAACAAAATAGAAAATATTGATACCAAAGACAGCAAGAAAGTGCTGCTTACCGTTTCACGTAGAGCAGATGGATTGCTAGTACCAAGGGCAGTATGGAAGTGTTCATTAGTAACAGCCATTGAATTGAGTATCTCTGCATCTATGGAATCATCTTCCAAGTCTATAACGTCCATTTTCTCTCTAATGCATTGAAGTGCAGATTCCGTACACAAGGCCGCTAAATCTGCACCCACGTAACCATGAGTGTCCTTGGAAATTCTTTCCAAATCAACCTGAAAAACCCAAAGCAACATTAATGTTATAAAATTATCCCGATGATTGATTATATTATGCCCCAAAAGTAAAATAAAAGCATAGACAGGTTAAGGTTTGTTCTTACATCTTCAGCAAGCTTCATGTTCTTTGTATGAATACGGAGAACCTCAAGCCGTCCAACTTCATCAGGGACACCAATATCAATTTCTCTATCAAATCTCCCAAACCTCCTCAAAGCCGGGTCAATACTATTAGGACGATTCGTAGCACCCATAACAATGACATGGGCACGAGATTTAAGTCCATCCATAAGAGTCAATAGCTGGGAAACAATCCTCCTCTCAACTTCTCCATGGGTCTTCTCTCGCTTAGGGGCTATTGAGTCAATCTCATCAATAAAGATGATTGATGGTGCATTCTTCTCCGCTTCCTCAAATGCCTTCCTGAGATTGCTTTCGCTCTCCCCAGCCAACTTTGACATAATTTCTGGTCCATTAATACAAAAGAAGAAAGCACCAGTTTCATTAGCAACAGCTCGTGCTATTAAAGTTTTTCCAGATCCAGGAGGGCCATATAGCAAAATTCCTTTAGGTGGCTTTACTCCAATTGACTTGAAGAGTTGTGGATGTCTTAATGGCAGCTCCACCAACTCCCTAATTTGTGCCATCTGTTTACGAACACCACCAACATCATCGTAACCAACTTCATCCAATCTATCCTCATCCTCCCTTTTCACAGGCTCTCCCTCACAAAAGATTTCAGTGTCAGGGGCAACCACGCAGTACTCAGCCGGGTCGGTCTCAATAACCTTAAATTCCACACTTCTCATACCTCCCCTCACAAGAAATAGATCATTCTTCCTGACAGGGCGATATGCTTCTAAGAAATAAGCTGCAATGTTACGCAAATATTTAGCACTAGTGCATGATATCATTAAAAAGAAAAAAAAAAGGTGAAGAACAGTTCAACATCAGAAGCGACGAGATATTGGTCGAATATAACACTCTGTGTGTGTGTGTGTGTGTGTGTGGCCATGCTCTTTCAATTGACACTTACGTTTCAGATAAGCATCAAAAAGATTTCCAGTGACTCCTTCAATAGTGTCATCCACAGGAAGAATATGAACCCGCTTCCCATACTTCACATCAGCACACTGATGCACAGAAACCACATCACCCAGCCTAACCCTCAGGTTTGATCTGACAACTTTGTTCATCCTAATCTTTGGTTCATCACAAGTGTCATCAGCAAGGGCAATGCAGATAGTATCTTTCCTTTTTTTACCCTGGAAATATAATTTAAACATATGAGAATATATAAAACACCAAATAAATTAAGCAAGTAAACAATAAATTATAATCTGTATAAAACTTTAACTGGAAGAGAACTGCAACCCAAAAATGTTCCTGGAGTATTTTGCTGATGGTGTGGTGTGGTGTGGTGTGGTGTGTGTGTGTGTGTGTTGTGGGGGGTGGAAGAGTGGTGAACCAGAGTTCGTACTATCAAGACGGAAAATAATTAGCTTTTAATTGATAATTAGTTTGACAATGTCTTGCAAACCCCTTCCTTCCCCACCCGTAAAACATACATAAATAAATTTATATGTATATAATATGTTGCACCTCTACCCTGTTTGCAATGTGTCATTAAATAAAAGCACAAGCTGTGTTCCAATTGAATTTTTTGTTCCTCCCAGATTAACAGATTAATTTTATTGAAGAATATTTTTTTAATTTTTCCATATAAGCAACCTATAGAAACCTAAACACCCCTAATGGAAGTATAGAAGTTAATTCCAAGAAAATTGCATTATGAGAGCATCTACATTGACAACTTAGGATTCTTCGAGTTCATGAGTTGTTATGATGCACAACCTTCTGGGCATCAGTATTCACAAACCCTTAATTAAAAACGTAAAAAGCCACAGCAAAACATTATAACCAAAACCCTAACTTTACGAAACCTAAGTCTTACCCCAGTTAATCTAAGTCAACAACCAAAATTTCAATGTAATTCGCAAATGAAAACAAAACAAAAAAAAAAGTACCTTGATCAGGATCGTATCACCGCGAAAGAGCTGGAGCTTCTCCATAGTCTCGGGGTGGAGAGCAACGACCGAATTGTCATCGTTGATTGCCTCATCGACGACTAGCCTATTAGCCGCCTTCTTCCGTTCGAGAATCGCAGTACTGAAGTCCCTCTTTGTACCCTTACTGCAAATACACAATCATCAAAACATAAATTAAATCAATCGAATCAAAACTAATGTGAAATCGAGCATACATATGTAAAGATCTAATGACGAAGAACTTACGAGTCCGAAGATTCAGCTTGATCACTCATGTTTGCTATGATCGATTAGATGCAGAGAGAGAAAGTCTTTAGACGTGTGAGTGATAGAGAACGAGAAATAAATTGTGGAGATCTGTGAACATCTGGGTTCGGGTTATATAAAGAGAAGGTGCTCCGTTTCTTGTTTGGAAAGAAAAGCTTTTTCCTTTTCCTATTTTAATTCGACATTGCTTCTTTTATTGGTTTTACCAATTTTTAAGTTACGTATTATTCAACGTGTTAATATACAAATTAATTGACTTTTTTTGTTTTTTTTTATATTTCTTTATCAGTTTCGGAATCAATTCAACTTTATTTAATTTTGGATTATGGTCCTTATGGATCTATCCAATTTTATATTATCAGATATGAGATTAAATTTTGATGTTTCCTAACCAAAAAAAGAATGATGTAAAAAAATTCTTAACTTAAATGGTAGTTTATATTTAGTGCTCATATGTTTCTTGAAAATTATTATTTTTAAAAATTTTGGATTATTGATATTTTGACGTTGTATATTTAAATTCGTACACAATCACAATGGAATTTGAAGAATTATATATTGTTGTAATAAAAAAGAAGACTTATATTTTCCATCAACATTTTTACATCAAATTTTGGGATAAAGTGGAGAATTTGGCACTTCAGATATATCACCTTGCTATCTGTTTTTAAGTTGTTTGTATTCTCTGATCAAATTTTAAACTAGGAGACAAATTTTGATTTTTGAACTTTAAATTAATTTTGTGTCATTCTTTCAATAGATCGAGCATCAACTTTGACTCTATATGTTTTTTATAACTCTTAGGAAGATATTTAAAAAATAACTTCTATATTCCTTATTCTACAATTATTTTTAACCTAGTACCCCTATCAAATTTTAAACTAAAAATTTTTGATAAAATTTTTATTAATTTAAAGTTATACAAAGATAATTATCGAAAAGCATATAATTTTTTTTAAAAAAAGATCATTTATTATTATTATTATTATTATTATATAAAATTACATCATAATTGAATTTTATAAGTATATAAATATAAGAATAATTTAATAAATATGACAATAATCTTAAGGAACATTAGTATGTCCGTCAAAGATTTAAATGATGGACTATCTATAAATAGACCAGAAGTTACATAACATAACATCAATTTATAGTTTCTGTTAAAAGTGTTTTCACTCCAAACTATCTATAAATAGAAAATATTTTTAAAAAGTTATCAAACACGAAGATATTTTTAAAAATATTTTCTATTCAGTTTTATTTCATTTTAATCCCACATCTTTTTACGGAAAGGAAATATATAAAGACAATTGAAAGCATGAAAAGTTCCATAATGGCATCATTTTTCCATGTAACGGCAGCTAAGAGAATACTTGTAGTACCTAGAAATCTAGAATGTTCCGAGTTCGGCTGGTAAGAAGAATCAACGACGTACAATATTGTCGTTCTTAACTAAAATAGAATAAATAGACAGAGAGAAGGGAAGAATGTCGTTCACACCATAAATTTCAATTACCCCCACGCCGTCCATGCCTTCGATTTTTTGTGATCAAAGATCTGATTTTTTTTTTTTGTTTTTGTTTTTGATCTAGTTGATAGTTTCTTTCTTTTGATATAAATCTACATGATCAATGAATTAGGCATTCTTCTAAGTATATTTTTTATACCGTTAAAATCTTTGATATCTATTGTCCAAGAACGTTGATCTTGGGGATTATTGTGACTTGAAAATTCCAAATGTTAAGAAGCTTCTGATGATCACAAGTCCCTGCTCATATTAATTGGAAGGTACTGGAAAATGTTTCAAATACCAAACGAAATGCCGTGGGAAACCTAAATTAAAAAGGCTAAATCTTCGCAAAGCTGAACCTGGAGTTGGCACACAATCTTTTTTATTTTTATTATTATTATTTATTTATTTTTGGGTTGGGGGGGGGGGGGGGGGGGGGGGGTTAAATTCACACATGGCCCAGGGGTCACAAGCCAATTTCTGTACAAAAGGTTAAAACTGAAACGGGAAAAATGACTAAATCATCCCAATAGCATTAGATCGGAGGATAGAAATTAATGAGAAGATTTAGCCATTATCTATTCTTTTATACACCTGGTGGAACACTTTCTCGGTTAGGACTTACAAAACCTACACATGATACAATTTTCTTGGTCAGGGTGCAGAGCCCTTCCAATGACAATTCATTAAACTTGCATTTACCCTGAATATTTATCTCTAGGTTCAAACCTTTGACATCTCAACTTCACCGCCTCCTTTATAATCTGGAAAGGAAGCGCCTTCTCGAGCTTCAACAGTAGCCACCGGTTCTTTCTTGTCTAAGCTGAAGAACGAGCAATTTTGAAATGCGTCCAGACTGCTGGCTATGAGGCGATTTAATCCACTCATGCTATCGCTTAGAATTAGATCTTCATTATGGTATTTACAAGAAGGTCTATCCAAGTCTAACGGTGCTAAAGATTCAGACTGCAAGAAGGAAAAAAATTAAGTTTTTCCCCCAGAATCTTTTTAAGAGGAAAATAATTTTAGCCAATTGCTTATGTGTTTATTGTATTAATTTATCTATTTTTGCAGATGTATATCTCATCTGTATAAATGCCAATCATAAATGGACAAGCTATAACCTTTCTTCGTCCAGAATAGAGAAAGTTCAGACTGTAATATAACAATAATATTGATAAGATATAAAAGAAGTACCCAGTATAAATCAGAGAGCCCCGTGAAATCCTTTGCAGAATCCTCAGCGATATCTGAATCAGGGTGAAACTCATCAATGGGGTCCGCACTAGTGAGATCATCATCTACAGTCTCCTTTATCACAGCGAAATCCTAAAAAAGGAGTTGAAAGTTTGAGAATTTTTAATTCAAAGAGGGCATTAGTTCTACAAGAACATCAAGATTTTGAAAGAATATGTTCAAAAACAAAACCTTCACAACAAAGCCTGATGTTCCTGCGCTTTTTTGAGCACTCCATCCACCAGCTTCAAGCGGATCACTTGTAGATGCAGCTGGAACTTTTTCATGTAAAACAGAATTCTTTTTAAATGAGAAGGCATCACATGTTTCTTCAGCATCCCAGATAGAAGATACGTGGGATTCCAGAGTTGGTTGGAAGGTAGACTTGTCCTGATGTTTATAAATAAGCGCAGCAATTGCAGCATCAAAAGAATCACCACTGAATGGGGCCTGACAGTGAGAGCTAGCAGGCAGAGATGGACTGATGCAATTGGAATCAATATTATCAGGTGGTTCAGATAGTAGATCACCGATACTTATGTTGGTAAGGCTATCAGCCCATTCCGCAGGGGTCAATACAGCATCAGTCTGTGACTTTATTTTATCCTAAAGAGGGGTAAAAAAAAAGAGAGTGAGACAGAGAGAAAGGGGAAAGAAAACAGACTTCAGTGCTGAACAGGAATAGAAACGTCAAAGAATAAAAAGCCCGTCTAAACGTTTTATACTTAAAACTATATTTAAACGTAAGAAAATAATCTTTATGCTCATTTCACATCCTTAACTTGCGTCAGAATTTCTTTTAACCATCAATTTGAGGCTGAGGAAGTACATTTGGTGATTAAAGAAAAATAAGAGGACAATTTTCACCAAAACCTCATGAGCACATATTTGATGGAGGAGAAAGGACAAAGATATTCACTCAGGACATTTTATGTCATCTTAACTTTGGAAAGAGAGAAGGAGAAAATATACTGAAAAATAAATACAGTATTTTAACAAATTACTAAGAGCAGACATAACCAAGGAACATGTCATGCTATAGTTTAAAGTGTCTAATGAGTATATGAGAGATTCCTACATTTATTTGAGGTTTATAATGGAAACTGCAATGACTAAGCGGTGAAACTCGTGAAAGCACATCTGACATGAATTAAAAAAATCAACTGAAGTAGATGTCAGGAAATTGTACCTTCTTATTCACTTGTCTCAAGATGGCTAAATTGCAAGTCTCCCTTTTGGAAGACACGACTACTGGATTATCAGAAGAAATCAAAATATTATTGCCAGGGTCTGTGTCAAACTCAATGATATCACAATGCACATCTGTGCTTGACGGTGCCAATTCAGTACTCTTTCCAACTGATGGTACTTGATTTCTGCAGGGGTCAATCAGTTTGCCAGACACATGCTGAGAAAGAGATGTAAGATCTGGGATTGCATCCATGTTTTGGTGCTCTGTGTCATTCATTAATGTTAAATGCTCATCAAGAATGCTGGGTGATGCTAAAGGTGCTTGACATGTCATCAATTCATGTCCAGCAGGCAGCCAGCAGTACCTTTTAAATAGAACTAAATAAGTATTACAATTAGAAAGCAAGCAACAGACAACAGCTAGAGACTAAAGATAAAGGAGGAACCTCATGCGAAAAATTGAAGGACTTCCAATCTGAGCATATACATCTGCGGCACTGAGAACAGAGTCCTGAGTCCATCTCTGACTACTACAAAGGTTTTCCCTTTGGACAGAGTAAGGTAGAAGAACTAATTCTCCACATGCTATGCTTGATTTTCCCCATTTGCGATTGAGATGTTCTAAAACTGAAGATATCTTCTTTCGAGAACTTAGAGTAAGCTCCAGGTGTGGATTATGATTATCCTGAGAAGAGATTAGAAATCAAAAGGTCCCGATATGAAAACCTTTCTTTTGAGGTTCTTTCTAATGTGAAAGCAACCATTCACATCAAATTAGCAATCATGACTTTACTCAATCTATGCCTTGAAAGTACTTCAGTTGTCCAGCATTTTGGAGGGATAAATGAAACAAGGACAACAATATAATTCGTTACTGTCCATATTGCCTTCTAATCACATTTATTATTATTTAGTACAGTAAAAGAGGTACTCAAATGACCACCCAGACACAGAGAGAGACACATATCATCAGCACATTTCATAGTACTTTTTAAGAAGCCCTATTCTATAAAAAGAATTAATCTTGCACTTACTATTTCCAACGATCTTCGAGTAATTTCATCAATTGGGAACAACTGAAGCTTGAGTTTCAATGAAGTTTGTAAAAGGTTCTCGCTGAAAAGATTCTGCACAGAAATTGGTGAACAGGCCACAACTTTTCCAACAGGCTCTACCCCTCTTTCTCCTGAAAATATATCGAACTTTCATATGAAAGGATATTAAACAGTACCCTGTATTAAGAAATCACACAGCACCCCATCCCCTGAAACTTTTGGAATGTACCAATTCTAAAATCAACAGAAAAATGTACCTTGGACATTTTCCGTCACTTCGTCCAGGGCAGTCCGCTCCAGATGCTCAGCAGCATCAGCAACCAGTGAAACCCCTGCAATGGCAGCCTTCTCCCACCTTTTATATGCAGCTGCGGAGGTATTACTACCTGTTAAGCCATATGGGGAAAGAACAGAACACCACAGAAGGCTGAATATCACGGCAGTGAACTTGTACTAAATTCAATTTATTGCCAATAGCAATATGAAGAACTCATACAGAAAGAAAATGAGATTAAGTCCAGAGACATTAGAGAGGATGCAAAATGGCAAACAAAAACCATAATTCTAACAGTAAGATCCTTTTTCCCTATTCAAGGGACATAGTCATATAACTTTAAGAAATAATGATTTTCCTATTTCCTGCTGATAAAACCAAATCCAGCTCCTTCAAAGTATTCAGTAAATCCAAAGTAAATACTGTTATTAATTAATCCAGCTCCTTCAGCTGTTTCTACTCTTGGTTCCCTCTTCAATATGGAATTATAGCTCCTAAGTAAATCCTACACATTCACAATATTTGGGAAACAGAAAGATTATCACCTGGCTTTCGACGCTGCCTTACTGCTTTAAGAGGAACTGACTCTCCTTTGCCGTTACTACGATTTATTCCTATATTTGCATTACGTTTTAATGAAGATCCTTTTCCAGATCCTGATTTTTGAATATTGCGGTCAAGAAGAACAACTTTTACTGTGTGATTATCATTCCCCATGGCTTTACCCTGACTATAGACAGTTGCTGTAGATGTCGTAGAACAATTTTCTTCCTGAGCATGTCGCTTTCTTATATTTTTCCTCCGGTCCTTCAACAGTTGATGCTCCTTCAGGGAAAATCAATACGGTCAGTTCAATAAATGCCATAACATCACAATCGAAACATCATCGAGGAGATTGGATAGTCTCGACTAACCAGGGTATCTAGGAATAATTTGAATCTTCGAGGCTTCAAATGAAGTTTGGAGGCTTTGCAACTGTACTTCTCCAGTAAAGACCACCTAAAACATAAAGCGCTCTAGCATGAGGGGAAAAATATAATATATCTCCCCATGATAATCAACATTTCCCGAACTTAAAGATCTATGTTAGACACTAATTAAGCGACACTATTCAAAATTAAAATTAGAAACACTAACAACAGCAAGTCAATCAACAAAAAAGGATACATGTCAAAAGATAATTAGAATAGATAAATGACTATTATTTTAAAAAGGAAAGAAATATAACCATTTTTTGGACGCGTGTTCACAGAAGAATATAAAAGAGAGAGAGGGAGAGAGAGGGAGAGAGAGAGAGAGAGACAAACTCGATATGGAATAAGTGGTTACCATCGAAGCATTGCAGCATTAGTGTCTTTGGAATTTTTGGCATCAAGACAAAGTTCTGGGCCCAGCAACTTGTTCATACGCCTTACAAGCCGATAGTAGTAATGCCTGACCTGATCCTTGTTTTTACTTTGAACGCGACAAGTAATCTTCTCAAAATTCTGAAGACAAAATGCGGGAATCTATTGTAAACAAAAAAATTGTATATATAGCAGAAAGTTCAAAAAATATGGCAAGAAAATGTTGCCTTGCCAACTTGACGGAGAGCACTGAAGAAATTTTCCTCCTCTTGACGTGTCCAAGCAGCCCACTGTCGTGTTTGCTTTTTTGCTGCATTAATGTTTCAATGCCAGTGGGAAGTGTTATTTAAAATTTTAGATCCCTTACTTTTTTTTCCATTCACCATTTCACCTTATCAGATAGATTATGTAAGATGAAATGATGATAATTAAACACACCTGGCCTCTGGGGAGCAACATGATCTTGTGCTGATGAAGTTACAGTTATAGAAGCTCCATCATTATAGAATATATTATCAGTAAGGAGGCATGCCCCCAAGTCCAAGGAAACCTGTGGCTCCATTGCATTCAAAATACATCCAAATATGATCTTCAAGCCGTTTGACTTCAACCTACAACATAGAGTCATTTCCATAAAACAAGGGGAAAGAAAAATTTAAATCTAAAAGAAACATAAAGATATCAAACCAAACTCAATTGTAATCATCCCGATAACATCCTATAAAATTGAAGTAGCTTCACTTATCTTTCCTTAGTTCAGTATTGTACTGATCTTCAGAAACCTTAAGTCAATGTACATAAAGCGTAGAGAAGCAAATGACTAGAGTTCACAACAATGTTGATGCAAATATAAACATGCATGATGAATTACTATACAAATTGCAGAAGAAAGTTAAATATATACAAACAATTACTTAATTTATTCATAATATTGACACATATCTGACCTTAATCCCCAACCTAAGCAACTATTCTAAATAATTGAATTCTGAGGTAAAATCAGAGCGGAAACAAGTCATGAATTGCAGCAAAATTAAATTAAAACCCTAAATTTGGCACCAATGCCCATAATTAATTGAAATTATGAGACTTTAATGGATCAATTGGGGATATTAGGGTTCAGAATTGAGATGGAGATAGAAATTACGACACGAGGAAAGATAAAGGGCGAGAAAATTGCTCACCGATTGAGAAGAACGGAATTGAATTGCTCGATGAAGATTCTTACAGCGATAGTTTTTTTTTTTTTTCCGTCTGAGTTTCGTTCGGTGCTCGTGAACCGCCGGCTATCCCTCGACGACTCAGATCCAGATGACCGAGTCGGTACAATTTCACAATTCTATTTCGAATTCTGAAATTAATTATTATTATTTCTTGGTATCGTTATTTATTTATTTTTCATGTGTATACATGTAAGTTGTACCTTTAACTTTAACAGCGAGCAACTAGTAATATTGTAGTCAGGAATAATTAGAAATTTATTTAAAAAAAAAACAAAAACGTACATAAAATGCAAGGACTCAAAAGTGCGTAAACATGACTACAAAAAATTATCATCATAAGGCTAGAGTTTAATCAATTATCAGTTTAAGGATTTCTGCCTAAGTTTAGCCAAGTCCTAATTTAAAATTTATAATTTCAGAACTAATTTATATTCAAAATAATAGAAAAATCACTATTTAAACTTCTGAATAAGGCAAATTATTTATTTCGGATACTACTTGAATAATATAGTTAACAGTTTGCAACTTTAATTCTTTCTGTAAGTCAAAGACCGACATGATTCACCCGTGTCCATAAATTTAAGTAATACCAAAACATAAATCACTCAGAAAATTCAGTAACATAATATAAGCATAAGCTGAATCATTTAGTTACTTGATATTTAAAAAGTGAATGATTTGAGTTTTCTTCTTTCGGTACTTTCCATCCCATATCCCAATTATCTTGAGACGACATTTCGGTCAAGTCTGAGGAGTGCTTCCAACTGCAATTTTCATTCCCGAAACTATGAATGATTCTAAGTTCCTAATATACTAACATCCACCATTCCAATGAAAATTCGCTAGTGGTGTGCAAATGGTATCATTCAACAGTTATCGTATGTTACAATTTACGAGGCATATACCGTATTCCTACATTCGGATCAACAATCCAAAACCACTGATAGAAGAATAATTTGCGGAGGCCAGTCTCCTAACAGAGAGCTGTATATGAATGGATGGTAATGTATAAATTCATTATCTGCAGCCCAGGTCACAAAGAAGCATGACCACATCCACATTTTGGTGACTTTTTCAGTATAATCAGTACTCTTTCACAGTATCATTGCTTGATGATTTAGATAACATTAATCTGTACATAGGTGCTCCACGGTTTATGACATGCTCTTCCCAATCTGATCTGACTCCAAATGGGTTTTCCTTTAGCCATTTTCCTCGACCTATTGCAGTATTCTCGGAATCGTTCTCAACATATAGCTTGCCCTTTCCATGAGTTAAAAATTGATCTTTCATTCGCAGAGCAACATCATCTATGTCGGACTGTAGAAAGACCTACAATTTCAAAAGGAATGGGGAAAGCCAAATCAGCTTCATGATTATTGGCCTATAAGACTTGTAATCTGCCTTGTACTTAGAGATTTTAACTAACTAAAGCAACTTAACAATATGATAACAGAACTTGTTGGTTTAAAACCAAAATATACAACTTAATCTTGGAGAAAATCCGACTTCCAACATTTTGGACCAACATAAAGACATGTTGAAATTTGGAAGAGTAAGGTGGAAATGGGGCAAGGAACAAATGTCATGTTGCATATGGTTTCCTAAACCTCCTTAAGGTATGAACCATGGCTCATAATGTAAATGTACATATCATCTTACGACTTCATGGCATGCATCTCTTTGTGATTGAATGCTGTAAGATCATGCCCCAATAAAACCAACAAAATCACAACAGAAATGGGTGGATTTACAACTGGTCTGTGTAAAATCACACAAAAGAAAATAACATTTACAAAATCAAAATACAGAATTCAAAATTAGAAGATCTCCAACTTAGGTGACAAAATGCACGATAGTCCAAAAATGGCTCAAATCTGAAATATGATTCAATAAAGAGCAGCAAAAGCCAAGTGTACTACCTGCCCATCAGTTGCAAGTAGATCTGCTATTGCTTCAACCAATGATCTTTGCAGCATCCTCCATCTGTGTTCTGGTTTATTAAAATCAGGATTTGGACACTACATGATCGATCGGTTCAGTTGAAGAGAATATGAGCAACTTTAATGCATCAGAGACTAAAATAAACTTTGCATGGAAATGAGAAACAGACATCACAGAATGTAATACTGATGCAGTTATGCCACATTGCCACTTACCTGTATTGATACAAGAATTAATTGCCCTGGGTAACTTGAAACAATAGATCGAAATGTTGATGTTGCATTTGTTGCAAGGAAGTATCTGTCCAAGACATTATCACCAGAACCATCACGATAAACGTAAGTAATGAAATTGTGAATGTTAATCAAGTTGGAGCATGTCATACCAATAGATTTGCGTCAACAACTTATCTAAGGAAAATGACCATAACATAAAACAAACATATTAATTGACGTTCATACTCTCCTCTTAACGTGCACGTATGTTAAATGTCCCAATTATGTGTAGTTCATGAATTTGTCAAGCAGTAGATATGAAAATAATTATAGAGGATCAAGCAGTAGATATGAAAATAATTATAGAGGACACTCTCTTTTGGAAAGTAAAAAATTTAAAATAACCATACATAATTACTTATGAGCATATATTATTACATATGAGAAGTACTGTTAATTTTCATGAGAAGCAGTAAGTTGTTTGACAGTTATCACACAAGCTCACAAGTGCTCCATGGTGACTCAGGTTATACAGTGTAGCTAGTTCATTGAATAAATTAGGCATGATTTTTCTACATAGTCAAGTTCAGAGAATTTTGCAGTCTTAGAAAGGTTGATATCTACATTACCTCATCATAAAAGACACATCGATGAAGAAGGCTAATTACAGCTGCTTAAGATACAAGAGGAGAAATTCAATATAATACATACCCATTTCTTATTCCAAACTGATGAACTGTCTCTTCACAACGCCTAACAAGCTGAAAAGACAAGTAGTAGCAGATAATATATACTTCAGAAGTTTAACATATGAGATAGTGAATAAATTTCTTTTAAAGGCATGCCAAAGAAAACCTTTTGATTAATCTCCAGCCCGAGAAAATTCAGATCCTTCCTCATTCTTGCCATTTTGAAGAGAAATAATCCATTCCCTGTCACATGTGATATTATAATGTATAAGTTACTCCAACCAGTGGTTAAATATTCTATTCCTTGGTGTATAGACTTCATTAGCAGGAGTTAGAAATATCAGAAGAAAACAGACTAGAACAGCAGATAATAGAAAACGAACTCTTACAACTCTGTTCAAACTTCTCATATATCTTTCCTTATTATAACCTAGCAGATAAAGGTCCATACTCAAATCATCTACACGTATACTCCTCGCCAAATTTCTATCAGGTATAAGCTATCGTCAATTTGACCCAAAAAAGGAAAGTTATTGTCAAAGAGTCCGAAGCGTTAAATGAGGGGGTTGAGTTAGCCAGATGCGATCCAAGGGAATAAATAAAAGAGACAATTAGATTCACATACTGATTTATAAAAAAATAAAAACATGGGGGCTCTGCAACAGAAAAGCGTCGTGGAATAACTTGAAATTGGAGAGCCGGACAGTAGGACAAAAGATCATGGAGGACATCTGTTGTATTTTTGCATGTGGATCAAACAGAACATTACTAACAAAAAATATATATCAAGAGAATTACCACTGCCAATATCAACAACCAATGGTTGGGCTGGATTAGTATAGATAGCATTCCAATCAATGTCAAAGGGATATGCCTGCACAAAGCAATTGATTCAGATGCTAATTTACTGCCAATCGGAAGAAAATCTGGCTTGATCAGAATACAGCTTATATATGGAAAACCACGAAGACCACCAGGAAAAACCCATTAACCTTCAGCATACCCAGTACAGGCAATTATTTTTTTCCTTTTCTCTTTCCTTTCCATTATTTATCCCATTTTTTCTACACAAACGGCTTGACAGATTAGAAAACAAAAATCAGCACAAAGCTTCTACCCAAAGATCGACTAATACAAGAATAGATAAAAATCCACAACAGAGGAATTGACAATAATATGAAAGACATGATATGAAAATATGAAAGGAAAATACATGCAAGTTATAGTAAGACATAATATGAAAGGAAAACACATGTACAGAAAGTTATAGTAAAAATCCACGACAGAGGAATTGACAATGGTACTCATAAGCAGGCAGACTAGTGATATCCAACAACAGGCATTGCTAATTCCTAAACACATAATATGATCCATAATAAAATTTGAACCCTTGTTCTGAGACTGATGGGGTAACATAATCTGCCAATGCTTTTTATCCACATGACACATAATTTCACCCCAAATCAAGTAAAATGACAAACCATATTTATAACTGATAGATATGTCTGCAGATCTTAAATTGTATTCTTTTCTTTTTTACAGGTTTGCATGCAAATAAAGTGTAAAGCTCTTTTTAAGTGATTAACGCTAGCGGGTGAAACAGATAATTCTGTAAACTAGAGAAGCTCAAACGGTGAAAATTGCTACACATTAACCATGATTACTCTATATTGCATCTGAAAAAGTATAGAATTGCTTCAATTCATAAACAGACAGTGAAATATATCATCAAATTGCTGAAGCTGAACAGAAATCTTCAATATTAATTTAGTCCAGCATTGCTAATGCCTAAGCTATTGATCATATATTTCAGAGCGCTAGGGTATAATCACAAAAATAAGATCATTTGTCAACCTGACAACATTTATCAGTATCATCAAGCTGTAGATTTTCAGATGATGGCCTCCAATAACTGTGTTTAGAACACTCAGAAAATATAATAGCTGTATTCTGGAAAGTCTTCGGTATTCAAAGAAGCTTAACATCAAGAGTAGGGAATATTTACTCTATCTAATGCCATAAGCCCAGGAAGCTTTCTGCCCTTCAGAAACTCCCACACAACTGCTGCACTCTCAATCATATAACAAGCTGGGCGTGAGTTAGATGCCTTCATCAGTGCTTTACATGCGACACCCCCAACAACCGTAATGTCACAATTCCCTCGACTTAGCGTATCAACCACCTGAGCCACTTGAGATGTTCCACCACTTTGCACATATGATGAGCCAAATTGAATAGGACCTGTCCATATAATTTTCTGCAAGAAGGTTTGACAGTCAAATGTTAAAACAAGTAACAAAAGTTCCAACAATCAGAACAGCAAACACTATTATTATATAAAGTGAGAAAGGTTGCAAAAATATAAACTACCAATTTTATTTCACATACAATGAAAAAATATTTTCCACAATCAAGAATGCCAAAGAGAACTTTTTCCTAGAGTTTATTAAGTTCCAAATAAATCAATAATCAATTCGACCTCACTTTATCTGCAAACCTTGGAATGCAGATGCATGATAGATTACTGTAGGTTCGTAACAAATGTAAAAGAAATTGTTTCTAAATGCAGATCAAAGTTATCTAAGAAAAGTTCTCATGCATTCTTAGTTAAAAAAAGAAAAGGCAGCAGAGTACAAGATAATTAAGGTGTTAAAAGGTTCTCCGGAGACTTGCTTTGGTTCATTATTCTCAAGAAAATCCCACAGATAAGGAAGAAATCATGATATGTGATGTGATGATGCCCTTATTCACTTCTTAAAATTGCTTATGTAGCCTTATCATGTTAACTTAACACAAGTTGTTTGATTAGGGTTCTTTATTGAAGAAGAGTAAAAAAGGAAATCCAAATCACATTCATTGAGGATGCATTACAGTTGTACTTTTCACATTCAGTCATCTTATTAATGTGAAACAAAAGAATGAGAGGTGATCCGAGATTTGGTTACTGGGAGTCTATATCACCTTTCCAACGAATAAATGGATTGACAACCTTGCACGAAAATAGTAAACCCCTACCAAATTATTAATTAATAATATTCAATATTTACCTTACAGTACCAAATCGTCTTTAACAACATAGATGGTAATAAAAAAAAGTTCCACCGATTCCAAATTCAGGCATTCATTTCAATTTAATCTTAGTATGGTTATGGAGTCCTAAAATTTAGACTACGATATAGAATTCTTATATTTTTTTACAACATTGTCTTTAACAATGTCAAGTAGTTTACAATATTAACTTCCAATGCTAGTTTAAACAATATTTGTATACTAGGGTTTAACAATGAACTAGGTTTGCAGCCAGATGTATCTCTAGCTTTGGAATTGAGGGAGTATTAACAATATACCTTACATTCTGAAAGCAAGGATGTGATTTCGTCCATTGAATTTGGCCCAACATCAATAGGTGACCAGCCTAAAGAAGAGAATTAATATAAGCAAACATAAAGTTCATTGAAACAAATCAAATGGAAGAAACAAGTAAAAGGCCATGAATGCTATATTGAGCTTAATTCAAGTGACCAATGACCAACATGTGAATAATATGAGAGTAGCCAAGATGAGATTGAAAGGTTATACAATGTAGGATAGGATCCACATGTCCTGAAAAAGGTCGAGTACCACTGATTGAGCATATTCCAGTATTGGCCTTTAGATGCAATGGTAGGGAAAAAAGGTTTTTCTTCATTTCCTCAATCATTTTCATGATAGCTATTAATATATGTTCTGTTTGTGTTAGTACGTATGAGTATGAGTTCCCATTTTATCTAATACTCTATTATTTACTTTGTCTTATCTTGATCTATTTGTCATCTCCCTCTTTCTATACTCCTAGTCATATATATACAATTCATTTTATTTGCTTCAAACTAGTTTGGGATTGAAGATGACTTTGAATTGATTTACCTAGAATATATAGTCATTGAAAATATAAGCAGTTGAAATCTTACCATCTGGGATACAACTAGCAGGAAATATTTCCACTATTTCATGAGAATGATCATTCATGCACCAAAAATCCTTTGGAAGTAAAACTGACAAACTTCTAGCTTTTGTGACCTGGATCATCCGGAGAGCTTCTTCAACTGACCTTTCTTCCACCAATTTCATAGGAACAGGCAACCCAAGGGCATGCATCAGTTGAAATGACATATTTCCAACAAAAACCAGCCCATCACAAATAGAAGCTAATGAGTGCAAGGCAGCTGCTTTTTCAAAGAGATTACCTCCCCCAATCTGCTTTGATAGCAGAGCATTAGAGATGGATGATAAAGAATGAATTACGAAGGATCCAAAGTTTTCTTTAAGGGCACAAGAAACGATTAGAAAATTGTGTTTGATGTTCTATACAGTCTAGAAGCATACAATGGCCACATACGGTTTTTGGTGCCCCATAACAGCCTTCTTCAGTTGAAATAGATCCGCCTCAAAGCAAAAACCAGCAACACATGAATAGCAGAAGCTAGCAACACCAACGGTTGACGCAAGAATTCTATGACACAGGGGAAACGCTTCATTTACAAAGATATCAACTCCTGATGACAAATATTTGGAAAAGTCTGAACAATTTGCTAGTTCTCCTTTATGCTGGGAAAGATTATCAAGAAGAAGAATATTAAATCCTTTGCTAATTTCCATCTGAGGCTGCAGGATACCAGAGAACAGTTTCACTGGCAGAACTTTAAGCTGGAGAACCAAGGAAAGAAACTCTAGACATGAAGCAGACAACAGTATTAACATGAGCCATAATCAAATATTTCCCAAGACTATTATGTAAGATAACAGCTGTAGAATGTCCAAGTAGATCCCAGTTGTCAGAAAATGCTTATTAATTTTTCTCTGTCATGTACACAAATTTCTATATAGTTCATCTAATTAGTTTTTAAAAACAAAAAAAATGCATAGTGCCATTCTGAATATAAGGTATTTAGATTGCCAGGGATAACAAATGTAAAGCATGAAGAATACTACAGAATATACCTGCAACTGACTCTACTGCGGGAATCTTTGAATTGATTTTCACATTCCAGTTACCAACTATAACTATTTTAGCCCCATATTTATATAGGTACTTAATTGTGGAAAGAACACTGGTGACCGTTGGATTATGCTGATTCTGCATGTTGCTGAGCAGGACATTCAACTCAATTCTAACCATGACAACCTTTTTGTAAAGCTCCTCCTTGGGGAACATTCTGAGTGTCTGCACACATGGAAAGACATCCCATTTTGCTTCCTCCAAAATTTCAGCCTAAATAAAATGCCCAAAATAAAGAGGAGAATAACCATGTAACATAAATGTCCACTACCATGGAACTAGACAATTAAGCGGAGAAAATTGTGATATATAAAAGAGAAAGACCTGTATGAAAAGTGCAGTAGAAAGTGGCCACTGGCCAACCACGAATTTAATCAAAATGGCTGTTGCACTTTAGCAAAGTACGGTAGCCTTTTTTGATTTGTTGGGGGAAAATTACATAAACGGGCAAGGAGGAACATAGTAATTGCTTCCCAACCACCAAATTATCCTTTTGGGGCAAAAAACAAGATACTCGACATAATACACCTCGGGAAGAGACCCATAAACACTTCTCTTACAACTACATCTAATTAATAAGATGAGTCATAGAGATACCTGCTAAGCATGTTTTTCTTCTTTCAACTAAATAAAACAAAATCACTGGGGGGGTGGGAGGGGAGAGGAGGAGGAGGAGGTGGAGGTGGAGGTGGAGGTGGAGGTGGAGGTGGAGGTGGAGG
>CM025782.1:29470717-29615602 GCA_014636745.2 Centella asiatica | reverse complement strand
GGAGGTGGAGGTGGAGGTGGAGGTGGAGGTGGAGGTGGAGGTGGAGGTGGAGGTGGAGGTGGAGGTGGAGGTGGGGTGAAGGAAAGAAAAACAAAGACAACAACAAAGTACAAAGTCTAAAAGCTGCTAGGTTGAGTTATATACAGATAATGATTGATGTGGCCCAACTCAGGAGTTTGGAATGGATCATTTATATATAAATTTGCTCAATTAGCAATGACAACATACAAAAAGGTTAACGCTTCTGAATCTAATTTAGGTAATCCAGTAAATGTGTTGTTAATACGGTAACTAGTGGAAACTAGTTCTTGAATAAGTCCCTAAAGTTGCCTACTAGTCGTGATGTGCACATAAGTAGTCTCCAAGGGCTAAATGTAATATGTGATTCTTAAATTGGCTTAAATTGTAATAACTTGAGAATTAGAATCTCCGACTACAAGATGAAACATGAAATGGAACCAAAAGACTATTACGAAACTGAAGTACCTTATCCGGAGATGTATGCAACCCAATATGATCGACCACCTTCTTGCTACAAGCTGAGGAGACAATTAATAAACTTATAGAAAGCTAAATCAGGTAAGAAGTAGCGGAAGTATTTTTAACTACTTTATATTTAAAATATTGACCACCTTGCCGCCAATATAGAGCACCTTGCCACCAATATAGAGCACCTTGCCGTCTTCGAAAACCAGCATATTTTTCACATTCACGATGTAAACAAGATTGGCATTGAAGCAATATCATGGGATAGCTAGGAAAATTATGAAATCTTGAACAGGAAATAACAACTGGTCCTTGGAGTAGATCAAAGAGCTGGCTCATCCCTTTTGTGTCACCTTGAAAAACAGGAACTACACACAACAGCAGGAAAAAAAAATACATATTAGAAAACACATAAAACACACAAAAATTACAAAAGCCTGACCAGAGTTATATGTAAACCACTAATACAACTTTACATAAGTAAGATAGGGAATAACTAACGTCTAGCGCCAGACCAGAGTTTAAACATAAGTAGTAGGAGTTAGTTGGTGATGAAATGGATCTAGACATTATGGTGGTAGAGGCCGTGTAGTGCCAATGGATGCATTTATTGGAATATAACAACTAATAACAGTTTATATAGAAATCTCCAAGAACAAGAGAATGTTAGAAACTAGAGTAGTTTACACTGAAGTGATTTACACATGTCCAGTGATTCAATGCAGACAAAGAGAATTTTAAAATATGAGCGAAGGAAACAGACAGCTTAAAAGAAGCATTCAAGTTGTGTAGGCCGTTGGCAGTTACCGATTTACTGACGTTCGCTTTATCTCAGCACGGCTGGAGAGAGCAGAGCACCAATCAAGTGATATATATGGTGAAGCAAAAGGTGATACTAACCCGACCCAACACAAAATAAATAAATAAATAGATGTTTGATTAATAACCTCAAAAAAAAAAAAAAAGAGTAAAAGTTGATTAAGAAAGCCCATTAATCTAGCATTTGTTTATTTCAAAATGAATAAATAATAATCATGAAAATTACTGTGTGAACATCTTAATAGTTAATATACAGCATACAATGGTCACTTTATACTTGGGACTTGGGAGTATGCTTTCTAGAATAAAGACTAAAAAGAAATTGAGAGGTAAATTATAAAATGATCTTAACCTGTAATATCAGGTTAAAGTGAATTTGTACTGTACAAGACAGCACTAAGTATTGAAGCTCTTACATGGGTACGAGAACCAAATCAAGAAAGATTGACAAAAATAAATACAAGAAGAATATTCATTGCAAAGTTAATTAACAAAAACTCAACAACATAAACTTATTTGGATTACCATTCACTACCGGTTCATCTTATCTTCTCGTACAAGTTGTTATTAAACTCCCGATTTCACCAGATGGAAACGATCGACATCCTTGGGATCCTCAACATTGTCATCTTTAATTTTTCTACAGTAGTATATTTTCTTTACCACCACGGTTAGTTCGTACCTTTTGGAATCATAACCGGCTGCAGCACATTATCTTCGCGCGAACATCGTTTCAGCACCAATTAGCGATTGATTATAACCCTAATTTGATGTGGTTCTGCTAGTTAACACAACAACAATTGTAGTTATTGTTCTAGATTATAATGTAGTAAAAAGCAATGCAATTGGCTCCGAGAAGACGAAGGTGGTGAGCACTGGGTAGTGCTCTGTAACAAGAACTGGCTTCTATGCTCCCAGTTTATAATAGTGGATTAGTAGCTAAGGTTGCGTTCGAACAACGCGTTGAGTTCGAAAGACACACAGCTTCGCGTTCCAATACCGCTACATGTTTGCGTAGGAGATCCGTATAAATTAATTACCGCGTACTGGGTAATTACCACGCTACGCGTTTTCCTGTAACGGTATTTTTAATTAATAAGGGTAATTTTCAAAATCCATACTTTTTTTTTATTCTTCTTTTTGTTTTTATATTTAAAATATTGTATGCCTGAAAACACAGGAAAATACTCAAATTAAATGATGTGATGGGTGCTTTTATTTTTATTGATGGAGTTGGTTTTTAGATTTCCTTTGTTTCGCACTAAAGCGTTAGTAAGTTTTGGATGGAAAAAATATAAAAATTTAATTTGAAAAGAAAATAAAAGCATTATTCTAATTGGAT
This sequence comes from Centella asiatica, assembly GCA_014636745.2. Lineage (NCBI taxonomy): Eukaryota > Viridiplantae > Streptophyta > Magnoliopsida > Apiales > Apiaceae > Centella > Centella asiatica. The sequence goes on along the minus strand of CM025782.1, from coordinate 29,612,955 downwards.
GGAAAAGAAAAAAAAAAGTAAAATAAGTTTCTCATTTGAATTGTCCGTGCGTTTATAGAAAAAGATGTTACATTTATCCAATAATACCTCATCCATGTTTTCATTTTTATTTGTGAATCTATATTTATTAAAAAATGACATTAATATTTATATTTTATAATTAATAATTTTATGCAATTATTAATTATTTTAAAATCAATACAGTTAAAAATCACAAGTTAAACAAATGGGTGATTTAATAAATTAAATATATTAATTTTCATAAAATTGTGTATAAGTAAAATATTATATACTTCATACATGTTTTAACCTAATAAATTAGGAAATTCTTAAAAAAAGTTAAAATTCATAAATTAATTTTAAAATACGAAAATAATTAGCAGAGAGCGTTGAAGGTTGTTAGCTGTTTATTCTCATCCATTTTTATTTTTCTCAATTTTTCTTAATGTATTATTTAATGTTTAATATATTTTACTTTATTTAACTTTCATTGTACGTATGGATAAACTATAAAAAACTAAGATGATTTTCTAAATTTTATATAATTTGACGATACAAAATACATGATTTTAATGATTAGAATATTATTATGTTTTAACATTTTAAATTTTAACTATTAAGATATTTATGTTATATATTGTCAAATTTTGTAAAACTTGATAAATTGTCTAATAATGGGGAGGGCAACTTCTTTATTAGTAGCGCTTCCCGCATCAAAGTACTAATTAGGTTCAGACAGTTGATTAATCATTCTCATACAACTATACAAGCCGTCACTCGGCCGTCGTAAACTCTGATTATTTTAAAGAATCACACGGCGGCCGGCGATCAACAGCAGAATGGGGCTTGGATTAGCCGTCGGCGTCGTCGGAGTTCTGTTTCTCTTACATGCAGAACTTTGCTCAAGATCACGGAGGAGGATTTCTCGGTACCACCGATTAATGTAATTGTCTCTTCTTCTTCTTCTTCTTCTTTTTTTGAGTATTTATTCTGATTTTATAAACAATCTAGGGTTCTGATAAATGCGGCAGGTAATAATGGAGTTGCTACTAGGGTTGGTTCTGTGCATGTGGGCTGCTTTAACTGTACCCGGGAGGTTTCTCTCCATACTTCCTGATTCTGATGATAACAGGTATGTGATAAATTATGTATGGACAACCCAATTTTACAGCATCAATAGGAGACTGACAAGTTTATATTTTTATGGAAAATTATTACATTAACAAGTTAACTTGATTGATCAATGATGAATTTATAGTCTGTTAGCATAATCTATGTATATATTATGTGATCTTCTCTTCGAACCATTTGCGGATGACCAGATATTTGTAGTAAAACCACTAGTTTACATGTAAACCTGTAATTAATACCAATTGGCCATCTTACTTTCTTTCGTTTTGAGTCTAGTCTCAGATTACTTAGTTTTGCTTAATTAAAAAAAACACAATCACACACTTGTAATGTTATATTAAGTATGGAGTAGCTCTAGTTGTTCGGAGAGAGAATCCAATCTTACATAAAACTTGATTGTTAACTCTTGAGTTCATTGTCAGCCATGAAATGTCTAAGGTGGTTGGTAAATTTAGAAAAAATTGAGATGTCATTTGTTGGACAAATAAGGTATTTTGACGTTGAATTCTATTAGGTGAAGATAATGTTATGTATCTGAACAATTGGTAGGTCTATAAATGGTTTAAGTACCCTTTACACTTGTATAAATCAATACCATTTGAACACTTGATCTTGAAATCCAATTTTTAGCTAGCATTAACACCAACATCCATACTGTGTCAACTTAGTCCTTATTCTTTTTGCCCCCAATCCTCCTCTCTCAACCAAACAATTAGTCTTCGATTTCCCTGACTCACTTGTTTGATTAAGTGTTATCCAGTGATTTTTAGTTTTCGTGTTTATTTTCAAAGGTGCATTGGCCTGTTTATAAAGACAGCTACTTCTAATGACATGAATAGCTTTTAAGTCCTGTTCAGGGGGACCTGGATTTATAATGTTGGTGTTAAGGCCTTATCAACAGAATTAGATAACTGATATAGCTCTAATCTGTTTATTACCTGAAGAATAACTTATCATGTCCACTTGCTACGCCGCTGCATCCAGTACATATCTGATATCTTACAAAATTTATTTGGATGAAATGTATTAGAAACATATTAAAATCTGCAAATTACAAAGTAAATAATGTTTCATAACAGGCATTTCATCTTTTGATATACTCAGAAGTCAGAAGTTTGCTTTTTCCATAAAGAGTTGTCACTTGTGAGTGGGACCAACTTGTCTGTACCATTGCATGATTCGTCTCCTGATACACATGTTAAAAAATTGACAAGTGTCTCTTTTTCAGTTATTTAATAAGTGAGATCTAAAACTCTATTTGGAGGGAGCAACCCTTAGTGGGTTGAAACAGGTGATGATATAGGGTAAGGTACAGAGAAACCCAACCCCTTGTGAGTGCCCGTGAGGCTGATTGTAAAACATTCAGTCTCCTTTATGTCTATATTATATAATTTTTTGTTTTCTTTTCTTTTTTTTCTTTTTTTTTATTTCTAAACATTCACACACATATGTATGTATTTATGTACCAATCTCCTGTTACATCCACAACAACTTGGCTTAACCTCTCATATTTTTCAATTATATGTATTTCATCATTTTTCCTTGTCAAGAGTTAAAAAGAGTTACAATCTGATGAGTTGGGTGGTTTTCATTGTTATGCAATGGTGTCTAGTCATGAAGAATTGGAGTTGGATAAATAATTGTGAAGTCTGGAAATTGAATCTACCCTCATAAATAGTTGTGATATGTTTATTAAAATTGACTTTACCTTTGCGAAGAAAAAAATTTATAGTGATACATATACGTGTATGTGAGTCTGGCTGACTTGGACAGTTTTAGAGGTCAATGGAGAATGCTGCATGGATATTTCTTCAATGTTTTTATTTGTTTCTATTTTTATTTTCTTTTTTACAATTTTCTTTAATTTTTTTCATGAAATAGTGAAAGACCGATGATACTCATAAAGAACACCCCTCTCTGTCACTTGTCAAAAGAAAAAAAAAACCATTATATTGCTGTGGAAAGGAGAATGCTACTATCATTTCTCCTCCTATTTTTTCAAACATTATTTTGACTGTGTTCAAGATATGCTGCCCTCTGTGTATATAGATAATACAATTTGCATGATTTTTTTATCAATATTAACTATTAATCAGAAAAGGATTATCAACTAAAAGTTAAGAATTGAACTCTCATTTTATAAAATAGAGGAAGTATCAATTCTTGGAGCAATGATTATGCTACATTTTTTTTGTGGGGGTGGGGGGTGGGGGGGTGGGGGTGTCGAACTTTATCAAGGGTTATACCTTATGATGGAAGGCGGTGCATGATTCTTTTCAATTGTTCCACATCAGGATACATGAAATCAGCTTTATCATATTGGTTTTTCTGATCTCAAAACCAATATTGTAAGTTAAAACTTTAACCTACTTTTGAAGAAAGGGAACAAAAGAAAGCAGAATGGTTTAAAACTTGCAGTTGTTGTGCCTATATTTTGTCTTTAACCCAACATTGCGGTTCTGTCTCTATTATGTTTTCTGGCAATTGATTCAAATTCGTGCTTTCTGAATGCAGGGTGATATCTTTACCATCCAATCTGGATTTCATGATTTTCAATCATCGGAAGAGCATTCCCTTCTGAAATTGATTTGAAGTTGAAGTGACTAAAAAGGCATGATGTTTTGTTTTCCCCATTTACTCTGCAACAATTGAGAAGAATCAAGGTTTTCAGTTTTGTATCAGTGGCATGCATGCAACATTTAATTGGGGTAGTGACGCTAGAAGGCAATATGTCGTCGTATTTTAGTTTACATGGCCTGGTAAACATGACATTTATTTTAGAACATGCCATTTATTTACAAGTATTAATATCCAGTTGCCATGAAACTTGGCCTGTATTTTGCTGTTGATGGTAAATGATGAGAATTTGAGTAAAACAGTTAACTCGATGCATATTTCTGTGCACCCTCACAAGAGGAAATGACTAGTTCTGGCATTGTTTGCGGTGTACATGCAATATTAGATAATAGTTATTAATCAGTTTAGGGTAATATTAAGTTATAAGTTAATAAGATAGGGTTAGCATCATTATCATTACCTTTTCATTGTTATCTCTTTTATATGCCTATATATATAGGCATCTCTTTACTTGTAATCTTTGAGATAAATGAGTGATATTTCTCCATTATTTATCACATTAAAATATTTCTCTTTATATTTATGTTTCAATACGCATGGTGGAGTAGGTACTCACAGGTAGGTTGCAAAACAGTCCACTAGCTAACCACCAAAAACACCTGCACAATGTGTATATTAGTTCAGAAGTCTTATTTGAAAGTTGTTACATATAGAGAGCAAGAGCAGCAAATGCTATGTTGATATTCATTCAGAAAATATCAAACACCATGTGTAAAATACAAGGTAGTAAAACCAATAAATGCATAACATATTAATAGCCTGGTATGCACCATCTAATCCTCCTTTTAGGTGCATGAACTGAAATCTTTAATCGAAGGCTTCTTATGATTCCATGTATTATTATATTGCGAGAAATTCCATACAACACATGGAGTATCATAAACAACATTGGCTATGAAGTGTCACATTCTCAACCATTCTGTCTCCAAAGTTTTTATGGTTTATACCTAGCCACGGGCCACCAAAACATTTTGGCCGTACCACTTGCATTTTGTACATCTCTAACAACAAATCTTGTCGACTAGTTGCAACTGATTCCCTCATAAAAAGGCAACCTCAAAATTGAAAATCAATATATGCGGAACCATTATTATCGAAATTGAGTAATTAAATTTCATATGCAGAAGTTAGTGAATAGAAATTGGCTCAAATGACTGGTGGTTGATGCTTAAAAGTTTTCCTAGGACAACTTACTATCAGGAAAATAAATACAATTGTTTGAAGAGGATAGCATGGATAAGAATGTAAGCAGTTGCTAAATTAAGCTCTTTCGTGGGTTAAGTTCCTCTAGCAGAGAAGAGCAAGTTGATTACCTGAAACATGACTTGTCAGATATGACAATAAATGTGAAACAAATAACACACTATATAAACAAACTGTGACAACCTCCATCCTCGCCTTCAATAGAAGCTCTCTGTATAAGCAATATAGAAATAAATAAAAAAACTCTTTCAAAGAATCTGCAGCACAGGGATCGACAATCAAACGATACAGGTTCTCGTCTAAAATGAGATGCAGACGGATTGCGAGCCCTTTCATCTGGATTAAGCATGCACTGAAGCAAACTCAAGAAAGATTTTACCACCTTATTAGCAGTCCAGAAGCCAAAAGCCTCATAAAATCTGAAGATGAAGGAGAACATATCAAGAAAGGGTATTTTTCTGTGCTTACTGTAGATAAGAGTGAACTGAAGAAATTTCAAGTTGCATTACATTATTTAAGACATCCGCCATTCATCAGACTTCTCGAAGCAACTGCACAAGAATTTGGATTTGATCAACCTGGGGTTCTAATCATACCTTGTGATGCAAATGAACTGCAAAGAGTTCTGTCCTTGAACATTTTATACTAAAATTACTTGTTGAAACGGCACATAATCATTATGTATAAAAAACTGTGTGTTGAACAAACAAACTCAATGATAGATCAGCAAAAACGTATCTGGAGACAATTTTAGTTTCACATACCACATATTCACATACACAAACTGCTTGCTAGTTGATAGAAGTGTTAAAATGTTTGTGGAAGGTCTAACCAATTAGTTATTGTTAAGAGTATAAGTTCTCTAAACTGATAATTGTCTACCATCTCATTACACACACACACACACACACATATATATATATATATGTTCCGTATAAGATGGGCATAAGAACATATGTGAAGAACTGAGAATCAAAAGGAAGGTTTCTGCATAAACATAAACCTCCATCTAAAATTTCTCAGAATATCCAACGATTAATTCATATATAACAACCCGTTCACCGTATAAAAGTGGCTTTACCAAGGAGGCAGCACCAACATCTTTAAGATCATATCGGCTACTAGGCGTGTGCAAAATTTTCGGTACAACCGGTGAATTACCAAAGTGATTCGGTTCAATATCAAAAAACCGTTAAAAAATAGATTAGTTTAACTTTGGAATTATTTTACTGGTATTACCGCTTATGCGGTAAATGTATCAGTTTGGCATTTAAAAGTTTAGACTATTAAATTACTTTTATACTTATTTAATTATTTATTATACGAACAATCTAATTAATAAACAAAATTTTCATAATTCTATGTATTACAGGGGTGGCTGAACCTTAAGGATTGAACTTGATTAGTTTGTATGTCTCTGTATAGTACATAAATTTTTATTTTTTAAGTAATATTAAAAGAGTTATAATTTTTTATTTATAATATTTTTATATATGTAATTATATGTATAATGTAATATTTTCTTTAACTATTAACCAATTCAAAGTAATATAAGTCTTAAACTTGAAAGTATAAACTCATTCGAAGTTAAACTAAATAATTGATTTTGAGTCGATTAACTTTGAGCAACAATAGGAAAAAGAAAGAATAACTGAATTAATTGAGTCAATAATTAATTTAACATTAAGGATGTAAACGAGTCGAATACGAGTAAACACTTGTGTGCTCATATTTTATTTTAATTAAAATTTTAATACTCAAATTCGAACTCGAGTATTAGATCGAATATTATTTTAATACTTAGTTTATACTTTAATCGAATTCGAGATACTCACGAACATTTATATTTGATAAAATTTACAAAATATATATAATATTTATATAAGTCTTCATAATTTATAAAACGTTTTATATATATAATAATTATTGTACTTACAAACATCACTCCAAAAATAATATATATAGTATATATTATATTTAAATAAATTATTAAAAAAATTAACTCTAAAATTTTGATAAATGTTATAATATTTTCGTATAAAAAGAATAATTGAATTACTCACAAATATATTTGAGCGAGAATATATATGTTTAGATTTTACTCGTTTAATTTATCAAATTTTAAATAAAATATAAATTTTAATTTATTTTTTTATTAAACTCAAACCAAGCCCACTAATTTTTAAATTAAATTTGAGCGAATATCAAATCAATTGAATTCTATTACGATCTTACTTAACATAGTCAATTCTGTTGAAACAATCCCCATAAAACTTCTTAATGAAAAAAATAATAATATCAAGAAAAGAAAAATGAGGAGAATTTGTAATTTTTTTGAAAGCAGTTTCGAAGGTTCTGGCCTTCACAGTACTTTTCTTTCCGAAAATGAAAAGCCTCTCTCTCTAAACCCTTGACATGGCGAACAAACAAGTCTCAAGTCGTCCATGGATCCTTGAATTGCTTCCTCTCCTAGTTGTCATTCTTATCGCCGCTCACGTTCTCGCATTGGTAAGATCCTCTTCGATATTGGCACTACTTGCTCTTTCTATTTTATAAAAACTCCACTCCGGATCTCTCATTCTGGTCTTTCTTCTTCATAAATCTGTACAACAGATTTATTGGGTTTACAGATTAGCTACTGAGAAACAACCCCAGAGGAGAAAGAAGCACTAGCCCTACTTTTAATTAGACAATTTTATGTTGTATCAATACATTTAGCTATACAGTAGAATTAGCAGTAGCAGACGGAGAAGTTTTTCGGAAACGCGTACAGGGGCAACCTAGGTGTACAACATGCCGATCCGGAACGCTTTCTCAACATATGGGTCGGATCCGTTGTCTTCAGTGCGCTCACTTTTGTGCATCCTTACATTTGGCAACTCGCTAATCAATTCAAGTAATAATTACATTCACATACATTATATATGTGCTTCTTTTTCTGATCATATTCACTTTATAATTTGCGGCTGCGTTCACGTTTTGTCTTAATTTATCTGTATGGTATGTGTCAGAATCACAAATCTAGTTTAAGTTTTGTTGTAAAATTTAATCATGAGAACTAGACTAATCTAAAAATGCCGTCTTTGAAATGATGGCAGGAATGTTAATCACTTAATCTGATTGGCACAACCATTTATTTGTAATATTCCTGTACGGTTGTACTGCCACAAAAAGAATCCCGTTTGTGTTATTATAAAGTTTGCATTGTGATGTGGATTCAACAAAAGGGATTGGATGAATGGGTCATCGAAGGTCAATGTGCCTACGAACGACTTATAAATCTTTTTAAGCATTTACATAAATGAAGTGCTTGCTTCTTATTTTTAATGAGTTATTAGTTTTTTGATCATTTGGTTTGTCAAAAGGTAATATGTAGAGAAGATGGTGGGTAGACTTAGAGTAATTTTACTAAATGACTAATAACTAATTTCTTTAGTAAGTAATTAAGCAATTGTCAGAAACAAGTTATGAGTCAGTTTATAAGTTTAAATTTATGTCAAATATTTATACTGAGATAGTAAACAGTACTAGTAACATACAAGTTGATTTGACCAACTTGCAACTTATGGAGTATATTAGTGTACGAACATGACGTCATGACCTGAGTCAACTAAGAGGTTGTGAGCTCACTATTATCCAATATATCCAAGGATACAATATCCCACCCCTGACCCCCCAAGGAAGAGAACACTTCGAGAGAGAGATTAGTATACGGCACTACTAGGGTTAAATCATTTATCATTGTTTGAGAGAGCTATACTATTGATGAATATAGTTTTGTTATATTTCAGCCATAAATTCTGCGAAATGCTACAATAACACTAGTGGAAGTGACTATATTGTGAATTTGTGATCGTCCTCTAGCTGAACCCAGCAATTACCATGCTCCTCCTTTGTAATACAAAAGTAAAGTTTAATATTGAGCCTACCATTTCAATCATGAAAGGGACTAATAAAAGCTGTGGCTAACCCAAAATAATTACACTTATGCTAGATTTTTTTTTTTGTGTTAGCTGCTAAACACTCTGGATTTTTTATGTTCCCTGAAACAGTTGTAAATGGACTGACAACCTATAGCCTGCAAGGAGAATCACTACCCGTATTTGCATACTCCCTCCGGTTCAAAATAACAGTTGTTTTGACTTTTTGCACATAAGTTTAGGTAATATTTTTTATATATTAAATATTTTGTTTAATTTTAAAAAATTTAATAAGAAAAAATATTTGATATAAGAGTTAATATGAATAAAAAATTTCACTAAAATAAAATATTTAACATATAAAAGACATTACATAAACTTACGTGCAAAAAGTCAAAGTGACTATTATTGTGAACCGGATGGAGTATTTGTGTTTGTGTTTTTGTTTATGCTCATGCATAGTTTTTAAAATCTTATGATATGTGATATGTATCGTGTGATACACTGGGAGTCCATAATTACAGGTGTACATCAAAATAGCACTGAACCGCAAGCATCGGCTATTACATATCATGAATTTTACAATATCAATACGTTTTATGATTCTTTAAGATAAGTGGAATGCACTGATATATTTCTACGGAAATTAAAAAGTGTGTAATATTGCTTCTGCTAGATGCTCTGGTATTTGATAAAGTTTATGATGGAGATTGGAGAGTTTTTTACTTTTAAAAGCCATTATATTCGTTTTCTGGTTTATGTGCACGCCACACATCATTGAAATAATTGTCATATTAGTCTCAAAGAGTTTAAGAAGACTGCCAGAGTATGTAATTTGGCATGCTAACATTTCTCCTAAATTGCACCCCTTCCGTCCTTTAAGCCTATCCACATTAATTCTGTGTTTTTCTTTGCAAAGAGGGCCTGTCAATGTGAAGATCCGTTTTATGAGTGCATAGAGCTGTGCCGATTAACAGTATTTTAATTTGTGTATTTATACTTTCCCATGCATGTGAAATCACCTGAAGATATTATACCCTCATTGTTCTCGACTCTAAGTACTTTGACTTTTGTTTTTGGAACAGTGTATTAGTATGATTTGTGTTTACTAGTTACTGTGTCCTCATCAATTACATGTTCAGGTGACTTTGCCTTGTGGTTTGGACCACTGCCTTTTTTCTCTTTGTTTGATCTTTCTATTTATCTCAAAACTGATGGTTAAGCATGTTGATCTTTGGATGAAAAGCCAACTGTCTATGATCTCTGTTTGACCTGTCAGTTTTCTATCCTCTAGGTTGTAGTAGTGTTATATTGTGTATCTGGTTGATATACATCAGTCTCGACACATTATATATTTCAATATGCAGTTGGCATGACAAAGCAGTGCAATTTGAGAACCACCATTGGAAGAAGGCGTTGAAGCAGCAGCAGCCGTATCAGTTCATAGTAATATGCTTGGCACATATGTTTGGTTCATGTTTTCAGCTATTTATGTTAATTGTTCTCATCTCAAATTTTTATGTTTCAGTGGAGCCATTACATGGAAAAGGAGTTGCAAGACTCGTACTATTACAATTGGCCTGTTTATTTCCCTTAGGTGTCTCCCTAAAGTCGCGTGCTTTAGGTTTCTCTGAGGGCTGTGGAATCAAATGAGACTTCTGTTTTTCCCACTTGCACTTAGGCAGGTGCCTGAGAAACTCTTAGCCTTTCATCTCTCTTTAGTTTGTTTTGTGATGCCCTGTGCCTGACATGTTCTGGTTTAAACGATTTAACTGCAATGTTTGTTGGTTTTTATTAGAGATAAAGTTGTGAGACGCAAATGTTGCACTTACTATAAGAAATTGGTTATTGATTCTTACCATTCGGTAAATGATATATTTGTATTTTATGTTAGAGTAATAGCTTTTCGTTCTTCAAATTTCTTAGGGTTCTCATACATGTGCAGTGGGTGAACATCATTCGTTACACGAGATGATCCATGATCAATACATTTAGCAATTCCAACCTATAACCATACATCCCCAACTGTAATTGTAGTTTAATCTTTTCCAAATTGCCTTCCTACACTGTGGAAACTTTGTGTGTGCGTGTGCGGATGCGGAGGGGGAGGGGGGGGGGGTGTTCTCCCCTTGTACTTTTTCCTTCTCATTTCCCATGCACTAAATTTTGAACTTCATGGGGAAGACCCAAATCATAAAAGGTTTGGTTTCAACTGTCCTCGTGTCCAGTGGATCATGCTCTAGTGGCAGAACTGATTTGAAATGCCACCGGAGATATATCATCTTTGAGTCTGGAAAAATAAATTCATGCATTCCAAGCACCAGTAATCCACAACAAATACTGACATCGAAATTTGAAACTATTCGAAACCTGCTCAATACGTCGCAACAAGCGACACCTATCGAAAACCATCTAGGCATCTACCACTGATGCAAGATACCACAACGTTTATAATGGGTCTCGAGCAATCGACATACTACACCAGATAATCAGAAAGGAAAAAGAAAAAAAATACTGATAAGGAAGTGTTTGTAAATCAAACAGTTGGTCTGGATTCAACACCGGAGGCAGGAGGATCATCGCTGCAAGGAAAAGAGTCGAGACTGGTGATCATGGCGGCATTAGGGCCATGACGACAACGCTGCTGCCTTGTCATTGCTGCCGGAAAATACAGCTTCAACGGAAGCGTCCTTCCGGTTACGGACCCTACCCTTTAATCCTAATCGAGTAGCATTTTCTACCGTCCAATTACCTATAAAACACCACTTGCATCATCTCGTCTATTTATTTCAACCCTAACCTGCACATTGAAATCCAAATCCCCGAAACAAAGGCAAGATACATCACTTATTATGTTAAATTGAATACACAAAGCGTAATTACAAATATCAAATTAATTTATGAAGCATGAGAAAATAATTTGTTTTCAATTGGAAGGAAGAAGTAAAAATTTTGAAAAGTAATTGTTTTTTTCGAGAAGAAATTACTACCGACCATAAGGATGTATATATAATAGAAATAGTAGTAATATTGTAATACGTACGGAGTATTTCTTTTTTGTCCAGATAAGAATTAGCATCAATTGATAAAAATAATTAGATAACACTTCCATCTTTTAGTTTATAATTTTACATTACCCATTAAATCGTTATTTCATTCTCTGCTTTTTATTGGATATTGGAGTAACTTTTTGATATTAAATGGATCAACGAAAGAGGGAAAATCAAACAGTCGTATCCTTCAATTTAAGCGAATCAAATCCAATTGATTGAACTTACCGGACCACCACAATTATGGAATAGTTGCTGTTGAATTACTCTCTGGATTTGAATTCAGATTACACGAGTTTATGGAAAAGATTGACTGAGTAAATATGAAAAATATATTCCATATGAATCCAAAATTTCAACTCATTAATGTAGATTTGACAATATACAGCTGTTTTTCAAAGCTTCTCCAAATCCTTTCCATGCTAATGTCGAGAAAAAAGGAAAAATCAGCTTGAATTCTAATTTGTAAAGTAATTAATTCATGATCTCATCGTAGTTTCGTTGATCATACATTATTTTTTTTAAAAAAATAGGTGGTCTGAGATCGTTAATGAGTGTGTATACCAAACTATTTATATATTTATATATAATCCCACCAAAAAATAAGAAACTTTTATAGACAATTTTTTGTTATCCGAAAACCTTAATTATGTTGAATAATTTAATTTCTTTGGTGGTGTTTGCCTCCCTTGTGTTTATGGTAGATAACCTTCGTACCCCACCTAACAAAACACGGCACAATTTGTTTTTGGGGAACATCAAGAATATTTCCTTTTGACTATTATCCATTAAGATGAATAAAAAGATTTGACACGTGTTTTATATTCTATCCATTCGTTTCATCAAATACTTTTTTTTTTAATAATTCACGTATATTAAGAAATTATTAATAATTATATTGACTTTATATGAAATATCAAAAATAATCTTATATTTTTTCAATACACAAGAATAAATATTTTTTCTCTATCTATTTAATGATTTATTTTTATTGTATTTAATTGAGGATATTTTATGGGAGAAATTATTAAATTTTTTTTAAAAATTGTAAATGACTTATGTAATGGAACAATAAAAAGTAGTTTAAAAAAGGGATGGAAGGGAGTATCGGCAATTACTCCGTTCAAATTCATGGTATAATTTCAAATGTCTACCTTAAAGAGGCTGCTAATTGATTCAAGCTTATCAGTTTGGTTAGTCGGAATTTAATAGAATAAATATTTATGTTATTTGTTTCATCATTCAATGTATAGAATTATAAAATATATCCCTTTAGTCTAAGTATTTCTTATAGTGTTCCATTTAAGAAATTTTGTTTCTAAGTACAGAGTATATTACAGTTCGTATTTTCATTAAATTTTTCCAGGTAGATAATATGTTTTATTTTTAAAAAAAAAAACTTTTTAGAAGAAGTCTTGTTTATATATTTAGTTAACGCTTATTGATTTCTAAAATATCACTGGAATATTTGCAAAGATAAAATTTGATGCGAATCCAATTAATGTTGACCTTTTAAGACTAACTTAAAAGCACCCTGATTCACCAACTTCAATATTCAGTAGTTTCATAAAACACACTCAAAGATAACCGTTGAATTTTGAATTAACAAATACGAAAAGTTACTTAAAAACTAAAACTTCAATTATTCTTATATTTAAAATTGACGGAGTACTGATCAAGATTTATTTTATATTTTCAAATACCATTAAATAAATATTGAAACATATTCCTTTTGTTCTAGAAAACTCCATTATTTTCTCTTAATTGACTAAAGGTTTATACTCTAGCATTATTTTCCAACACAAGCAACTTGGCACGTTGGACAAAAATTTATAGTGATATTTATGAAAGCCATTATTAATTTATTAATTCTGATGGCTTACTTTTTTCAAAAGTAACATAAACCAGTAGTATTATTATATTATTATTATTGTACTATTATTAATTACTAATTAAACTATGCCAATTTTAAAAATAATTGATTTTGAATATCCGGAAGCATGCATGACGTTATTTCCGAAACTCAATACTTTATTATTATTTTTAAAAATAATTAAGTATTTATTATTTCATAATGTCAAGGGGAAGAGGAGAGACTGAACACGGATGGCGTGCCAGATCAAAGTCCAGGAAAGCGCCATGTGTGAATGACGTGGCTGGGACCCACTTGCTTGTTCTATGGGCCGATGGCGTCTTCATCCCTTGCCCCACGAACCTTAAACTACACTCCACCAGATTCTCAAACCCAAAACCGATTTCAAACTTACACTTACCACCAATAATAGCCTCGTGTCGCACTTTTTTTACACATTGTTTTAAGTGAAATTTTTTATATATTAAATATTTTATTTTAGTTTAAAAAATTATTCATATTAATTCTTATCTAAAATATTTTCGATTATTAATTGTTTTAAAATTAAATAAAATATTTAACATATAAAAAAATTCACCTAAACATACGTACAAAAAAATCAAACTACAATATTTGTGAACTAGAATGTGTATTTTTGTCAAAAAAAAAACCAAAGAAAGATATATATATATATATATATATATATATATATATATTCTGCATTATTAGTAATGCCCTTACCCTTCCTCTCAATCTAATTTTTTTATTAAAAAATTAAATTAAATTATGGTCACCAGGCTAATAATTTTAATCAGAATATTCTTTTACAATTAACCTATCATTTTTAGATATAAAATAGAACAAAATTAGATACTTTTTTGTTAGATTTATTTCACCAATGACTCGTGAATGAGATTATGTCCCGTAGAATTAATCGAAAATTATTCTACTATTTTGGACATAAGATGAAGGTTATGTAAACAAAACCATAAAAATATAATTTCTAGAAAGATCCAAACCACATGTGACAGAATTTCAATTCCTTGCCCCATGAATGCATGGCATTACATGATCCATCATCATGAGACATGTGATGATGTCAAGTATGCATGTCCATGCGATGCCATGCCATGACATGTATAACAGCATGTATGCGTTGTACACGAGGACGAGGCCAAAAGCAGGGCAAGACGCATAGTCAGAGCTGAGTCAGAATGGTGGAAGGTCAACCTCATGACTCACACCCCTCTCGTCTACGTGTGGTTATGTCCCTAGTGATGCTGATGCATACCATTCTCCATTTATTTCATTATCTTCTCTCTCCCCGCCCTTACCGACCGCTCGTAGTATTACATAATCGCTCTTTATAAAATATAAAATATTATTGAGTGTATAACAATGACCTACCATATAATATAAAAAATATATATTACAGGTTACTTTCTGAAAAATTAATTTTTTTTAAATTAATGAATCAGTCTCATTCGGTTTCTTAATTACCTCCTATCTTATTTTATATTTCATGTGATGAATTTTTCGCGTAATTTTTTCTTAAATTAGTTGTATAAATTTCTAGACGAGATTTTAAAAAAAGCCACTAATTCAAAAGTAATGAATGCTCCACAATAATTATAAATTTTTCCATCAACAATTAACCTTTTCTACATAGAGGCCAGCCCTTGTAGTTGTTCATCTATTAACATCGTCAACAAACATGTACTTGTCGATTGGTCACGCCTTTTGCTGTATTTTGTTTATATTTGATATTACTGTAGTAATTTGGAATTTAGAATGAAGTAGCGGTATTAGTAGTACGTTACCGTCAAATATTACAACTCTTTACGGATAAAAGTCATAATCATTAAACTCATGACTTTGAAATTAAGAAAGAAAATCTTGGAATTTCAACACCTAATAATGAATGTCGGATCAACGGCGAACAACAATCTATATATTGAATTACTCTCTCCATTTTAAATCACATGATTTTTTAAACCTACTTTTTAATGAAACTTAATATACATTAAATATTTTATTTTTTCAAAATAAAAATTAAAAACTAAAAATATTTTACATAAAAATTAATATGATTAAAAATTAAAATTTTATAAATTATTTAATATGTAATAAAATTTACATAAAATTATATGAAAAAAAAAATCAAATATCATACATTTTGGAATGAATATACTATTAATACCTGACTTCAACTTTTTAACAATTGCTTTTCGTTGTTAATTCGATGAGTTAACTAGGTTCAATCATCAAATATATTGACTTAATCGAGTCACATACATATATTTGATTTTAATTTACTTATATGTCTTTTTAATTATTTTTTTTAATTTTAAATTATTGAGTTTATAATTTACTTAAGTGTGGTTTAAAGTTACTAAATAATTAGTAAACATTTGAAATCTTTAATTGTAAATAATGTTTTCAAAAGTTGATATAATAAAAACTATATAACATGAGCAAATGAAATTTTAAAATGGAAAAATCAACTAATAGAATTAATCAAATTATATTATTCTATGATATTTATATTCAACTTTATTAATTTAATTTTAATTAACTAAAAAAATACAAACATATGTTTAATTAACACAATATTTTCCATTCCAAAATATATTTTCTATATACTAGAAAAGCCATAAAGCCATATGAAATAAACAAATAAATAAAGGTTATGTTTTGAATTCGTTATTAAAAAAATCATGTAATCAATTTTTAATTAAAAATAAAAACACTTTATAATACATATACCAAAATAAAAAATACTATGTGTCTATGACACATATATGAAAAAAAGATGCAATAACACTAGCAACTAATAAAAAAATTACATATACCAAAATAAAATATAAATTACACAAGAGATACTACAGAGAAATATTTAAAAAATTATATTTACAATCACTACATTTAAGAATTTAACTAAAATTCAAATTGAAAAATAAATAATAAAATATTTTGTCATATAACTAACCAAAAAATATTGTAAATAATTCTTAATTATTTTCATTTTAAAAAATATAAATTTAAAAAAAATAATAAAAAGGTTTAAAAATACAACTCGTGCACGTTTCCGAGCTAGTTTCAATCGTTCAAAGCCATATCCATATTCATGTTACTCCCTCTGTCTTTTTTAAACGTCATAATCCGTATGTTTTAGTTTTGAAGACTTGAATTTTCTCATGTTTAAGATCGGATTTTATAATCATGGCATATGTCAGCACTCATCACTCATCAGAGTTGAACATTTGTAAAAATTCTTAAAAGTAATTCATGAGATTAAGATTTGAGGTTATTTATATAGTAGTTAATTTAAGTGGTCATTAATTATTTTCTCTAAAAAATGGATAAGATTGAGTTTTAAATTTTGCGAACTAATAAAAAAAATTTGTAAGGTAGTTGGGAGTTTTTAAACAGTGGTTTCCTATTTAACAAAATACTCTTTCCGTTCTAAAATTAGAAATACGTTTCTAAAGACAATTTTTATGCTCAAAATATATTTTTATTATCGTGTTATTTGATAATAGTGAGAATTATGGTAGAGAATATCAAGTAGTGGATATAGTGAAGTTAATTTGAAATAATGAAACTGTGAAATGATATTTAAGGAATTTCATTATCTTTTATAATCAGAAAATATAAATGTATTTCTAATTTTAAAACAACTAAAAAATAAATATTTATCTCTAATTTTGTAATATAAGGAGTAAAAGATTGAGGTTTGGACTCAAACAACGTACTAGACCTATATAAAGAAGAAAAGAGTAATAAATTTATCAACATATCAAATATAGATTAATTTATAAATTTTCTTTAAGAATTTATTTATAAACATAAATTTACTGATAGAAAAAAATAATTGCAAACTCAGCTAAAAGTTGAACCTAAATGTTGATCCAAATTTTGATTTATTCAAGATTTCAGCTAGTTCTTTGGTTTTACAATAATTTAGTGGGTGGTATAGAACTAGAAATTAGCCAAATATATATTCCTCAGCTAATCCAACTTAGAGCATGACTTAATTAGTTCACATATAATTGATCAATATGACAAAGCAGCTGACATGGAGTTCCATATCTAACAGTAAATTAGGTCATACCTGGCAAAAATATTTTGGATTCGGATTTGCACAACAAATTAATGTAGCACTAATTAATGGTCATCTCTTCCATTATATTCCACGTACAATCACAAGATATCAACAGCTGGATTAATGGATCCTAAATATGTCATCGAAATCAATTTCATATTATAATACTATTATATGTTGAAAATATAACAAAATAGTTAATGCAATCATGCTCATATTATACTACTAGTGTGTGGATTCTACATATACAATAAAAACAAAAAAGTATTTACAAATTGAAACTAATCCACATTTTCATATGAAACATTGCATTTAATTGAAAATATCTTCACTGCAGATGCTGATATGAAATCATTTTATAACTATTAAAAACTTTTGTGAATATTTAGGGAGGGTTGGTTTTATAATGCTTCTCATTCCTCTTGGAATCAGGTATTGTAAAGATGAAATAGCCGTGTGGAAACGTAACTCAGTACTATCCACAAAGTAAAAATAAAAATAAATAACAATTAAAAAATCGCACCAAATTTTTAATAAAAAAAAATTATGTAACAAAAGGAGTGTTGATACAATGATATTCCACATTAGTTAATAATTGTGGATTGTATAAACTTATAAGTTTATGTTTATCCTTTCACTTACAAGATATTTTTTCAAGAATAAACTCATAAAAAAAAATAATTTTCACTATTTCATAATCAACAATAACTCACGTACCCAGATAATTTAATGGGTGCGACTAAATATAAAATCGTATGGAATTAATCAAAATGTGGTTGCAGGGGGGCCCGTACCTTCGGTCTTATTTGGTGAAGTTCCTTTCACTCGGAGTCAGGTCTAGTTACCACAGAAAACCGACAGATAATGTAAGTATAAATTTTAAATGTCCATCTAAATTATTAACTAGGGAATTCCAAATTTCGGGAAAATCAAAGTTGAAGTTGTTTTTAGTGGGTTTCTCAAACAAAAATTGTTTTCGGTGAGATGGTGAAATGAAAATGTTTTATTCGGTGACAACAAATTAAGACAAATATGTCAAATATTAAAAGATGGGATTAGAATTGATATTGAATCTATTGATGGGTACTTAAACAATAAGAATGCACCAAAAGTAAAAGGAAAATATGCATATGTTAGGGCAGTTTGATTCTTTATTCGTTATCATTTTATTTTTTGAAAACGAACACATATCGTTTTATATTATTTGGTAATATTTTTGTTTTCAAAAAATATGAAGACATTTTTGTTTTGATACTCATTTTCGAAAACACAGAAAAAGTGTTTCACTTTTTTCGTTTTCATTTTTTACAGCAATTTCAGAATAATAAAAATACAATATACTACTTTATTTATGTGCGTGTGTATATATATATATATATATATTATATACTAATGTAACATTATAATATAGTATAATATAATACAATATGATATAATATAGTGTATAATATAATATACTATTACACACACACACACACACACACATATATATATATATATACGTATATATTACAATAATATAGAATTATTTATCGGTTTAGAATACTAAAAGCATATAAAATATATAATCTACTCCGTATAATATAACTCATACATATAAATTAAAATATATATACTTAAAGATTATAGTATATGTAATATTGTATTAAAATTATAAGTAAATGAAAATTTATAGTTATTTTTTAAAAAAATTAAATCATATTAAAATAATCAAATAAAATTATTATATTATTAAAATATATTTTAATAAATAATTAAATAATTAAAATATATTTACAATATTACAATAAATTTACAACAACTTATATATAATATATTAGATATTAATACAATATTTTATATTATTATTTATACTATAATATTAATATTTTGTGTTAATATTGAACTATAATTTAAACAATTTATGTATAAATAATATTATATAGACTATAAAATATCATTTAATATATTATTTGTATTACAATAACTTATTTTATGTAAAATAATTAATAATAATGTAATATACTACGTATTACATAATTATAATATATTAAAATAATGTACATTTACATATAATTTAAAATTTAATAATTATTTTATTTAATACCAAATTTGTTTTAAAATGAAAAAGATTCATCCAAACGCATTTCTATTTTCATTTTAAGTAAAAACGAAAATACTTATTCGTTTTAAATGAAAACGAAAAAACGAAAACGAACAATAAATCAAACGGACCCTTATTTATCATTATTTTCATTTAATCGTAGATGTACATTACAAATTTTAACATATTTTTTTTATATAAATTAACATGAGATCATTAAATATCAGTTAATACAATTACAAAATTTTTAGTTATCTTAAAACTATAATAAACACATAATTTTAAATGTAAGAAATCAGTTTTGAAATTTAATTAACTTTAAAAAAAATTAAGATGTATCTCTAATTCAAAATAAACCAGACATTACACACACACTATTTTCTTATTTTTAGCTAGAAAATAAAAGAAATTCGTGACCATTTTTCTTAATAGATTATACAGTATAAAGTAGCGCTGGCCATTTGATTTGAAGGAGTTTCGCAGCATAAATAAAACGGCACTATAGCGTCATTACGCAATTTATTTTATTAGGCTCATCAACTAGTGGTATATGTCATGATCAATATCGATTAATTGTTAAGAATATAATGGCGAGAATTAATATTAAAATCTGATGACACGTTCAATTATTTAGAAAATAATTATGTGTGGTACTGAACGATTTGGATAATGTATACGTAAATGAATATTATTATTTTTATTATAATTATGCATATCTCTTCTTTAATTTAATCTAGTTTCGTACCAAGTACTAATCTGTTGCCCTTGTATTTTTCTGGAGATACCAGTGACGGACTACCCACTGAACATTGTTTGTCATTTGCTCTCTAGGTTACAGCATTACAAATTGTAAAACTAAAAATTAAAAAGTAAACAAATTGTGTGAATATGCTATAACTGCTATGTTTTGCATTGTGGGATGTGGCTGATGGCAAATTTAAATCAATTTACTAGTTATTATTTTACTAAGATGTTAAAAAAAAAAATCTAAGTGAGAAATTACTTGTATAGAAAAATTAGATTATGATTGTTAATATACTTTTAACAGAATAAATTACAATGATTTAAAGATAAATAGGCATGGTAATTGTCAAAGATTTTACAAATAATTGAGCTGCTAGAAGTATAGAAGCGCATATTTTTGGCATCTTGTGGAAATTTTCGAAAGAAGATAATCTTCTACAAATCTGATTTAAATTTTAGAGTTAATTGTTTGACTAGAGAGAGGGGAGCCAAATAAGAGGCAGGGTTTGGGGATAATTGTTAACACATAGAATATTAAGTTTTTTCATCGGTTTCTGTAATTTATAATAAGGACCGACATAATTTCATGATTGTAATTTATATTTTTTTGCTACGTCATGATTGTAATTAATATTTACATAATTATTTTGTCCTCAAAAGCAAATTTGGCATAACTTTTTCAATTTGGTCTTTAAATCGATTACTCCGTAGCTTTTTCCGTGATTGAACATAAAAAGAAATTTTTTCGTGATATATACTCCTTATATAACACATGCATACATGTATATATACATATATTTGAAATTAAAAATTTCATGATTGCGTAACCAAAAAAAGATTTCATGATTTCATCCCGTAAGGAAATGATGAGCGTTTCCCTTACCCAGAAAGAATTTTTATCTACAGTTGCATTACGATGTAATTTTTTAAAAAAAATTCTCGAGATAGTGTGGAAGATTTGGAGAGAGATTTTTTTAAAATTTGACAGACTTTTTTATTGCCAAATTTAACCTTATTATTTTTCATAACATCAAATTTATTCCTTCCGTATCCCCTGATTTTTTCTTTCCTCACATAAAAATTCTAATATAAGACTAAAAAGAAAATATTTCTCTCTCTCTCTCTCTTTTTTTTTTTATCTTTAATTTTTTTTCTTCAAGTTTAAAACGGAAAGACCTAAGGTTGAAAATTATGTTGTGGCATATCATATAATAATATCGTTTTCACAAGCGTCATAATCGAATACTTTCTTTTATGGGGGAGCCGGAGACATGACAAATAGACACTTAAAAGCGTGGGCTGCCAATGATGCAAGCAAATACGTCAAATTTCTTATCCTCCAGGCCCCTCCACACTCGTTGCCTTCTCCGATCTCCATCCTCTATTTGTCTTCTTTCGATTCCAAATGGACGTCCTTAAAAAAATATTTAAAAATTTCAAACAATTTAAGTGTTTTCTTTAAAACAAAACAAACTGGTGATGGTGAACACTATTTTTATTTAGTTTTACACCAATACGTTCAAAGTCATATTGATGATGAAAAATAGATAAACATATACAGTATTATTTCTTCTCGTTAATTTATGTGTTTGTGCAGACAATCTTTCGGCGACACAGAGAATAGATTGCTAAAATTATAATTTATTTTTACTTTAACAATATAACTTTTTATCTATTTTTTAATATATTTAACAAATATTTTTTAAAAAAAATCTCATCCATCATAGGCCAAGATATAACGAACTGTAATTGTAATTAAATAATTGTTTGTTTATTTTTTGAATTTAAAATCTCGTACGACTAGACGAATACAGGACATTGTTTCCCATTACATCTTGATTAGCTTTCATAATCATCATGAACTCTGTTTTTTTTTTTTTTTTTTTTTTTTTTGGTTGCTGGTAGGAAAAGTAAGGTTGAGTAGTTTATGGTTTGGAGTCCTAAAGTTTTTAAGGCTTTACTTAAACAAGTACGTTTTAATTTGTTTTTCTTACATTTTACACTCATGTTCACGAAATCATGTTGTCCAAATGTTTATGTGTGAGCAGCAAGTTTTTTCCATATTTATGTGCAACTGCGCGCCTAGTTTTTATTTATTTATCTGGCTATTATATTTTCATGGCCTATTAGATTTAAATTTGCCTTGATTCTTTTAATACTAAGTATCTTTAATTAATTAACTAATTACTACACGAATGTTTTTATATAACGGTTTTATGCACATTAAAAATATATATATAGGCATGCACCTTTTTGATTTCTAAACACCATAACAAAGAACAGTAATGTTTATTTGATTTTTAAATTATGTATGAAATTTAGAAATATAATTTGTAATGATCATCATCTAATTAACTGGAAAAAAAATTAAGCTAGGTTACCGGATAGGTATTATGCAATGATTTCACAGATAAGTAATATTTATGAGCGAAAGATACAAATCAAGATCATTTTTTTTTATTTCAATTTACTGAATAAATCAATTACATGTAAAATAAGAGAATAAATCTTTTGTGAACATAATGAATCTGATTACAATAAATACAAAAAAAAAAAATTACAAAACTGTTATATATCATCCAATTTAAAAACTACCAAAATATATGTTCTACCGTAAAACCATCTATAGGACAAATATGTTTTGAACAACCATTGTGAATAATTCTAACAAGTTAACTAAGTTTCGTATTCTGAGCCTTTATCAATTTTCACACATTAACATGATCACGCGATGATAAATGAATTCAAATCAGATAAAATGTTTCGCAAGAATAAATAAATCTAAATTTGAAAAAAAATTATCTCAAATAAGGAAAAATAAAATTTTGAATAACAATTTTATTTAAAACAATTGAACAAAATATATGAAAAGAAGATTTAGTGAAGAGTTTTTTTCATTAACGAAAAAAACTCTCTCCAAATTTGTAAACTCTATAAAGAGAGATTAGAGTTTTAGAAGAGAAAATACAAATCATGATCCTTATTAGAAATTACTAGCGGCGTTGTATAATTATATGTTGGACTTATAACTTAATCAATTTTCGTGGGAAAAGTTAGACTATACTTTCTTTATTAAAAAAAAAAAAAATACATATTGATTTAACCTCTACCGACCGAAAAGGCGTGTAGGCATTCTTAGGTTTTTGGCTACGATCAAAAGCCTAAATCAACTTTTAAGTTCCAAAAGGTCAACAAAAACCAATGTTAATTTAGTGCAAAAGGGTGTCGTAAGAATACTTCAAAAATACCTCTAAAATAAAGTTTAATAATTTTTCTTTATAGGACAATAAAAAGATATATATACTATTTTTTTTCAAGTTATTTTACATATTTTGTTACCCTTCAAACACTTTTTTAAGGACGGAAGTAGTAAATTTAATAGTTTTTCGTTAAATTGTGAATAATACTTCACATTTATTTTTGGTAGATAGAATTATAAAAATTTAGTTATTATTTATTTTTTATTTTTTATATGAGCACTTAATTTGTCCATTTTCTTCTAGTTTAGATACATAACCATATTATGTTACGTACTGCTTACATTAATCCATATATATCAAATATTCAAGAGAAGTAAAGTTCTGTAAAATAAATTAACTATTCAAATGAATGTTTTATCTATCTATTTATATATAAATATAAAGTAGAAAGTCATAAGTGTGTACTACATGATTATAGTGTGTACTACATGATTATAGCAGTGGTTGCGTTGAAATTTTATGGAATGAAAAATGGAATGAATTAAAAATTGGAAGGAATTTAGTGAAAATTAGTAGCGAAAAGAATGATAAAGAGGAATAAGAAGGAGAATCACAATAAAGAAAAATAAATGAATCATTTTTTTTACACATGAAATAAAAGTACATACAAAAAAAATAGTTTATTCTACCATTATTTTTCATAAAAATTATAAAATTTTGTGATCTCATATAATAATTATAAATTGACTAAATTTATTTTTCCTTTTATTTCATTCCGTCGCTCCGAAGGGTCCGGTAGTACCCTTGAACTCCTCCATTTGAGATTTTGAGTAACATAGTACTAGACTACCCGGTAGTACTACTACCACATTGAAATTAATTGAAAGCTGACTCCAGAAACTTAGGTAGGAGGAAAACTAGTGAACTACGACACCAAAACAAAGAAAGAAAATGTATTACCAAAATTATGTATATCACAAAATAAAGTTTCTCGTAGCTTTGCACCCAAAAGTTATATAAAAATAAGTATATTATTATTATTATTATTAGACTCCAAATTAGTTGAAAAGTTTCAATCAATTGACTTAAGTGATCCAATTTAATTATGGCTTTTGGGATCATAATATGACGTGGATCGAGTTTTAATATTTGTGAGGTTGTTGATATCAATATACTACTACTCCGGACTAAACTGGGACAAAATACAAAATTTTCTTTCCCTCGCTGATCTAATCCAGCTACCACCACGGAGGGCGAAGCTAGAACGAGCGTGCTACATGACCACTCTCTTTAGTATTATTTCCTATTGGAAAAATAAGTTTGGTTGACCATAATGGAGTATATAACTTGGAAATTTTCATCTCCACAATGCAAGTTATATATATATATATCTTCGAGCTCCTCTCCAATGAAATAGTAGAGTAGATTTTGGTCGGCATCCTCAAAAACAGTTGACGAATTTGGTCAGAAGACCTACTTATGCTTATGTTCCTCTTTGTTTTCGGATGTCATCAATTCTCTGCCCCCCAAAAAAACAAATGAAAAGAAAAAATGAAGGAAAAAAAGTTTTGTAGCTAAATTTTCCAGCTATTGTCGATTATTATTACGTTTCTATATGAGTTCTTTTTTAAATATTAGAATCTTAAACAAAATAATTTTGGGCACAACTATATAAGAATTGTACCATAATACTATTTGGCTAAAATAAGATGGATATTAGTGAAATTTAATTCATAACGTCTATTTTGTGAAGAAAAATAATATTTTTACGAGAGAAAGTAATATTTTTATATATTTCTATCTCACATGAGTTTGGATTAACTAAGTTTTTATGTTAAAAAAACTATCTCTTTTGTAAATTCGGGAAAGTTGGATACCATAAAAATTACAAAAATGAAAACAAATAACTCTCTAAGATTCGAATCAATAGACGTCAGGTTTAGTTTCCAAACAATTTTCAGCGTATAATTATCGTAATGTGTGCCACATTATTCATTCTTTATGCAAAATTACACATGACATGAATTTTGGGTATGAAAAGTCAATATTGTTCAGTTATGTAATTATGTATGTCCACATGTTGCCACAATTTGGTTCTACATATATATATATTTCACCATTATATCATCTCAAGTATTAGCGTCCTCTAATTTATATTATCACATACGCACATATCAAACAAACAATGCCTACCAACAGAAAGATTAAACAAAAATTGAATATATTATCAACCAAGATCAAACATTTCAAACAACCTACTCAATGGACCCACCAATTGAAACATGTTAAACTGAAGTTGACAATTTAACCGTTTCTTTAACCTACCGAATGGAAAAATGTCCATCTCCTCATCTATTCTTTCAATACAGATAGATATAATTGGATGCCTCCCTCTCTTTATACAATAAATTTATTATTTACAGTTATAAAACTCGGTGATTAATTACGTATGTTATCACATAACTGAACACGCATTGGGGTTCTCATCACTAAACACTCCGTTATAGTACGGCATTGGTGGCGGCGGCGGTGGCGCGTGCGAATACTCCGTTATATAACCATGATTTACATAGCCTTGATCATACGTCGTTACACCGTAATCTTGATTAGAGTAGCTCTGATTATACATTGCCGTCGAGGTCGAAGCATAATCTTGATTAGAGTAATTGTGATAATTATAAGGTGGTACAACAAAAGTGGTATAAGGACTAAAGCCATTATACTCCATTTTGCTCACCTCAACCTTTGCCTCTTTTGTTTCTCCATCCTTCTTCTTATCTCCCTCACTACCCTTTTCGTTCTTATCACCGCCATCCCCACCCTTCTCTTTCTTGTCGCCGCCACCGCCTTCTTTCTTGTCTCCCCCACCGCCGCCTTTTTGATCTTTCTTGTCACCGCCTCCGTCATCTTTCTTTGGCGGAACAATCTCGACACCTCGCTTTAATTTCTCTTTTAAGTACGGAACAAGCTCTTTAACTTCCATTGTCCCTCTCACTGTAACCGTATCATTTTTAGCGTCCGGAATCACGCTTTCCACACCTGTTCAAATCAATTATGCAAAACCACTATTAATTAATTAATTAATCACTGGAACATAACAATAAAAGAAAATATATTCAATCAATTTAAAAATTGTGCTCATTTTTAATTAAATAATCAAATCCTATAATTAAATGAGTTCGGTACTATATCTCACCGTCTATCTTTGATATTATTCTCTTCATCTTATGTATGCATCCGTCACAATGAAGTTTAATCTTCAGAACAACCGTACTTGCCGACACCTAAACAATTACAAAAATCAACTAATCAATCAATTAATTCATTAATATTTTAAACCAAACTCAAATTTATAAAAAACAAGTCAAATAAACAACAAACACCGAATAACAAAATGTGAACATCAATTAGCCGGTGCCGGCCACGAGCTTAAATTAGTAAATGACCTCTTTGGCCTTCTTATCGTCGACTTTTTTCTCCGGCTTGGCATCGGCCTTCTTGTCGCCGGCGCCATCCTTTTTGGGTTGAGGTGAGAGAATTTCTACCTTCTTCTTCGTCTTGTATTCAACTCTCTCCCTCAGCCTTTCCGGGTTCACGGTTCCCGTTACCGTTAGCTTGTTATTTGCACTATCCGCGCTCACTTTGTCCACACCTACAGTCATTGGAGAATTTTGTATCAATAATCCAAAATTTAAGACGGTTATATTTAACGGTAAAATTTGTTAAAATTTCCGCCAAATTCGGATCCTTGCGAGCTCCGTAAAATTTTTTCGGGAGAAGAAAAGAAAGCAATTGATAGGTTTTATTGCTAAACTGTACCGATTTTTTTTTTTAAAGTTTAAAGTGATTAAAAATATATTGGTGAATTGTGGTAACGGATGTGGAAAAACGGGTAGAGAATTATAATACCTTCAAAGTGTTTAATGGAACTTCTGACTTTCTTCGCACAGCCTTCGCAATGTAAGTCAAGCTTCAATACGACGGTGATCGGATCGTTGGCAGCGGCTTTCTTCTCGCCGTCATTCTTCTTCTCATCTTTCTGCAACAATTAGAACACCTAATTAGTGTTAATGAAAACAAATTTACTCCTCGATTATCTGAAAATTAACGAACCAATATATGGAGACACTGACCTCGCCCATATATGAAAAGGTTGTTTATTGTCAAATGAAAGGATTTTAATCTGATGATGATATGAACTGGTTTGAAGAGAAGAATTGGAGGCAAAGGAGATTATTTATAGAGGAGAAGAGATACAGATATGTACATACATGTCATGTATGTATATATGTGTGTGTTTATGTATGTGTGTGTGTATGTAGGCATGGGTCATGCCGTCGGGATGGACTAACCGTTGGCCATATAAGACGGTTTAGTTGCCGTGAAATATCAGCTAACTTTGACTTCTCTGGTTGCATGTACAATGACTCTAATGCCCATATCTGGTTTTTAAACTTTTTTTCTACTTCAGGACGGCTTTTTTACTTTTGTTTTTTCTCGTGCTCCCCTTCGGACTACTCTCCATAATCTATATTTGCATAATTCAAATTTATTTAAATATAAATCTAATTACGATTTATATATGATCCTAATTAGAATTTATACATGGTCAACAATTACCTTTAATATAAGAATGATAATGATGCAGTTTAGCGTCGGTTATTAAGCAATATAACAATAGTCTAGTATGACAATATAATGTATATGACGTGGTTGTGTACAATACCAATAATAAAATAAATTTTCAAAAAGGAAACCATACTCTCTATTCGAAACAGAAACCCATATCGGAAATATCAATTTTATAGGACAAATGGAGAATAGACTCGTTAGCTAGATTGCGAAAGACTAATTGGCTCCGTGTGTGTTTGACATGTATAGGTGTGGCCGTGGACTCTTAACTCATCCATGTTGCAAGCTGTTTGATTGTCCCATTTGGCTTAACCACTCATTCACATGTTCAATAGCCTCGCTTGCACTAAAAGGCAATTTTGATAGATTTGGATTTAGCCCTTTGTGACAGGAAAAAAAGGTATTGGAATGAAAATAATAGGTAATTTAGACAGATTTTGTCTACATGGTTGAATGTTTATTTTATATAAATGTACGATATAATTGTATCAAATTCGCGAATTCAACGTCACTCTCAACATTATTTGCCTACTTTGTGTAGCATTGCTATATTTAGATGGGGCAAATCATTTGCCATTTGGATAATTTGGGGACAAAATTAAGGATCCAATTAACATAATGAGATTAGTTTTCCCATTTTCTTGGATTTAACGTAACAAGTTTGATTTGTACACATTTATTCATGTATAAGTTATATCTCTAACACCGCTCTAATCGCTTACATCATTTGAGAAGAAGATAATATAAATAACGAGCACATAAAACGTTACACCATAGTTATTTATTGTATCAATACTTAAAAAGAAAAATAATGATAAATAAAGCAGGTATTTTGAGTGGTTAGACATTTAAACTTATAAGTGGTAATCAATACTTTAAAAAAAAAACATTTAAGCTAACTTTTTTCAAGATTATGAATTCGTAGATGGTCATTAATGTAAATGGTTTTAATTTACCAGTATATTTTTTCAAACTTTTGAAATGAATCAGCAAACCGGACAAAACTGGCTACTTCAAGTAGCGGAAGTCATATGCTTTATCTTTTACGAGTCAAGAGATAATTAAATGGTCGTACATTCGTTCCATAAGTTATTTTCTGTATTGAAATACAGTAATTTGCAATAAGTTAATATTATCTGACTTTGGATTAAAAAACTTCTTATTAGCCAACGGCGTTCCACAACACCACATCAGGGTAGTACTGGGACATTGCTGAAACTTGGGTTAATAGCTAATTGATTCCTTCAAAATACAATGGATAATTATAAAGTTCTTATTCAACTCTATAGCCCATTGAAAGGGCCATGACTTCGATAGTCTTTATTTTTTACTTCGAAATTAACACACTAAGTCAAGTTTTTTGCGTTATAAAAGAAAAAAGTCAAGTCTCTTTAGTCTATTCACACCGGTTTCTCTTAACAGATTCCTTATTTTACATATTAAATTATATATTTTCATATTTTTCAAAATATTTATTTTTTAAGAATTACACTAGTATTCCTATTATACATATTAGAGATATTTAAATAGTAAATTTTTTGACGTAGAGATTCACTGTTCAAATCTCTTAACAGATTCTATATTTTTAGAATTCTATTGCAAAATTTTTTTTTAGAGATTTAAATTTTTATTTCTTAAAATATAAATTATAGAGAATATAAGAAAACTAGTGTGAATGCTCTTATACCGAATATTTTCAAATGTGTTAGAGAAAACATGACTTTTTAGGATTTATTTTACGGAGTATTTGGGTCATCTCTGAACATTTTGACATAATTACGATACAACAATATTAAGATGACATGACTTGAATTTTCATTATTTGATTATTGAATTTATTTGGTTGGTAGAATAAATTGATTGATAATGTTTATTGTGTTTGATTCATAGCATCATTTTTATAGTTAGATTGTGATTTTTATCAAATTATAT
The DNA here is from genome assembly GCA_014636745.2 of Centella asiatica. Taxonomy (NCBI): domain Eukaryota; kingdom Viridiplantae; phylum Streptophyta; class Magnoliopsida; order Apiales; family Apiaceae; genus Centella; species Centella asiatica. The sequence continues at coordinate 29,582,466 of CM025782.1, read as the reverse complement.
TCTTCATAACGATTATGTTTGTCTATAATTATAATTATAATAATAACCACTATTGTAACATTTTATATATTATTAATTATTATATCCCTAATAATTAATAATACAATAAGCTACGGATATCAAAATAAATGTACAGAAATATCTGGTCATCTAATAAAATAAACAAAGTCTTTTAAGATGATACCCCTCAAATGACTATTAATTTGAATTGATTGACCTGAAATAAATAAGCATTCATTTTTTCCCATTCAATTAATTGGACTCTGATAAACAAATCTCATTCTCCTATTATCGTGTATGAATTTGTTTTTACTTAATAAGTAATTATTGTTTTACAATGTTTACTTTCTTTTGGTTGTGGATTATTCTTTTAAAATTTAAGTTAAATATATAGACAATTATCTAAAATTTGATATGATAATTTGGAAACAACGATTTTTTTTTTTGGTTACATGGAAACAACGATTTTACTTTTTTACTTTTTCTACCAGTCTTAAAACGTGGCATCAAAGGCATAATTTATTGAGTTGCAAAGTTAACACTCTTTTGCTTTATTATAATTACCGTACATAATATATTTTTTAATTATCTGCGAACTGCGATACAATGCTTATATATATATATATATATATATATATTTATAATTAGACATCTGATTTTTATAATTTAATATATTTAAATATCATATTTCAAATTATATTATAAATTATTACAAAACATAATTTATAAAATACGGAGTATTTATTTTACAACTTTTAAAGTTTGTGCTCACAACTTAGAAAAAAAAGAAATTCCGCGTCAAAGAATAAAAAAAAAAAAAAGACGTTGCGTTTATTTTACGATGGGCTTTCTAACGGTAGCCCAATTCTAACCGCGTGCAGACGAGTATGTACTGGTTTCAAACTTCAGACCGTTAAAATCGACAACAAATCGGAGCCTTGCTGGGGTTCGTTGTCTCCGTTCTCTCCGCACCATGAGTGTAAACCCTTCACTCCTTATCCTCCACCCAACACGCCTCTCCTTCTTCCTTAAACCCTCCGCGATCGCTCGGCCTCTCCTTGTCCGTCCTCACTACTACTCTCCTCCTCGAAGTCATTCGTCGTCTTCCTCATCCGCCGCCGCATCACCATCAACCTCTGTATCGAACACAAATGAATCAGGCAGGTTCGGCTCTCGATCTTCTCCTCCAATTGCCGGAACCCTACAAAAAATCGACGTTAATCCTCCCAAAGGGACCAGAGATTTCCCTCCCGAGGAAATGCGCCTCCGCAGTTGGCTCTTTAACCACTTCAGAGAGGTCTTGTTCCTTAGTATATATATGTGTGGTGTTAATACTTGTTTATGTTTTGCATATAATGCTTATATTTTACCGCATACTAGTAGTATGTGCGAAGGCGTCTTTATAATATTTATATTTGTTGGTAAAATTAGGTTTCACGATTGTATGGATTTGAAGAGGTCGATTATCCGGTTCTTGAGTCAGAGGCACTTTACATCAGGAAAGCAGGGGAAGAGATCAGAGACCAGGTATTATTTGTTTCTCTGTTTCTATGTCCTGTTTCTAGTATAATTAGCTGTCCAGGTGGTGTTCTAAGCAGTTCTGTTTTTGATGCTTGTTTAATTATGAAAATAATTGTCATGGAACTCCTTCCTGCCCACTTAATATTAATCGAAATTGAATTTGTTCATGCAAGTTTATGAAATCGTATTTTCAGTTTATGATGTGAATTTGTTGAATTTTCAAATATACGAGATCAGTCATTATTAATCCTTTTGAAGTGGTTTGCAATATGAATTCTGATACTGATCGAAATCAACTAAAATCACATGATATTTTATATTTGGGATGTTTCGCATATGTACTAGAAAGTGAGCTGTAATGTTGTTATGAATTTATCAAATAAATGAACATTAAATTCATCATTGAAATGAGTTGGATATATTCGAATGATAGAAGAGGAGGAAAATGCTATGAAGAAACAGAGAGGAATCTAGGATTATATAAAATGAATGGTTCCTGCAGGCTCTATATCTTCTTTAATTAGCCATTTTATTTGTTGTGGAAGTTGACCTGGTGCAATTAATTTGTTCTTATCCTTGGTATGCATTTATTTAATTACTATTCTTTTTGCATATAGCACCTCTTTCCGTTACCCACGTCAACTGCTGTATTTACTTGGTATATCAATGTTAAATAACAAGATTTGCTCACAGTGATTAAATAAATGGGAAGTTTGGTCAAATTGAAGTAGTTGATCTATCCAGTTTATGAAATTTGGTCTGAAGGTATGTCATTGTAATTGTTTCTGTCAAAGTGTCTGTTGCCTTGAAATCAGGCATTAATCATCAATGGCTTTGATCCTTGTTTCTGCACAAAAGTCCTAATAATTACTAAAAGGTAATAAGTATGACAGTCCTATGTTAGCAAAGACTGGGATGCTTAATGCATTCAAGTTTATCTCATCCTAGGAGAACTCTTTCTTTCTTGGTGCAGCTTTATTGTTTTGAGGATCGAGGTAACCGTCGAGTTGCATTGCGTCCTGAACTGACTCCTTCTTTGGCGAGACTTGTGATACAAAAGGGGTATGATAAATCTAACCTTGTGGTACATCGTTTTTCTTCTTACATCATTTTGCTTCATGAACATCATCAAAATGTACCACTTCTAGTTTTTTCTGATTTCTGATTTTCATCACAGAATTTTCTGGTCATTTATTTATGTCATTTATGATTTGCTATAACCAGGTACATATGCCAAATTTTGATCTACGTGTTTCTTTTCTTTCCAGACAATCATTATCCCTTCCAATTAAATGGTTTGCAGTAGGACAATGCTGGCGTTATGAGCGAATGACTAGGGGCCGCCGTCGAGAACACTACCAATGGAACATGGATGTTATTGGTGTAGCTGATATAATAGTACGTGGACTATAGTTTGTATTACTTATCAAGTATTTGTTGCTTCCTTATAAGATTGGTAAGATTGGCATGCAAGCATTTTACAAGTTGCAGAACATAATATTTAATTGTCCACACGCACTTGGGTTCCCACAAACCGACCAAGCCCAACTAACCTTACCAAACCAGTGCAATCTTATTAAAATGGCAGGTTTATATATTATGTTTGGGCTGGTTTGGGCTAATAGTTTTGCAACCTGAGCATTCTTGGTCAGCAGTGGGTTAGCCTATGTATCTATTGGCAAAACTGACTGAACCGAAGGTCAATAGCAAATGCACAACTTCTAAGTTATTCAGTCCTCCCTTCCCAGTTTCCCTATTCAATATCCTAACTCCGAATTCCAGATATGCTGCTTCTGGTTAGATCTAGCTTTATAACTCATTTGCTAATCTAATATGCCTTTTAATCAATCAGCTGTTGTCTTTTTCCTTCTTCATCTCCATACTCGGTCTTTAATATATTTCTCAGTAGCTATCTACTCGTATAACATGGGAAGAAATTTGAATATTTATGCGAGGGTTGCAAGCTGCCAAGCCTGATCTAAATAGTTGTGGCGTACTGGGTATGCAAGCAAATTAAATCCTTCAAAATTTTTACCCAAACATCAGAATAAACTCAAATCATTGATGAATGGATTGGTTTGGGTTCTACACTACAGTCCTATTTGTTTGGGTTGTGTTAGTTTCTCAAACTGATGTCATTGGTTTGGTAAAAAATGTACCACCTAAACTGACCAACGTACACCCCCAAGACACACATGCATAAATATTGAATTGCCTCCAAACACGCACCGACATACTCACACATGCATGTGCACAAATTATGCAAAATAATACTACAATCACCCTCAATCTCCCGTACATAAGCAAAATAATACTACAATCACCCACAAATTATGCAAAATAATACTACAATCATACATGTGCACAAATTATGCAAAATAATACTACAATCACCCTCAATCTGCCATACATATGCATGCATGCATGCATTTATGTTGCTGATATCAACGTGCACAAAATATCTTGAACATGACCTTTTTTTAATTTATTTATAATTTTAGGTCATAATTTTTGGCACATCCACTCTATCCTAATATTGACATTTAAATCATTTTTCTTGGCTACTTTTAGCACTGTGGTTATAGTATCTTATGTCATTTACTCATGTTCTTTTTCCATCTTTATTTTTTTGCATCATAGGCTGAAGCTGAGCTTATCTCTTCTATTGTCACCTTCTTCAAGAGAATTGGGATCACAGCATCAGATGTTGGGTTCAAGATTTCCAGCCGGAAGGTTTACGCTGACATATTGTTGATACCTCCTTCATTTTATTCTGCCATTTTTACTTTCTATTCAGATAAGCTCTGTATGTTGAAAATTCCTAATTGCTTTTATATTTAAAAATTAATAGAGCTTAAGTTTTGGCACTTTGTTCATCTGAAACGAGCCCGACTTTAATTTTCGGTACAATGAATTCATCGAGTGCACCAAGTATTGGACGAGATTCATTTTATTATAAGTAAACATATGTGTAGAAGCACGTAGCTATGAAGGCCAATCATGATGAAGCCTAAATAAATTACTAATAAATTGTCTGATTGACCTTAGTTTATTACTTAGTTTAATTGCATTACAAAAACGAACAGTATGTAATATCTAAATATTTTTGGTTAGTAACTTTCTCTTTCTATGGTTTTCACTTTTCATACCTGAATATTTATGATATTTCACTGTTCATCTAGCAATCCATTAATTAATTTATATCACAGTTTGAATCTCATGGATAGAAAAGTAGCCTTATAGCTGTCAACTTTTGAATCCTATAGTATTTTGCAAGTTTCTAAATCATCAATCGTGTATAAAATATCTTTAAGGAAATTGTTATTTTCACACGTGTTTTGGTTATTTCCACATGTGGATCTCACGTTTTGTGCACAATATTTGTACCATGTGTGCATAAAAGTGGGTCTACATGTGGGAACAACAATTCCCATTGTTAAATATGATGAAAATGCTAACATAATAGTTCCATCCAGACATGCTGAGTACTTTATTTGTTGGATAAGAATAGCATGTTAAGTTAAACTTAATAGTAAGCGGTCAAATAAGCCAAGACACAAAGTTTTTTATTATTCAAACTAAAAGCTTAAGTCATTATTATCTAATTATTATCTAGAGTGCTTTATAATAAGGTCTCTACCTTGTCCTCAAAGGTTCCTTCACCCCTTAGAAAGCCGTCTTGGCTTCTAGCTGCTGTTTGCTATCTCTTATGTCCCAGCTGTTTGAGTCTTAGATTGAGATATAGCTACTTAATATTAAAATTTATGACCAAAAAGTTCTTATACCATTAATTTTCTTGGGTTAATAAAGTTCTTCATAATGTTCCCTCTAGCTAAATTCAAGTTTTAAAATTTTGAAGCAATATACTTTCATGAGAATAGTAAGCAAAAAAAAGATAAATTATGTTTGACCTAGCCAACTTTTTGGTGCTTTAAACTCCTCCCATGGCCTACCATTTCGTTTGAGTGTCTAAGTATTTAGTATTTATATATAATAAAAAGGAAATAAGTTCAACTAGATAATAAATCGATCCCCTAGCATGTGTGCATTATGTTTATTATTGTTCCCCTTTCTAGCTCGGCATGGGATCAGTGGTGTCTTTGCAGCTCTTATAAAGTGTAGTAGTAAATATCCTTATGTAGCCTGGAGAAATAACTCCTTCAAATTTGCTGTATTAATTGCTAGATGTTTTAGGGTGATAAATGCAATTTGATGCCCAACTGTGTCACTGCGCGTTCGTGGAAAAGAAGCAATTTCATGTGTTTACCTTTCGGATGAGATTAGCCATGTCAGTGGATTCTGAGAACCGTACTCTGTATATTCTCCAGAAATGAAAGGAGGTCTACTTTTGTTAATCTTTTTATTTGTTACAGGTTTTGCAAGAAGTTTTGAGCCGCTACTTGATATCAGAAGATTTATTTGGAAAAGTTTGCATCATTATAGACAAGGTTAGTTGTATAAATTATCAAGTTTTAAATCTTGATTATATAGATCATGCTTAAATCACAATCCTTCCACTTTCCAATGTATATGTCTCAAAGCTGCTTGTTGGCTAAATTTTCCTCATTTATTTTTGGAAGATGGATTTGGTGAATATGTTAAGATAAAAACGTTTATTCTTATCACATCACTGTAATGGATTGACAATATGGTGATGAGACATTCCATTGTTTGTCTATTAAAATATAATTAGAATTACATGACAATCCAGTTACATCATTTTGCTACATTTGATTGTATTTCGAAATTACGGCGCCATAATTGCAAATTGCACAATTCCTAAGTTTGCCCTTCAAACTTTTGAAAGTTTGATTACTATTTTATACAAGTGGCTAAAAGATTCTAAATTCATTTCATTACTCTTTAAATGTGACAAGAAGTAATACATAATCTTAAATCAGATGTTGCACAAATACCAGAATAGAATCATACAGAAGTGTTGGCGAGAGGTTAAAAATACATATCAATGAATGCTTAAAGGAAAATACATAGGAGAAAAATACAATTGTTGATGAGAGGTTAAAAATATATTACGCCTGACATGAAAATGTTGACCAGAATGTTGACTTGGTGATATGTTGACAGTTTGTGTTGTGAATCACGTTAATAAGTATCTCTGAAAGTAGCTTTGGACATATATGAAGCACTTTTCTTCTTGTAATACCTTTTTCTTAATCTGCGTGAATAGTATAGGACATATTATATAGCCTAATTTGGAACTGAAAAAAAAGAAAAAATCCTTTTGTGGTCTAGGGAAAGCCTGCTGATTTTTAAAGCACAAAAGATTAGAGGACCTTTTACCAGTAAGTTAAGGTTTGTTACTGGTTTTACAGTGGATGGTTTTAATTAAGAATAAAACAAAATAAGTTACAACCAGAATTCACTTAGCCTTTACCTTTCGAACAGTAAACCTCAATTCATCTCCATTAGATTTGCCCCTCCTCGTGGCTTACTTGTTAAAGAAGTACTTGTCCGAAATTTACCTCTAGTTAACATTCATCTGTTATCTTAATACACTGGACTTTTATGAAGATTTTGATGTAGACGTTTGATATTGACTTGAAGTTTGACAGTTCAAGCTCTTACTATTAACCAGTTGATAAGTAATATCCATTATTATTAGGATATTATTCTTTCACTTGAGAATTGACAACTATCATCTTTTCTGAATTTGGAAATGGCTTTCTTACCTTTCTTCTTGCAATAATATCCTGCAAAAAAGTGATTGGAAGAAAGGTTGCCTCTTCAGTTATGGCTATTGCTATATGAAATAATCAATTTATTTTGGGTCAAGCAAATTCAAGGTGCTGCATGATAACCATAGGATTTTTCCCATGCTAAATTTTCTTTAATTGGTACATCTTGAACCTAGATCATAAGTGGATGTTACATTTTTCTTTGTTAATGTTGTTTTTTGCCTGATTGAAAATGAAGTATGCACTTCGTAGTTCTAATTCATTTGTTGTTCTTTATTCTATTAGAGATATTTGGTCTCAGTATACAATTGTTGACTGTAACTAGTCTATTAAAACAGATCGGAAAAGTTCCAGTTGATGAGATAAAGAAAGAATTGAAACATGCTCATTTATCAGATGAGGCCATTGAGGAGCTGCTACAAGTTCTCTCTGTGAAATGTCTGTCAAAACTGGAAGGTTGTTTTTCTTCTGATTTCTTATTTCTAGATAGACTTAGTTAATGATGTCACACCTACTAAACATAGCCTATCGACCATGTTTTTGCAGAGAGACTTGGAGATGCAGGGGAAGCAGTAAGTGATCTTAAACAGCTATTTTCACTTGCTGATAAGTTTGGGTTTTCAGAGTGGATTCAGTTTGATGCGTCTGTTGTTCGTGGCCTAGCCTACTATACTGGAATTGTGTTTGAGGTTGGTGTGAATTTATTAACTTGAAAACTTAGAACTTCCACCATAAGAAACTGGAACTTGTTATCATAAAAACTCCCAATAAGCACGTCCAGTTGTGATACTCAACTCTCTTTTCTGTATCTGTCTGGTATTTTAACTTGTATTAATGCAATTTTTGGTTCAACATTATGATCTGCATGCCAGGAGTATGATGTATGAACAAGCACAACTCCAAACCTGAAATTGATGAGACAATAAACATGTGCCAAGGTCAATTTGCTAGGATGTCAACCTCAATGCTGATACTTGAGAACCCTCCACATTATAGCCCTTATTATGCGAGTTCCATGCGAACAAATAGTACTGTTTTTGTTACATATCTCTACTGGAGTTTTAGTCCCGTTTAAAAAAATTTAAATGGGACGTACTGATCAGTGGTGCTCAATGGGGATAAATTTTAAAATTTTTATCTCCATTGGACGTACTAATCAGTGGTGCTGAGGGGTGGTTTTCATGGTACCCATTTGTGGGGCTGTTAGTCATTTGACCTAAGAGTCCCACTCTGTCCTCCCTTTAAAAGACTCTTGGTGTTCACATCTATGCTTCATGACATAGATATGACTTTTTGGTTGGCAATTTGGCATTATAGTCCCTTTCGAACACTATGTGCATGGATAGCCATACTAAATTGTAGCCTTATAACTTAGAAACATTGACATGTTATCTTGTGAAGGATCCAATAATTGCCATTTTATCTGATTTTTGTCTCCATATAGCTCTTATATATGTCTATATGTGTGTGTGTGTGTGTGTGTGTGTGTGTGTATATTACATCACATATAAAATTTTGATTTTTGAAGTTCAATTTCAACATGGTCCCAGAAATATTTAGACAAATTATGTGTGTAATGATCAAATTAAGGTGTGTGGGTGGTGGCAAAGGAAAACCCTGAATCTGTCTATAAATGCCATGAATTGTAACATACTGCACTCAACCTTCAATTGTACCAAGATATAATTAATGGACAATTTTATTTCAGTATACTGGTGCATGAAGCACTACCCCATCATTTCAACCTAGTTAACAATATCAATTTTCTCATAATTTCCTTCTCAAGTATTATTGTTTGTCTCTCATAGGGATTTGATAGAGAAGGGAAGCTACGAGCAATTTGTGGTGGTGGGAGATATGACCAATTACTCTCTACCTTTGGAGGTGATGACATACCTGCCTGTGGCTTTGGCTTTGGGGATGCTGTAATAGTCGAAGTGAGTCAATCTCTTTACCTTTTTTATTTTTTCTGGTCTTGTTTAAGGTATATGGAAAGAAACGAAGTTTAACTTCGAAGATCAAAGGGCAGAGAATTTTTGCAGAATTCCTGCATGTATTGTCGGCATCCTTTTATTAAATATGAAGCTCTGGCTGTTGTCATCTATTTAACTGCATTAGTACAGAATCTAAATTTATTGTACCACTTGGTGGTTGAAACATTTTTTGGACAGAATGTAAATTCTGCTGTTTTTCTGGCTCTCATATATCTTAGCATACTTCTGAAATGTGAAGTAATACAAATATTTGTAATATTAGGTTTCTTGCAAACTTGTGAATTGTCGTTGTTCAAATTAGGAAACTTTAATTGGATTTCATTTTTCTATTGTTCCGATGTATTGGTGTGGACTCCTTGTCAGGTACTTGTAACTTACAATGTTTATGCATAATACTTCAGGAATAAAAAAAATATTTTACAATAAATTACACCTTAAATGTTGTCTTCAGTTGATTACTGTTTATATTATTATATAATCTGAATGTTGTTCCAGTGGGGCACGATGAATATAATTGTTCCTTTCTTTTCTACCTTTTTGAGAAAGATTTTTCTCAACCAAAAGTCCAAAACTATATTTTATTACGTGCTGCCTTTTTAGTGTGTCTACTTGACTACTTGTATGAACTATATCATCCTTTTTGGCTTTTCCTGATTTAATATTAAAACCTCTCTGTCCATCTCTCAGTCCGTCTCTCTCTCTCTCTCTCACACACACACACACACAAAGCTCTTGTTGCCAGTTTGAATATTTCTTATAATGATTAGTCTACCTTTGGTAAATACCTAGTTGCTCAAGGAGAAAGGGATATTACCAGAACTTAATCACCATGTAGTAAACATTGTTTGCTCGTTGGATAGTGATCTTCAAGGTGCAGCAGCTGCTGTTGTTACAAAACTAAGAGATAAAGGACAAAGTGCCGATTTGGTTTTGGAAAGCAAACCACTCAAGTGGTACGTATTATAACAATTTAATATTCTGATTTAGTAGAATTGTGGAGATGCTACATGTAATTGAGGAACTCCTAATTTGTTCTTTATTTTTCTCAATCTAATTTTTCAGGGTGTTCAAACGGGCAAAACGGTTAAATGCAGAGAGGCTTATCTTGATTGGGAGTGAAGAGTGGCAAAAAGGTATGGTTTGTGTAAAAATCCTTTCAACTGGAGAACAGTATGAAATTAAAGTTGATGACTTAGAGTAATTAGAATTTGATTTGGTGACATATGTGGAATTTTATACTGTTCATGGTTTGTTAGGGCAATCTTCTATTGAGGTCATATTTCATTCCCTGTTTGTGATTACCTTAGTTTTGTGCTGATCTTATACAAATGAGACTGTTCAGGTTTTAGTATTACATCTTAAATTCCTTTCATCTACAGTAAATAGTTTTTACCTTGGAGAAGCATGTTGAAGCAGGATTTTTACTATAAATGATGAAAAACACTGAAAGCCATGTTAACAAAGGCTTTGATAGTGCTGATCGCTGTCAACTGTCAAATGTTAGAGAATTCGATTATACAGGTGTGTGGGAGTGAAGCAGTAGATAGTATTTAGTATTGTTGGTGTTTAGATATTGAGGTAAACAATTGCTTGGTTAGGTAAGATGGAATTCATTCCTTTCACCATAGCAGTAAAGACCCAAGCAAATAATTTTATCATCATCTGTACTTTGTTGTGCATCTTTGTTGAAGAGAAATTGTTTATGTTTAAGATATTGCAGGTTAGAAACTTTCCAGCAAAAATTAAACAGCCTAAGCTGCTGTCAAAATGATAATTTTTTTATTTAAATGCTGATAGTAAAGCAAAATATATTTGATATAGTGAGTATCAAGACATTGAGGTATGTTAGAGCATGAGTAAAGTTGGTTAGAGCTGGAACTTATCCATTTGTAAATTTTATTACCACTTATTACTTCATATAGCAAGCATTTGTATAATATTCCACATCCTTGGATAGAACAAAATGTGAAACAACATTAGACAACCGAACAAGATCATATAACTATATGAGATGTCAGAAAATTCGAGGTCTAGATATTTTTAAATGAGTTTTATCAGATAAATAGGCATCAAATGCTGGGGATACTGAGGATGGTTTGTAAAGCTGATGTTGATGGCTCACTTCTTTAGCTATAACAACGGCCTTTGCCCTTTCCAAAGTTTAGATTGTGATAATATTTGAGAAACAAAGTTAAATTATGTAAATCCTTGTAATTCAGTACTGTCTTCCTCTCAGTGTAGGATGTTCTTTTCCACCGGCTCCCTGGGATTTTGGAACTTTTCTTTTATTGTGTAAAGTCCATGAAATTCAGGTAAGTTCTTATAGGTTTTAGGATAGCTCAATTTAATACAGTGTAAAGAACAGATTATTAACATCTATTAGCACAACTATAGAGCTTTTATGTAAATATTTAATATATTGTACAAAGTTCCCTTGGTAGTCTCGACAACACACAAAGTATTTTATAGGTAGAAGATAACCATATATATTACATATCAGCACACCTTCATACAAAGTGCGTCATTGACTTAATAGTTAAATCTCCCTCAAACACATCTATACTTTATAGCGCACTTCTTGATTGCCTACAAACACTATTACTACATACACGGTTTTTTAAAAGCAAACAACTGAGAAAACCTTTTGCAATCCATTAATTGGCGACAAATGTTCCAACAAATTCGAATCCAATCACGAAGAAAGCGCCAGCTTGCAAGAAGAGATATACGAAGAAGTGATCATTGCTGTAAAGCATGTTCTGGATTGTGCAGTGCAGCAAGAACAATCCCATAAGCAGCTCAAAGATATGAATCCTGTTTGGGATAGCACATTTTCGGAATTAGATACTAAGTTAAAGATTATACTCATGTCAACAGACATACTTAAGCTTAAGATGCTCTCAGTTGAAGTTTAGTGAAGTGACAGTACCTTTCACCAATACATAATCGGAATCTCCTTGATGCTTTAGCCCTGTACCTGTTCAATTTTGTGTTCCCAAGCTTCTCGGTGACTACCCATTCATTGACTCGGTCAGCTTCTAGGAGTCCAATTAATGCTGCCCTTGATCGATGGAGGGACATCACATTCTCAAACAAAACCCAGAAGACAACCAAATGTAAGGACCTGTAAACCAGTGTGATTTCAGTGCGTCAGCTAGATATCATTATCATTAATTAAAACCTGAGAGTGTGTAATTGGAAATTTATTACCTTGTAGTGCCACCAGAATTTAGAAGGGTGGTAATTGCCGGAAGGTATATGGCTAATGCCTTTGGTAGATGTACCTCGGGAAACAAGACACACGTTGGAATTACCACACAGTAGAATAAGAAGGTGACCCAATGTGCAATAATCTTCCTCACGAAGAAGAATGCGTAGATGACGTGGATCTTCTTCCAAATTGACACTCGCTAGAAGATAACAAAACAAGCCCACTCATGATTTTCTTTGAAAGAATGATGAATCTAACTGTTCTATTTTCAGAAATACTGGTTGCAAAGATACTTCAAGTTGTCTTACCTCACAATACATGATCTCTTTGGTCATTTTTCTGAAGAGATTAGCTGGTCCACATGACCAACGGTGTTGCTGGTACCGATAGGCTTTAAAAGTACTTGGAAGCTCATTTTTCACCTATCAAGATTTATTTCATTTATTTTTTAGATCCTTAGTTTCTAAACATTGCCTATAATCAAAAGGTTCAAAGAAAACTCACTGCTAAGTTGCCAACATAGAGAAACTTCCAGCCCTTTAAACTGGCCCGAACGGCAAGATCCATATCTTCTACGGTGGTTCTGTCTTTCCATCCACCAGCATCATGTATTGCTTGAATTCTCCACACTCCGGCAGTACCTAGAATCATATCCATGAATAAGTATATGAATATAGTGCCTTGCAGTGCCTTTTTACTAGTTACCATGATGAAATGGTTTTTTATTAGGATAACTATCAACTTAGGCTTACCATTGAAACCAAAGAATTGACATGTTGAGGAGCCTACTTCTTGCTCTACATTGAAGTGATAATCTAGTGACATCTCCTGGAGCCGGGTCATCAGACATTCGTTTGCATTAACTAGAGTTCAAACATCATTGTTACCATGAGATATACAAAACCACATTAAAGAAATGAAGCCTTGTTAATTCATACATATCTAATAATTTTGTGGATGCATAGAAGTTGATGAACATAACTTTTAGTCTTCTGAAAAAGACCTCAGTATCTTATATTATTTTTATCAATCAAGAAAAGAACATTCATCAACCAATAAAGTGATCCAGTTCAAACATGTCAAGTAAATTTAGTGCATGCATGAATTTAGGCAGATAATATTTGATCAACTTCATTTGATTATTCAAGAAAATACTCATAAAATAAATACGGTTCACAAAAACAACATTCTTATCAACCAATAAGGTGATTTAGAAGTTCAATCTACGCATGATATTGCATAGATCTTACCAAATTTCCATCTGGCCTGAACCAAACCAAGTTGCGGGTTTTCAAGAAGATAAGGAATAGTTCGCCAAAGAAAATCTTTATCAGGCTGGAAATCTGCATCAAATATCACAACAAATTCACAGTCTTTCACGTACTGTTTCTGCAATCCTTCACGTAGAGCTCCGGCCTTGTAACCGTTTCTATTGTTTCTGTTTTCATACTTCACATTCACCCCAAGATTCCTCCATTTTTGGCATTCACTCTCCACCAAGGCCTGCATATGTATAACATCGGGATTATTATAGCTACTTTTTCTTTTGGAAGTTGGATAAAGGTTTCAAAGACATACCCTTAGGGCTTCATTAGTGGAATCATCAAGAACTTGAACAATGAGCCGATCCGATGGCCATGAAAGTGCGCAGACAGCTCCAATTGAGAGCTTGTACACCTAAACAAAGACAATGAAGATGAGATAGACTTTACAAGAGCTATGGTAACTCACATGGTGATATTTGTCATCCTCAGCTGTAAGAACCATGTAATTTAGTTGATTATACTAGAACAGTTACTGGTTTGTAGCCTTCTCTGGTCACTAACAAAACTTAATTGTAAATACTGTACAAGTGTAGACAAGAGTAAGGCTCCCCCTTCTCTTTTTCTCCTGCTATAAATTTGTTGCAATGGGCTGTACTAGCTCAACTACAAATATTTGAGCTAATTAACTGTATTCTAGCATGGGGAATGTCATCTCACCTTGCCACTGGAGAATATGGCAGTGGTTTCAGTGATACTTTATTTGTTTTTGCTTTCGTCTGATGGTTAGAATGGAACTTTTGGATAGTAGCATCTCGTTGCAAGTCAAAAATGGTGTTCTGTATTATGTTGGCTTATACGGGAATTATGTAATTAAATAGGTTGAATGTTAAATATACCAAGGTAACAGTTATAACCCTTTGCGGCTTTTGACAAAAATAACTGGTGATTTCAAGCATATATCCTTGATATGCAAAACGTATAGTTTCTACTTCCAACTCTACACACCGACATCCTTTTTGTTATTTTTGGCTGTTAGATGTTATTGTTAGCTTTATCTGGATCAAATGGTCTTTGTTGTCCTACCTGAATCATATCATATCTTTACGTTGTAGGATGTGCAATTAATTAGTATTTTATCACTTACGAGATCAAATTCTGTTTGTCGGGTCCTAGAGGTTACTCTTAAATTTTATCTTGTAACTGTGCAAATTGATTTTACTATTGAATTTTCTAGGTTCTAATATTAATGCTACTAATATCTGAAAATTCCGTAGATGCACCGCCACCGGAAAGAACATCCTATGACCCTAACCACGGACTAGTATAATATGAAAATAGTGTGCCTAACGATCTTTTTATGCTACATGTTTCTAACTAATAAGGTGGTCATGCATCTTAATGTAGACTAGGTTAGTATTATTTATTGTAAAATTAGATAATATGCTTTTTCCCCATCAGATTTATGGATTATCTTATTTGTGTGAGACATGATTTTGCTGACGGCTGGTGTTACTTTTCATGATGTATACTCTTTCTTGCAAAATTTTTATTCCCTAAGAAAATAGTTGTGCTAATTTTCTACAGTTAGATATGCATGGAGATGAGCATCTAGAGTGTTCTATAATTACCATATTATGCATCTAATGCTTTCTACACGGATTAAGAAGTAAGAAACATATAGGTAATGTACAAGTAAAATATATTGTTTTACCTCTCTTTCGTTGAACATTGGTATCTGGATCAACACCATGGGATAGCGTTTCTTCTTCTCTATATCTTCTTTTAGTGCATCCAGTTTGTATTTTGTGTATCTTTTCTTGTTAAGAAATTTTACTGCCAAAATTACAAGTAACATGTAAACCCGTTCTGCAAAAAGCATAATAGACATCGCCACACACATATAAACTGCAACATAAAGTATTGGCACAATTACATAGCCTCGTAAAAGTTGCCAAATTCCACTGAGGGACCCTGTGATACCAACAGGTTCTCTCATATCAAACTCTTGAAAAATTGAATTTCTCATGGTTGTTGAGGTCTGAGATTTGGGTGAACAGACTGGATTTCAGAGCAAAATGGAAGGAAAGGTTTTAAGAGATGATGGTTAGGGATTGATACAAGTACATTGAGTTGTGTTTCAGAGTGCGCTTCAAATAAGTTAATATATTATGGGTGAAGAAAAGGATGTGGACTGGGTGTTCGGTGGATGGATACTGGAAGAGGAGTGCACCGTTGAAATAGAACTCTTCATAGGGAGAGACACCCGGTGTACATGCAAGTAAAGTGCTGCTACGTATCAACTTATTAGCTGGAATTCTGGCCTTTACCGCTGACAATAAATTTAAGTATTAAAAGTCTATCCGTCCAAGTTGAGGCAATTATTATTCTATTGGTTTCTATATGTGTCTCACTATTATTACACATTAACTCATTATTCCATGTGAAACAATGGCATTAATTGTCAATTCTTTGCTTGATTGTTATTTATTTGTATATGTACTGATTTATTGATTTTAAGATTAAGTCAATTTTTCATTATTATTTGCACACATTCTGATATTGATTTTATAAAAATCATTAATACACATGCAAAAAAGGGATATCCCAAGCCTGACATGAAACTTTTCATGCCAAGGTTTACATAACCTCACATCTAGTTTTGAATCCTATCACATGAATGGAAAGAACATAAGAAGGAACTACGAGAATGTGCAAATATTGTTTTGGTGATGTGCAACTTTATTTTTATAATCATGTAAAGTATTAATATGTTTGACAGCTATTTTATATATATATATAATTTTTGTACTTCTTCCTTCCTTAGCTTAGCTTGTTAAGACACCAAACTTTATTTTTATTGCTTTTCTTTTCCTTCCTCCCAAATATTATCTCTTAACCTATAATAATAGTGTCTTAAGTACATGTTACGTTGATAAGTTTTTCAGTATATATGTGGAGTTATAGCTCATTTTTGAGATTCTATTCACTAGTTTTATATCTATAAACCTAGACTTTATTTTGAAAATTTAACTGTACGGATTGATAGAGTATCAAAACTAGAGTAGTATATAAATTTTCACAGGGGCATATAACATAGTTTTTATAATCACATAAAATTAATACTTTTTCAAGGGCTAAGATGCATTGATTTTTAAATGATTATAAAAACTATGCAGATGAACCCATAAAAAATTTAAATAAATCAATATTATATTATTTTTGCATGCTTTTTCAATCAATGTGGTTAGATTATATAAATGAATAATGGTTTATTTTCCATATTCCTATATATAATATAGAATGCTTTCAACCTTTTCTACTTAACCTTGTTGTGCTAAACTTTTTAATTTTATTTCATAAGGATTCTATTGGTAACACACTAACACCAAGAAGCAAACCACTGCTATTTGTACTTGTATAAATAGATATATTTTTGTGTTTATACATTACATATGTATGTATATATAACACGTGTTCTGGTTTGGGAATTCAAGTTTGTTACTATGATTTGGCAGTTTTGTATATCTCATAAAATGGGAATTCACATATTTGACACCTATCTACAATCACATATGACAACGTAGAATCATTAAAGGAAAATGAAACTACGACCTGTTTTACTACTTCCCACTGTATTGTTCTCATACAGCATTACACTAATTCTATTTGATTTAAAACACAAGATTAAACTACTGAAAAAATCTACAACATCCAAAATTTAGAACAATCCCAAAATCTAAGAATTAGATTCAGAGGATCCCCAATTCGCATAAGAAACCCTGAATCCTAGCTATGTACCATCAATCAAATTGTATACGGTCCATTGAAAGACTACATTTGGATTAAATATTTTCAGTTCCTCTTTATGATAAGAAGAGGTAAATATAGAGTAGCCAAAGAGATCCGAATTTAAGAAGTTTAAAAAATCTCCCGTCCTACCATTTCCATTCATGTAGGAAGTCATTTAACTCTGCTCAGACTTTTTTCATCAGAACTAGTCGAAAATCTTATTCAAATTCTTTTCATTCTTTAAGAACTCCATTTCTCTTCCCAGTAAGATCTTGTCTCTCATCTGGATTGAATGATGCTAAAGAATTTGTATTAGGTATTTGTTTATTATTTTGCAGAATAGAGGTGGAGTATGGGATGCATTAGAACTGGGTAAGAAATAACAATATTCATATTTGTAGAAATCCAATTCTAATCAAAATTTCTTCCCCTGGTTCACATTGTGGAGCAAATCCATTTTTCCATATGCAACATTGAAAAGATAATGGCCTTTTAGTCTCCATGCACAGCCAGCATCCTCAAACTAATCCCTTTACTCATTCTGTCTTCCTCTGCAACTGATGTGGGAGGTTTCTTATGGTTTTTTCAGTTCAGATATACATCTGCCATAAACTTTCCTCCTTCCATCTTCAAAGAGGAGCCAAAGCACTTCAGAAAAAATGTTGCTGGCCTTCAACTTTCAGTGGACGGTATACAATTTAGTTGATCAAATTTGATTTATAGCAAACAGTTGTATGCTTGTGTCTTCTTGTACTCTTGTTATTGCTAATGATTGTGAAATTACTGAAGTTGCAAAGCTATAAATTAACAAATTTATACATTACCGCTATTCTCTTCTTCCAATTTTTGCTTTTATGCTGTGCCATCCGTCTGTTGAAGGAGTTTCTTTTAGCCTCTCTCCGCTGGATAGCCTCTTTGCATAGTTGTCTTCAAAGATCAAGTTGTTTGTTTTCAGTCATTAGATGAGAATGAAATTTGTGCGAGGTGTTTAAGTTCATATTTTAGTTTAATTGCTTTGCTGAATGAAATCTGGCAATATCTGTTCTAAACCATTTTGAGAAGGAAACATCTATGGGATAATTTATCTTATATATGCGTTAATTGCTTGCCAGGATATAATCTGGAAACTACTTAGATACTCTATAGCCTCTCACTCTTTTGTACCACTTGATATGTATCAAGTGTACTTAATAGTATGATCTTTCTTCAGATTCAACAATTTCTCACGTGATTGCAAATTTTCTTTTTTTCTCCCTTTGCATATTCCTTGTACCATGTTTGTTTGAGCCGTGTTAGATGAAGGTGATGGGAGTCTTGTAGAAATGAGGCTAAGATGAGACTAAGATATATGCTTTCCTAATTTGCTGTCACCATGAAATCTCATCATTTATTTTTCTCTAAAGTTGCATTAAATTCTATGGTGCGATAATGTTGTGCATTCACATTTAATGTTCATGGGTTTTTTAAAGAAGCATTTGGTTGCTCTGTGCTTAGTACCTACATCGGATATGTATTTAATCGATTTTCTTTTAGTAAGTAGAAGAACATCCCAGTTGAAAGGTACCATATGAAGAAAATTCTTATTTAAAAAACATATATTGTGATTGTTTTTTCCTGTTATATTTTGCATCTTAGTCAATGTTATTATGGTTGCAAATAATAGTACTGCAGTTTAGTCTATTCTAATTAAATGAAGTTGCAATTGAGATTTATTCTGCTTTCTTTCAGTGCTTTGCTCATAACTGATTAATAACATGATGACATCCTATAATAATATGATCATATTTTTAATTATTTCCAAGAGTTGAGACCCTTATTTCCTGGTAGTGTGTGTGTGTGTATATATTTTCTTTTGGATTATATGTATACGGAGAAGGATTCAAGTATCTTACGTTTGTTTAAATGGTAGAATGACTGCGTTTTGTATGTTTTCGATTTGTACCCTTTATATGTGAAGGAGGTACAGTACTGTGAATCATTTTCACTGCGAAGGAACAAAAGTCACTACAAATGCTTGTTTCTCAAATTAAATCTTGTTTGCAACATAAGTGCACTGGTGTAATCTTTTCTGGCGATGCCTCTAATTTGAATAAACATAGAATTATTTTGTGTTTTATTATTTTATTTGAGATAACGACAACTTTTCTCGAGCACTTCCAACTTTTTAATTGCATCAATCTAATTGTCTATACCATAATACTATCTATATAGATCTCATTCACACACTGCAGCGGTTTAAGTTTCTTTTATTCGTATACATTATGTGTGCATGTGCACGTGCTTTAGATAATGTATGTATGTTTTTAAAGATACTGGATTTGGTTTTAAGTATTATTGTAGTTTAGTAATTTTTCTAAAATAGTTTTTGCATCATAGATCAGACAATATTCTGAGGTCCAATGTAGCAGTGCTTGTGGATTTTGTGTTGAATATTGGTGTTGTCTGCACGATGCTTATATGTATCATGTTGCAGAATAAAGAGTGCATTTCGCTTTAATATCTGCCACTGGTAAATGATGTTTGCTATGGTTGAACGTTGCTTAAAATGCTCTTTCTGGAATTTTTTTGGGTTGTCGGTTCTTTTTGCTCTTCAACTAATTTCTTAGTTAACCTTATTGGATACAAAAATACTCAAACTGTGCCATCATTGGAAGCAACTTTTTATTACCTTTTCTTTTCTTCTCATCCCTTCCAAATCAATATCTCTACCACCACAAGGGCTTAGTACATTACTGGTTTCTGCTAAGCAAAGTGGAGGTATGGAGGGTACATGACAAAGGTTACGCCCTTGTATTCTCTTTACACTAGGAGACATGAACCATGTTGATTAGAGATAATGTAATGCTGCGACACGTTCAGGATTCGGACAATTGCTTCATGGCGACTTCTGAATAATAATCAGACGGCTTTTCAAGGATTTTATTATCTTTGTTCTTCTTAAATGGCATATAATATCTTGTGTAAATTTATTAATTTCCTCTGGGTTTTGTCTGGTATTAAGTTTTTATGAAAATTGTGATATTAAGGTTCGTACAACTTATTTATAGATTTATAGTATGTTGGGTGACATAGTGCTTATAGATTTTATGTGGTAAATGGGGCTGGAAGTATACTCTTGAGGATGAGGATGTAAATGTGTTGAATAAACATAAAAGTGACCGAACACTATTGCATAAATATTTATCATGTACATTTCCCATTTTCTGTGTTTATGTTTCCTTTTTTTTTCTGGGTTTCAATTGGCTCCTCTCGGGATAAACTATAGCTTGTTATTTTGTAGAAGACTGATGAATGGGATACAAAAACTATACAAAACAAGGGTCGAGTAGTAACTGTAAATGTAAAGGGAGAGAGAGCATACTACGTGAACATATATGGGTTAGAGGAAAGCAGCAAGTAAATGATCATTTACTCGTGTGCCAATAGAGCAATTGCTTCATTCCTACTCTATGTCTCCGAAGCCCCTTTTGGCCTTTTTCTCCTCCTGTTTCTCTTTCTTCTCACTAAGAATGGAATAAAGCTTCAACCCATGAGTGAAAAGAAAAATCTCTTAAAATTTATCAATTTGTATTGCATTTATCAATTTGTGTGGTAAATCTCTTAAAATTTCAAATATTTAATTTTAAACTCAATAATCGTTGTAAGTAGATTATTGAAGAACATATTGTTCAAAATATACCAGTTTGCAAAGAGGAGCTAGGAGTAATTGAAATGAAACTTTGCACGAAGGAGTAGTAAGTTTTGACCCCGTTGCCTCATCATTACTGTTGAAACAACTACTTTAACAAACATATCTGATAACTAAATCAAGGCATCTAGCAGCAAAAAGTGTGATAAATATTATAATTAAAAAGTGAATTAAAGTGACCGATGGCTTGTAAGGCCAAAAAAAATAATTAATAATAATAATAACAAGGAAAGGAAAAAAAAAGTGACAGATGTCAATCTTTATTAACATACTAATTTGTCATTGAGCCCGACTTGATTCAACTTACACAACTCTCAAACTAATGATCTTGAGAATATCATGCTACCACAAAAGAGAAAAAAAAATGTTTTAAAACTAGAGAAAAAAATGTTTTAAAAATATTCTTGTAAGCAGTTAATTAAACTAATTTGTGTTTATAATTATTGAGCAATGGGCTACCCAAAATTTTGATAACCTTGCTCAGAGATTCGTGTCTCTTTGCTCCCCATATAAAAAATTCATGTCTCATTGCGCATATAAATTTGAAGTGATATAAGATTTGTTCGAAAACCAGAAATTTATTTAACATTAATTTCACATACAAAAACAACAAGGATCATCAAATTGTATTTATATCTAGCTGTAAATTTTACACTTTAGAATTACGATACAAATAAATTTGTTTTTTAGCTCGAAAATATGTGCTTCATTTAAAAAGTCAATACACCAAAAGAACACAAGATATATTGTACAATATCCTGTCAATCGCACTTGTTGATTATTTTTGTTCTATTTGCCCGACATGTTTTTCCACCCTAAAAAAAATTAAATGATGAATACTAGGCCTTTTCTTTTCAGTTCCTTCGATTAATTAATTTTACTTGATTCCATTTAAATATTAAATTCAGACCACTTAAAACCACCTAAATTCATTTACCCCATTTGCAATAACGATACAAAAAATAATCGTAAACAAAATGTATCAAAAGCATATAGAAATTAAATAAATAGTTTCTTTCCCTCCTTCAAAGCGGTCGACGCCTAATAATTAATAAATCCGCCTTTCACCACGTTCACCTCTATTTGCTACGCCAGCTCCACCAACGGCCTCCGAATTCACCAACTAGCACAAAATTTTCCAAACCGCAGATACATACCGACCTTTTAATCAGCAGTTGTGCTTTTATTTATAGAGTTTTCATTCGGGTTGAGGTCTGATTATTTGATGATTTTTTGTTGAATTGTTGGGTACTAAGTTCTAATGGTGACGACCCAGAAAGAAGACGGGGAAAAGAACCCATCTGCCGCTACTCGAGGAGCTACCAGGTCATGGGGCACCACTGTTTCTGGCGGCCAATCGGTGTCGACTAGCGGCAGTGCTGGGTCTCCTTCCAGCCGGAGTGAGGCCGCGATTGCAACTCCAGCCAGCGATAGCACTTTCCTTAGGTTAAATCACCTTGATATTCACGCCGACGATGCTGGATCTCAAGGAGCTGTTGGGTTAGTAGTCATTGATCTTCTATTTATTAGGGGTGAATTAGTAAATTTTTAATTGAATTTTATGCATAAGACTGAATTAGTGAATGTGAACAAAACAATTTTTATTAACCATTATAGTTGACTAGATCAGTGAATTTTGTTTATATTGAGTGAGCCCACAAATTTTGTTTAGTAAATAAATTTTATTGGTTAATTTGCACTTCTTTTGATTTATATACTTTATAAAGTAGTTAATTTGATCTTGTTTTGATAAATTTGGTTAATCAGATAAGCTTAATGTTATGCTAGAATAGAGGGATTAATTTGCTTATTGATCAGTCATGTATTGTTTATTTTTCCACTAGTAGATAATGTTTCTTATTTGTATAGAAAAATGTAACTAATCTCCAGCTCTTAAACAGTAACAAGAAGAAAAAGAGAGGACAACGTGCAGTTGGAGGGGATAAAAGTGGTAGAGGACTCCGCCAGTTTAGCATGAAAGGTGTGTGGACGTTGTCCTATCTCTGTTTGTTGTTTTGCTTTTGCCCATTGCTATGGTAGGGGTTATCAGTGCAGTAAAACTGGTCTGCAGTTTTAATTTTGTTTTTGTATAATTCACGTATAGAACTGGTATTTGATTGATTGTTTTGTTACTCACCGTATGTATGCCTCTTATTTTGCATAGTGTGTGAGAAAGTGGAAAGCAAGGGCAGAACCACTTACAACGAGGTCAGCTGGATTCTGGGATATCTGAAGTTCTTTTATGGCTAATTAATATATAATATTGAAATACATGTGGAATATTTAATTTCACCTAGTGTGTATATATGAATATGAATTTACAGATATGTATGTTTTAGACTCTACCAGAAAAATGGCTGGATTTACTTTCAAGATAGTTCTGATATCAACTGTTATCTTATAAAATCCGATGTCTGTGGATATGTAATGTTAATACCTGATTAGTTGAGAAGTAGGTTTCTGAAGAACTTGAGAGGCTAGATGTTGGGATAACTATTGGTTTATAATGTATCAAAGAATTCTCCCACAGAAATTGGATTTGGTGAAGGAAGAAAAACAGTTTCTGCCTGAGGATGATTCTCCATGTCTTATGAAATCATGCAGTAGTTTAAGTTCACCCTCTCCCGCAATAATGAGGAAACACCACTCGTGTCTAACATGCTATGATTTCTGAAGAAGGAGATAATTTGCTAATTGGGGTTGCATATGTAAAATAGTTGAAGATCTGGTGAGACTGTTGATTATCGTTGCATTATGTGGTATATGCGTACATTTGGTCTTCATTTATCACTTTTGTTTCTGGTGTGGGTGACTCCTATTTGTGGTAAATGTTTATTGAGGACAGTGTAGGGTTTACTTGTTTACTTCTAAGGTCTGTTGTTTCAGCTTCTAGAACACAAAGTATAGATTCTAACTTTTCAAATTTTGCAAGTTACATGTTTTCAATGAGATCTCAAATAATTACCCTAATGTATACAATCGAAGCTGGAAAAAAGATGATTTTGGCGGGTTCTATAAATCACGGCGGTGTTCTTTCTTCTGATTTTATCTCTATCACCAAAAGAACGTGGTGCACCCAATAAACAACCCATATCCATCCATATTAAGTGGGTTTGGGTTCACATTTAATCTTATAGAAATAAGAAATGGTCCAACCCATATTCACCCATTTGATAAATGGGTGAACATGTATGGGTTGCCCATGGGTGACATTTAAGTTTTGTTGCTTGACTAAAAACCTTCAGCGATGGTGATACCATACTGTTATGTATCCACTGAGATCTGAAGTCTGAGGTAGCTTAATTACCTTCAGCTCCGTAAATGCAATTTATAGTGCTAGTAAGTAACTTTGTTTATGTAAATAGCTTTATTTCCTTAAATAAATTTTACCACGTAACTTGTTATGAATCATTTGTTAGCAATTAATTATTATTAACAATAATTTACTATTGTTATTAATTTTAAAGATGGAATTGGATGTCAACTCAGATAGAATTTGTTTTGTGTTAATTGTTTCAGGTTTAAGAATAATCTTTTACTGTGTCTCATTTTATATTATTCTTTGTTTTAATATACAGTGCAACTAAAATTTATTGTAGGATCGAAGAACTGAGATTTTCATCAAAATTTAAAATAGCAAATAATTAAAAAATCTTTATAGAAGGGCGAATTAGGAATTGTAATTAACTGAAAATATAAATTTCAGAACGGAAAATTTAACTTTCTTTTGTTGTTATAATGGAGGGAGAAGTGGGTAACCTGTGTCCACCCATGTCCATGTCCGCATGTCCATTTATTGACCATCCATTTACCATACATTTCATGTTACATCCATTTAAGTCCCAACCCATATAAACCCAAACTCATTCTTACCTGTCCATTTACTGGGTCTACCTAGGACAAATCTGTCGGGAATCCCCATTTAAGTCCCAACCTGTATAAACCCAAACTCATTCCTGCCCATTTGCTGGGTCTACCTAGGACAAATGTGCCGGGAATCCCCATGATGCTTGGTACTCCGGCCGCCCTGGGACGCCTGAGATGTGTTCAAGATTGTAGTTGAAGGTTCGTAATTTCCATATGTACGCAAAACATGTCAAATGTACTTTTATTAGTCAAAATCAGGATTAGATTGTTCACCACCTACAATTTTCCAGAATTTAAAAGAAACAAGGACTAGTTATTTTTGAGGTTGCCTTCTGTGAGTTGGAGTTTGCCCGCAGTTTGTAATTATATATACCACACATAATTTAGTAAAACTAAGAAAATAAACTTATTTTATATCATATTGACGTTGAAGATCCTGTACCTTTTTGTCTTGAAAATAAATATGATACATTATCCTGTTTGGGGGGTTACTGTATATAATTCAGAAGATCAAAATAATTTTTTCCACATATAATATTCAGTTATATATGTGGAAATGAATCAATTCTAGTGTCGCGAAAAATGATTGAACAAATTATTTCTTGGTATGCAATAATACTTAATGCAGGTTTTGAGTCCAGAAAATCATCTGCAAGAAATCAATATTAGTACATTTTTATTTTTTTTAAAATTCATGTTTCAAAGTACAAATTTCGGTTTCATCAGACTGTAGATTCCCTAAGTTTTCTTTATATGGAGCCTCCCTAATATAGTATTCTAGAGCGTTCATCATGTGTTTTGTATATTTGCCTGTTATTGAATATGTTACCTAGTCCAAATGCCAGTCACATAAAACAAATGAAGATCATTTCACAATCAGTATATTAATTATGGATCTTGTATCTATTTCCATTCTTTTGCCTTATGAGTTAGGATGCTGTATCCTAACGACAGAATTCAACTTTTGCAGGTTGCGGATGAACTTGTAGCAGAATTTGCTGATCCTAGCAATGGTATTTCATCCCCAGACCAGGTTTGTCATTTATGAGGCTATTGGAAGCTAAGTTCTTCATATTCATATCTAAACTTTGTGGTTAAAATTTGAAATGTATAAATTTAATCTACTGTTGCAGCAACAATATGATGAGAAAAACATTCGTCGAAGGGTATATGATGCTCTGAATGTTCTCATGGCTATGGATATTATTTCCAAAGATAAAAAGGAAATACAGTGGAAGGGTCTACCTCGCACTAGCCTGAGTGACATTGAAGAACTAAAGGTCCCTTCCCCCTCCCTCTCCTCTCCCGCCCTCATTTCCCACACTACCTCCTGCTCCAGACTTTAATATTTTGCTATATATCTATATATTAAGTTGCAGATCTTAATGAAAATCATAACTTCTGTTGTGAGTATTAAAAATGAACTTACCAATAAAAGAAAAAGAAAGAAATTGAATTTTGCATAGATAGTCTAAACTTGTACGCTTTTATTTATTTTGTGAAAATTTCAGAGTGAACGTCTTGGACTGAGAAATAGGGTTGAAAAGAAAGCAGCATACTTGCAAGAACTGGAGGATCAAGTAAGAATTTAAATAAAAAAAAACTTATGCTGAAGTTTTCCCCCTTGTAATAACAATTACTTCTGTAGTTTATCTTTTACTAACTTCATGTTCCTCCCACAAAGTATGTAGGCCTTCAGAACCTTATACAGCGTAATGAGCAATTATACAGTGAGGGAGATACTCCTAGTGGAGGTGTCGCTTTACCTTTCATTTTGGTGCAGGTAAATATATGATTGGCAATTTAGTAACATTAACATATTCTTTAGTAATATTAATATAAACAGATGCTATCATCGAGTATGCTAAAATTACTAAAAAAAACTTATTAAAATTACTAACGACGAAATTTTAATAGCATTTTGATGGTATGATTTGAAAACATCATCACTATGAGAGAAGTATGTTTCATTTACATAACTTCAATGTCATTTTCTTTTATAAATTCATAATGTATTTGGATCCCATGAAAAAATAGTTATAAAGTAGAAAGCTGGATGTTTTAATTTGCCTAAAAGGTGTACTTAAGACAATACTTAATTTTATTCCTATTGTTTATTTGGTTTCCTCCAAAATAATTTTTTCTGCCAACCCCAACTAGTTTGGGTGAAGGCATTGTTGATGTTGACCTCTAAAATAACTTTTTGCTTGCCATATGTTGTGACATTACCATCACAGGCAAAGAAATGTTTTTCGTTTCAAAATAAATAAATAAATAAAAGAACTTTGTACTCAACATCCTTCTTTGTATGATTAGTTTCATTTAACAGAAAATTTTCCCAAGGGTATGAAACATGAGTGACGAAATTGACAATAGCTATTGAATCTTCCTGTAAGGGAAAAGCCCATATGCACAAAGTGAATTTATATCTTCTCGGTAAGCTTATCCATAGTGAAATTATAGCTATTCAAACTCATCCCGTCTGTGTTTTTAAAGCTTCCATCTTTGTTGAAGATCTAAGCGTCATCAATATTTTGCTTAGCGGGGGTAACTGGCTTCTTCAGTAGGTCCAGATGATTATTATATTATGAGTACAATTTTTGAATGATGTTCTTGAATTAGAACAGTATTTAAGTATCATTATCAGTGTGGTAGCCTTTTGTTTTTGCAACATGATGTATGGAGAAATTCTCTTTTAGTTTCATCCAGCAACCACCAGCAACAAATAAATGGCTGTCATCTAACTGATGGTTTTGCGTATTAATTAGCAAAAAAAAAAAAAAGAGGAGAACAAAATAGTGTTTTGTCTTGGTGTTTAACCTTTTCACTAGAATTGCTTAGATATTATACCAACTGATCTCCTCCTTTCTGGCATCTGGAACTGTAGACCCGTCCTCATGCAACTGTTGAGGTGGAAATATCAGAAGATATGCAGCTGGTTCATTTTGACTTTAATAGGTAAGTGAACCGAACGTCTAGTTATATATTTCTCTTAATGCCCTTCTTGTTTGACTGATGATGTTGAGCATCTCTATTCAAACAGCACACAATGTTCTGTTCCAATATAATGAACAACTTTAAAATGAAAAGAAAGCTTCAATTTAGTTAATTACAGGAAAAGTTTGCAATTGAACACGAGAAGCGATTAATAAAAAAGATATGCCTTTTATATTATTTTTGACTTTGTCTTACAATTTTATTTTTACCGGGTTGTGATAATTATGTTCATTGCATTGTCTGACAGATTAGATTAGTTGCACTGGTTATGAGGCAAAATATTATTTATAACATGTTCCTGACTTTATCTCAACCATTATGCAGCACCCCGTTTGAGCTCCATGATGATAACTACGTTCTCAAGGCTATGAAATTTTGTGAAAGACCGCAGAACAATGACTCACCACTAAGTGTTCCTGCAGAAGCTGGTGAAAACACCAGTGTTCCCATTATGTTCCAACCTCCAATTGCTCAATCATCCAGGTTATGCATGCCACCGGGTAGGCCACCCACCTCACCTCCCCTTCCTGGAATATTGAAAGCCGCCCGTGTCAAGCATGAACACTAGTCTCCAAGTTCCATGCTACAACCAGCTTTATTTAGTCTTGTCACCATTTGTATATTATGTAAACCATCTTGCCAGAAATGGATAGCCCTCCTTGTAGGCAGGCATTCATAGTAGTAGATGTTCCTTTTGTAGTTTTGAAGCCTTGAAGGGGCTGTAATTCTGGTGTATTATCTGTTTTGCATTTCTATCATAGGTTTATGTAGTTCGGCGATTATATTTATATTGTTCTTCGACTCCAGATGTAGTAATACCAAAGAATTTTTTGTATGACTGGTAGGCTGTTGAGCTGCATACAATATTATTGTTATGAATTTTGTTTGAGAACAATACATTTATGCCCATGTGCATATAGTTTCTTGGTTCACATTGATTGAAATTTGTCACCCCACTAAAACATACATTTTTCGCATTAAGCAAATTTTATGGAGCATTATAAGAAAAATATACTGTTTTTAATAAGAAAATGAATTGGAGTTTACAAAAGGGAAGTCGCTATTAGATGAAAGAGAAGTTGGCATGGAGTAGTAAGTGCACTTGCAGCAGATCCTTAAAATTAAGTTTGTTTGTATTTTAGGGAATTAAGCTAACGAATTAAATAAAAATCTTACTCTAGTAGATTTTTTATAATATTATATAATATAATCATATAATATTATCTACCATATAATATAATATACGTCAGACGTAATTGTACAATTATTTATCGAAAACAAGTTTGTTAACGAATTAAAATAATATAACAAAAAATTATATGAAATATATAAAGTCATTTTAATTTTATAAGTTTGTACAGTAAGGAATCTGGTGAAGTCAATTTGGAGATATTGTCAAGAGAATATGTATAAAGTGTTACTTGTTTGTAAAATAAGGAATAAATTAAGAAAATTCGGTGTAATTGGCTTAATAGAGTAAAATAAGGAATAAATTAAGAGAATTCGGTGCAATTGGCTTAATGGACCAATGGGTAGGGGTGCACAATGTCGGTTTTCTCTTAACAGTCTACCAATCTGATACCAAAACTAATCATATCTATTCGATTTTCGATTTTATATAGTAATAAGTCAATTTTTAGATTTGGGTTTCAAAAAAATTAACAAATTTATAAATATTATAATTCTAATATTAGTAATATAAAGCTTCTATCACTATATTTTTGTTAATAGTTAAAACTTTGTAATATTTCTTATATATAGTATGAGTTTATTATTTACATAAAAGACTAAGTAGTGATAGTAAGAAAATATTATTATAAATTTACAAACTTAAATTATTAATGATATTGCATAAAATAACTACAAAACTGTATATATAAATTTATATAATTTTGCATTTATTAAATTTAAATGGTCAATTTGGTCGGTTTCGATTTTCTAAAACTTAAAACTAAAATCAACCAATCTTATATCGA
The DNA here is from genome assembly GCA_014636745.2 of Centella asiatica. Lineage (NCBI taxonomy): Eukaryota > Viridiplantae > Streptophyta > Magnoliopsida > Apiales > Apiaceae > Centella > Centella asiatica. Next base: position 29,552,462 of record CM025782.1, on the reverse strand, counting down.
TTTTTATAAACTACAAACCATTAGTCTTCAATTTTTTTTTTTTTTAAACTTAGTTTCATTCGGGTTAATCAATTTTTTTGATTTTATGTACACCCTACTAATGGGTTGTCTCGTGGAATATGAAATAGCTTAGGGTTGTACCTTTGTGTATTATTTGATAACCTTTTTTTTTCACATATTTTCCAGTAAAAGCTAGGTTTTAGTATAGGTAAATCATTTTCCCTAAGTATTTTTGTGGAATTATATTTCAATTAACATTTACACAAATCAATATCTATATTTGATAATTATTCAATATGTAAATATCTATACTTAGAGCAAAAGATAGTTATAAACTAGTTTACAACTATTTAATATGCAAATTTTAAAAATCAAGAAATTCATAACAAATTAACTAATTTGCTTATTTCTTTATTCTTTTTCACGATATGTTTGTGCTCGAACCCAAGCATATATTTGTCGGGCTTAAGCGGTTAGTACTTGGTCGGTAACGTACTTGATAGAAACCCGAACCAGACCCAAAACAAACGTTTCTCTCTCTTCAATTAGGGTTTTACGATCTCTCGAGAAAACCCTAGTCTGCAGGTACAGAAAAAACATGGGAGGAAAGTGCCCAAACAGAAAGGTAAAGAAGCGGAGATACTCGCATAAGCAATTCCGTCGCGCCAAATTCCTCGTCAAGGATATCCTTTTTCTCTTTTTCATATTTTTTAAATATTTTTCTTTTCAATTTCTTTCATTGTATGAGTCAATTGAAGTTTAATGGTGCTCAATTTTCGGATTTGTGATATTTTCTTGACTATGTTTCCTTTTGTTTACGCGACGATGCTGTTTATGATGAGCTTCAAAAGCCAGGGGTGGAGACTAAGACCTTGCCTGTTGATGAAGATCTTCCCGGAATGGGCCAATTCTACTGCTTGCACTGCGAGTAATACTATTTTTTCAATTGTCTATGTTTGTGTTCTTTTGTTTGTATTTTTGTGATTTTTTATGCATTTAATCATGTCTCTTTTGGTTGGTTCGCAGTCGGTACTTTGCCAATGTGACTGTAAGGGATGAACATTTCAAGACAAAACGGCACAAGAAGCGGTCTGTTATTTCTAGCATTCTTAAATAACATTCTTTTAACAAGCTCACCTTGACTAATTTGTGTTAGAAGTTTTACTGTCTCTTTGCTTATATCCGTATGCTTGAAAGATGTTTAACATTTCGGATAAATTAGAAATTCTTTTGGATTTTAGTTTCCTTTGGTGACACTGCGTGCTACCCAAGAAGGCTTGGGCAAAGACTTGTTGCGTTTCAGTGCTCAAATTTTAATTTGTAGATTGTGTATTGGAAGCTTGAGATGATGTTTGATTAGAACTTGAAAAATTACAAATTGCGATTTGACTTCATTTCGTCAAAGTTATTGGACAATACATTATTTTCAAGGTGCAGTAAATAAGTAGAAAGAACATAGTCCTTCGTCAGTGGCTGCTGGTCTCAGTGCCTCTCACAATTCCTCCATATCTACTTTTCACTTACCTATATATTATGTTTTGAACGTTGAATCTCCATGTAGTAAAATGGAACAACTGATAATAGAATATTTAGCGGGCATTGCTCCCAGTTCAATTGAACCTCAGTGCGTTGAAGTTTAATATAGATTTAAATCAAATAAATCATCAACTTGGAATTCTAGGAAGAATTCAAGGACTGCATTCATATTTAAAAAAGAGATTGCTGTCTGCAGTGGTGTTGGGTGGGGAGGCTCGATGTTCTGACCGAAAATGAATTAGTGCGGTTATTTTGGTGCTATGTAATGTGTATGGTCCAGTCCCCCATACTACACCAAAAAAGAAAAATAAGGCTGGTGTGGCTCCACCATAGCCCTCCAAGGTCACCAAGTTGAATGCTTTACCTGATTCAATCATGTACATGGTTTTTGCCTATATCCTTGAGGCAATTTTCTGCCTCACCATGAATATCTCATTGAAGTAATTTATGATGTTTGTTGCTGTGTCATTCCTAATTAGGATTTTTGCTGCAAATTATCTCTATTGTATGAATTCGGCTGATTACATAATTTAGATTTGTATGAGTTTCATTGACGTTTTCCTCTGTTTTGTTCCTCGCAAGTCCTCTAAGCATCTTCAAGGTGCTGGTTAAACTAGTAATAATTCCTGCTAGTGGTGCACATTCTAACATTTAATAATTTGCAGTTTGAAACAAATGGAAGGACCTGCACCACACACTCAACTTGATGCTGACTTAGCTGCTGGCATGGGCATGCCAGATAATGGCCCAAAGCTTATGTCAATGTGAACGCCCCCTTGTCGTAGTTTTGTGGATACTATTTCTGAGCTGGAGACTGTTCTGATAGTGGAATCTCTGTGTAATCTGTCGATGCTTGTTAACATCAAATTTTAAGATTTTATAAAGATCTTGTTGTTTGCTCACATGTAGGTATTATTTGTTTGTTGACCTCATTTTGATTTTATAATGATATGATGCTGGTAATGCTTATACGGAAACTAAATTGACTTTTGATAAATATGCTTCTTTCTATAATGTTTTGGAATCAGAGTTAAGAGGATAGTTGTTTGCCCCTATATAGAGACTCGACTCCGTACTGAGAGGGGGTTGCTCACTTCAGAGGCTCGGACTTTGTCTGCTAATGCCGTTTTAACTATTAACGAAAAACTAAACAAAATCTATCAAACTATTGTTGAGGTAAATAACGACATAAAGTGCAAACGTATTTTGCCTAGATTGCCCAAATTATATATTTTGTGTACTTTTTATGTAAATTTTGAGATGATTACTGTCTAAGTTCTTTTCCCGTGTAAATGGGTTGACATTATCATCTATGAATGTGTCCGAAATATAGACAATTTGAGTAATGTTTGACGTATATTGTTGCTCAGAAATTAGCCCATCATGAAACACTGGTTTTAATTAGAGAATTTTACCCCCAAAAGTCCAAAACGGAATTTTTGAGGAAGATAAGAGTAACTCATTCGTTGAGATTAATCATTTATGTTTATTCATGGAACTACTGGTCTCTAGTCTGCAGTATCTAGCACAAATTATTGTGTCACCCTTTATTGTATTACTTGCCATCACAATAAGTACAAGTATTACGAGAAAAGGCACACAGTAAGAACCTTCATTTCACGCCTCTAAAGTGATAATCATAACTTCGTCCGACAACAAATGTAGTAATATAACGGCATGTTCGGTTTTTTTACAGCGTTAAAAATGTCCTCTCATAAAACAAGAGAGAATAGAACACTCGATGGAGTAGTTTGAAAAGGCCCATGTTTAGGCAGGGCCTGTCTACTAATGTCTCTTTCATTCTCCAACCCATTTCCCTCATTTTCTCTTTATCGTGCACTTGATCCATTTAAGCAGTACAGTACATCATTATCCCTTGTCTATGTTGCTTTCCATCACTTTCTGCTCGGGTCGTTATTAGTGTTTAGGCCTCCTTTGCATGTGCAACCATTACGTGACCCCCCAGGCCCAATTCATAATTCTGTTCCCCACTAACACCATTACAGTACTGTTTGAACAACTGCTATCGTACTGATGGTGATGTAACATCTTTTGCAATCCCACCTTTCCAAAAAACTTTAAGAAACTCTAGTATGTCGCGTTAAAATCATACACCCGGATGCTAAAAGAAGAACGATGAAAATTTAGGAGATATATTATGTAAATTATTACGTAATACGCATACTAAGCTGTACCAAAAACAAAAAATACAAAAAAAATTTACTGGCTTATACTTCTTCTTAATGATCCTTCTCTTCCTATTCTTTGGGAAGTATCGAAGAACTTGAAGTGGATGCCATGTCTACCACTGGTTGTCCATGTGAGAATCTCTGCAGCTGTATCATACGGGAGTAACATCCGTCTGGGTAGTTCTTTAGTACATGTGAGTGGGACCCTTGTTCGGCTACTTTCCCGTCATCTATCACTGCGATGACATGGGCATTTCGTATTGTGGATAGACGGTGTGCCACCACAATGGTGGTCTTCCCCGAGCAGGCACGCTCAAGAGCTTCTTGTATACACCTCTCGGACTCTGCATCGAGTGCACTTGTGGCTTCGTCTAGTAACATGAGCTCCGCTTTCCTTATGAATGCGCGTGCAATGGCAATTCGTTGTTTTTGTCCTCCAGATAATTGAACCCCTCTTTCTCCTACAAATGTTTTGTAGCCATCTGGCAATGAGGAGATGAACTTGTGAGCGTTTGCTAGTGTTGCAGCTTCGATTATCTCTGCCTCAGTGGCTGATTCGTGCCCATAGGCTATGTTTTCGTAAATGGTTGTGGCAAAGAGGCAGGGCTCTTGTGGCACAACTGCAATGTGGTGCCGTAGTGACTTGAGATTGTACTTTCTGATGTCCTTTCCATCAATTGTTATCCGTCCAGATGACGGTTCATAAAATCTCTGTATAAGTGCAATGACCGAGCTCTTTCCACATCCACTGGGACCAACGAGGGCAAGAGTTTTGCCAGCTCGAGCACGAAGACAAAGGTCACGAAAAACTGGGATATCAGGGCGGGAGGGATAAGAAAAATCAATATGTTTTAGGTCCACATCTCCACGGATGGTGTCAGGCATTGGGGTGGACTCTGAATCATCAGATTCAATTTCTGTTTTTCGGTCGAGAAGCTCAAAGACTGACTGCATGGCTCGGCCACCCTTGATGAAATCAGGAGCCAGGGTCAGTGTTTCCGCAGCACCATTTGCGGAGACCATGAGAACCATGAAGACCCGGATTGTTTTCGAGAAGTCTGAGATTCCATGCTTTACTAGCCAGGAGGCATACCAAAGACCAAGGGCGTAAGAAGCGTAGAGTAGAAACTGTGCAACTCCATATCCACTTCCAGCAATCTGTCCTTTCCAAAAACAGCGGCGTAGTGGTGTTTCGAGGTTGGAGATGAAAAGGCCAACAATATTGGATTCTGAATTGAAGGCAGCAACAGTTCTCACATTGGCCACGGCTTCCCCGGCTAACTGTGTTGCTTTGGCATGTGCAGCTTCTAAGTCTCCTGAGAATCCTTGCATGAACATTTTCTGCGGAAATATATTTTCAGAAACGGTGATCACAAAAGATATTGTTACTGTTATCAATGTTTCCTAATTTAAATACTCCCAAAGGCGAAAACTGTTTGAAAGTTATTTTCATCTAAAACAGAATAACCGTAGTATTAGCTTCATAAGTGCACTTGGTTTGAAAGACAGTTCGAAAGTAGCTGAACATCTCTTAATTTCTTTATGAAAAGTGCACATTCTTGAGATATAGAATAAACCTGCAAAACGGTTGCTGCAACAACAATAGGGAAGACCGCAATGAGTACTAGAGCTAGCTGCCACTGCAAAACAAACCCTGCGGTGCATGCAACTAGCATGAGGGCTGAGTTCTGCATGATCACTGAGATTCGATCCCCAATAGCTGACCTAACATTATTGGCATCAAGAGCCAGCCTTGCTGCAATTCTAGAACTCTCGTTTTCTTCTTGATCGAACCAAGCCATCTCGTTTTGTAGCACTGCTGCCAGCATTTTCTCTCTTACTCTTTTCGTTAAATTTTCACCAACCACATCCCAAAAAAAGTGCTGCATTGTGTTGAATATAAGTGCAGCTGACGAGACTCCAATTAAGAGATAGCAGTACTTTCTGATTTCTCTGATCATGTAAGCATGGTCTTGATTGTAGTAAACACTGAGGACAGCACTCAAAACATATGCAAAAAATGCACTGATGGTGCCACAAACCACGGAACCAATAGAACCAACTAAAGCATAAGTCCATTCAGGGGAGTTCATTTTTGCAAGGCGCCAGAAAGAACTAGCTTGAGCCTTGAACGGAAGCTTTTCAAGCCGATAACTGGGATAGGAGGCGTCCACAGATAGACTAAAGTCAGAGTTAGAGAAATCAGATAATCTTCGCGAGTATGGTGACCGACCAAAAGAGGAATTCCGGGTCAATATCAAAGGTGAGCTTACTGAGTTCCTTGCACTAGAAGGCCTGAAATATACAGAACCATATAAATCAACAAATAATAATAAACCCTGAAGTTGCTAAAATCTTTGAGTTGGGAATACCTTGCACTACTCTTTCTGGCATTATTAAGGGCAGTTTCATGAGCAATTTCCTGCAGACGGATGAGCTTGGCATAAGTTCCATTCTCTCCTTTAGCAAAGAGTTCGTCGTGAGTTCCGATTTCAGAGACACTACCCTGCTGCAGTACAGCAACAAGATCAGCCTTTCGGATCGTGGAGAGGCGGTGGGCAATGACAAGAGTAGTCCTCCCAATCATGAAACGGTCAAGTGCTTCTTGAACAAGTTTCTCTGACTCAGAGTCTAATGCACTTGTTGCCTCATCCAAGAGCAATATTGCTGGATTTTTCAGCATTGCCCTTGCTATAGCTATTCTCTGCTTCTGTCCACCTGATAGTTGCAATCCTCTCTCCCCTACCTGCCAATATCTTTAGTATTAGTATATTGTGGATTCTACTGTTTTGTCAAATGACACCTGCCAACAAGAAAATTTATGTATATTTATTTGTGTGAGAATTCAAGTGGTTAAAACATATTTGTGTTATATTTACCTGAGTGTCGTAGCCATCGGTGAGCTTGATAATGAAAGAATGAGCATTGGAAACTCTGGCAGCTTCTTCAATCTCGTCTGGGGTTGCGTTGGGCCTACCCAAGAGTATGTTTTCTTTAATGGTGGTAGCAAACAGAGCTGGCTCTTGGCTCACCAGCCCAATTTGTTGCCTCAACCACCTAAGCTTTAATGTCTTTATGTCAACACCGTCTAGCAGAATTTGACCTGCACAGCACCTATTTATTAACTGAGATTTCCATTCACCAAACACAAACTGAACCCGGAATCATAATCAACTTCAACCGATAGAAATGCTAGATATCTGTCTTTCTCAAACTGTACTAACGTTATTATGTCTGTCAAATCTTTTTTTTTACTTGGTGGTTTTCCGAAGGACACATTTTCTGTTCTGGAGAAATAAAATTTAATTGAAACATAAAATCGAGTTGCCAAAGGAAGCGCAACTGTATGCATATATACACCAGAAATGGATAAATATCCCTCTGAAATGAAATATATTGAGTTTTATAGTATTACCTGAAGTGGGATCATAAAACCTCTCAATGAGAGAAACCACAGTGCTTTTCCCAGAGCCACTGCTTCCAACCAAAGCTATAGTTTTACCAGCTGGGACACTTAACGAAAAATTCTTTAGTATAAGAACATCAGGCCTTGAAGGGTATGAAAAATCCACATTTTTTATCTCAACTTGTCCTGAAACATTGTCTAATTCCAAACCATTTTCACTGTTTTTCTCGACGCTTGGTTTGTGATCGATTATTCGAAAGATTTTAGCAGCTGCAACTCTTGCCTTTGCAAATGCAGCCATACTTGGGACAGATTGTCCTAAAGCACTGTCAAAATAAGAGAATTTTCATATTTTCCAATATCGACAAAGATTCGACTAAATGAAGCCATATAATTATGCGAAAATTAGTGCTTACAGTCCCCCTATCATGACAGAGAACATTGTTGATATGGCAAGTCCACCATTAGTATAATGGTGCCTAACCAGATAACCACCATACCAGAGCAGAAGTGCATAACAACAAAAGACTGTGAAATATGTGGCCCCCAATCCCATTCCCTTTGACAGTCCGCTTTTATATCCGAGCCTCTGAGCAATCTTTAAGGCAGATGAATATGCTTGCAATGCTCTTGACTCCCCAACAAACGCATAAACAGTCCGAATTTGGACTATTGTCTGCAATTTTGATCAAAATTCAGCGATACCCAGATTCCGAAAACCGAGAATTCAGGTTCATTTTTCTCTTACAAAATTCAGAATTTATTGGTACTTTTTAAAATAGTAAAGAATTCATTTTCTCACCTGATCAGCAATATTCCCTGCTTCTGAAAGAGCTTCTTGGCTCTTGGCAGAGAGCTTGGATAATGTGGTGGTATGGATGCCTCCAATTACAGCTATGACAGGAACCACTGCTAGTGTAACCAGAGCTAATTGCCACACAGCAGTGAAACCCACCAAAAACCCAGAAAAAAAAGTTGCCATATAATGAATGAAATTACCTAACTGCACAGAAGAATAAACTAACATTAAAACAGGGTTATTCAAAGAGCCTGAAAAACAGGGAATCAATATAATTAAATAAGCTGCGGATTTTGGGCTCTCTGTTTTTCAATTCCTTTTATTTACTCACCTTCTCACTAATGGCATCTTGAACCATGACTGCATCAGTGTTAATTCCAAAAACAACATCTGATGTTCGAACTTCTGTATCGAAGTATTGAATATCTTGATTTAAGGCTGCTTCTAGGTACTCAATCCTCATTCTTGTTGTTTGTCTCTCTCCAGTCCACATCCAACAAGATATCTCTGCAAAATTAATGAATTTTTTACTATATTAATACCATAATCATCACCATTACCAAAATTAAGATATTATTATACAGCATTAGAAACCCCCCAACCTGCCCATGAAGAAATCCATATTGCAGCTCCAACTACAAGAAAGTAAAATGCATACTACAAAACAAGAAGCATCAAGAAAGGAATTAGTACTCTATATGAATGTGATCTTCTTTGTCTGTATAATAATATTAATACAATTAATATGATCGTTGATTACCTTTAGAACTTCGTGGGTCATCTTATCAAGATTGTTGGCATTGGCGCCAAAAGAATTAACAAGATCGGCGAAGAACCGAAGGAACAATGGCAAAGCACAACCATGAACAAAGGCCCCAACAGTTCCAATGGCCATTAAAACATAGTCTAATCTATCTGCAAATCTAAAAAGCTCCCCAAACCGAGCTGAAGGATGCACACTACCAAGCTTTTCTCCATCCATTTTCTTTCCTTCAGAAGCTTCCATTACTTGATACCCTTCTATTCTTCTTTCTTCTTCTTGTAAATTGTTCTTCTTCTTCTTCTTGTTTCCAAGAAAAATGTCTTCTTTTTGTGTAGTGGGGGTGTGTTGCAGTTAATGATGATGATGATGATGGGGTTGGCTTCTTTTAAGGAGGAGTGGAGACAACAAGAGACAACAAGTCCAATGCTTTTGACAATTTCAGAACGTTTACACTGTGCTGATTTCTATACTACAGACTACAGAGCCACTACAGTGCCAAGATTCTTGTGACTTTGCTTTTATAATTTACCCCAAACAACACCTACCCATTTCCCTCCTTTCTCTGTTTTCATTTTTTACCGCACTGTTAAACTCTTTTATTCGAAGAAAATTACACTGTAGTAAAAAAACACATAGGGTGTGACAGATGATGAGTGTAAGCGTAGCTGTTGGGAGAGTGAGTCAAAATGATTTGGCCCCCCGACAATCAATACTATCTGTAAACTTGAGATTGGGACTTTGACCAAAGTAGAGTTTGGACGGTTTGGTGATTTTTTTTTTAATTCTAACTCTCCTATTTTATTAAGGTAATTTTTTTTTTTGTTACTAGGAGGGGATTATCTAAAAGTTCATATACATACTCACGCATTCATCACTACTTTACATATAGACCTATAAATCGGGTTGAGTGAGCCGAGATTAGGGTAACTCAAGCTTGATTCAATTAAAATTACCCGGATTTGAGTTTGAGTTCAGTTTTTTCAGGTTTAGAATATATATATTTAAACTCAACCCAAATAAGTTACGACCTTTGGGTCTAAGTTCGATCAAGTTCAAATTAACAAAATAATGATTTTTAATTCAAAACATTAGGTTTTATATAAATTATTTATTAAGAAATATTTAACAATCCTTTATCTTAAAGTAATTAATAATTTATATAATAATTTAAAATTATGTTTCAAGATTTATATGTATTAAATAAAATTTGTAATGAATATATATTGTAGCACAAAAAAAATATATATATATAGATACAGACGAACATATATATAATAGTCTATTTTGGTCGGGTTTGTATCGGGTTGAACCATTACTCAATCAAATTTCGCTTAAATTTTAATTCGTGTTTGAATTATTATCCAAACTCGGGCTTGAATTATTATCCAAATTTGGCATGGCTCACGCTAAAATTAATTTTGAGTGAACTTTTTGCGGGTTGAACGATTGAGTTTCGGGATTATTACCCCTCCCAATTTACATAATTTTTTATTAATCTGCAAAGTTTAAAACTCATTACACTCATACATCTATATTAGAAAGTTTTTTATTCGAAATTCAGATTTTTTCACTTTTTAAAAAATGTCAATAACGACCAAGACAATTTAAGATAAAAAGTTGGAAAGACGAAAGAAGCGGATTTAGATGTTTATTTATAGATATAACTAGTCACTGCTTTTTAAACTTACGAATTTAGCCACTATTTTTCGACATTTAGGAAATATGGCGTAGAAATTATTTAATTAGAGAGGTGTTAGGGACGGTGAATATTTTTATTGTCGAGGTGTTGGGCTTCATTTACAACATGGTAAAGATTGTAGTACAAAATTTCTGTTGCTGAGACTTTCCTCTCTGCTCAACTCCTTTAAATCCGGCGTTTTTCCTCACCATAGATTTATTTAACACCTTTCTTCTTCCCTTTTTTTTTCCCCCATTTCTTTTTTACCTTTTACATCTATCTCTATATACTCTTGCGTATATATAGGATAAAATAATATATACCATTTCCCAGCGACATATAGTTTGAACATTGACTCGTAACTTCTTAAATCTTTATCAATCATACTCTTCAATTTAATTTTTATCCATTCAACTCTATTTCCTCTTTATGTTTTAAATCTTAAAAGAGTTTATAAAACAAACCTATAAGGAAGAATAATATAGGAGATGGTACATGTTATAACAACTAAGTCCATATGCTTTTTTATAGGTTTAAACGTTAGCAATATGTCAATGATTTAGGCAATATGTCCATATGCATATTTACTTCATAACTTAATTGAAAGTATATTCTATTCTTAATATAGTGCGTTGAAAGTAATCTTTACCAATAAATAATTAAGTTTTTTACATTTCTACTATATCTCAACTTTATCCTGAATATTACCATAAATAGAATATTTCAATTAACACGAGAGTGTAAAATTCACATAATAAAATTATATCATTACTATATATAATAATTTTTGAGATATTGTAAAAATATAATAAGGATGCAAATATATAGACTTTATAACTTTTTACTATTCCTTATTGTTTAATTCTCATATGGAACTTCAGTATTGACTGTATTGAAAGTAGTAGAGATAGAAAACCTTCAAACTATTGTGAATATGTACTTTAATTCAATGAATGATAATATAGACAAATTAATTTGAATACAGCTATATTTATAATTTTATACCCTCAGAAAAACTAAGTGAGATTTGCAATCTGGCTAGTGGCATATATATGCGCTCCAACTCCTCTACTATGAGTAATTACACATACATATACATAATCCAAGCAATTTTCGATCCGTTCTATTTAAATGAGAACTCAATCACACTTTTTTTCTAGTTCAGGTTTAATATTTAAAGTACGTTCCTATTATTTTAATGAATAATTAAGTAGTTCTTCAATCGATTCTTTTAGTCGGTTTAGTGGGGATCCTCTTAAGAAGAATCGGATAAAGTTTTTGATTTTATTTTAAATAATAAGGTGTCCTTAACGGCAGCAAATCAACAAGTGGTAACACTTTTTAAATTTAATTTAATTAAGTCAATTATGAGTTTGTACGTATTCGCTTCGGTGTTTTCCACAAAATCTTCACCATTTTTCTCTTGATTGGAAGGATTAATTAATTACAACATTTTTATAATCCACGCCACATGCTTAAGACATCTTAATTGGCAAGCGTAGCTTTTGAATCTTGATCAACATTATTGATTTATACATTCATATATCATATATATACACACGTGGAGCCGGAAGTTGGAAAATGATTTGAAACTTAATTCACATCGATGTGATTATACTTTAATAATATTTATTTTTCTGGAGAAAAAGTACCAAAAGTATGATGGTGAGGTACTATTTACGGGTTTTTTTTTGGTGGGTTTTGGGTGGGGTGGGGGGCTGCGGGGGTGTTGGGGGGTGGGGTATATAATTAGTTAGGATTTTTTAAAAATACATTGACATTGGGGATGACCGCCATGAATTTATGAGTATGTTATTCTTTCTTTCCATATTTATATATGGTTTTAAGAATCTATATACTTATTAAAAAATAATATTAATATTATTATTTTATAATGAATGTTCGTGTAAAATTATTTATTTATTTTTTTCTATAATAAAAATTATAAATTAAATTGATGCATTAAATATAAAAATTATACTTCATTTTTTTCTTAAATAATATGTGCGATGAAAATGTCAAAACATCACAGACGGAGAGAGAGTACTTTAGGAAGTCATGATGGAAAGTTGACCAAAATGACAAAATGTTTGTGCATTCCCCACTGTTTTCCTTAATTATCATTACTGCGAAAATCCTCGAAGGCTTTATTTTTCTATCACTTTATTTATTATTTTTTGTTTGTTGTCTTTTGGTATTTTCCATTAGTGGGAAATGGTTTCCATGTGTACATGTTGTGGTCATATTATACACCTTTGCCACTATCATTTTCAACCTTTCGCGGGATTCCATGCCCTTTCCATTATTTCCCCCCTTTTTTTCATTATTATTATGAAATTAACAGTTTTGCAGTAATTATCAAACAAATGGTAACTTAATTTTGCAATTGGTAAAGTTAAAATTAGTAATTTGTTACGTGCAGTTCTCCTGGTTATAGGGTCTTATTATTATTTTATATGAAAATACTAGAAAAAATAAATCTAAAACTAGGACGTCGAACAATATATAAATAACTAGAAATTAGATAAAAGCAAGCTTTTTTCAGGTAATGGTTTATACACCTTATATCATAATAAAATTATCAGAAATGATAATGCATGAATAGCTTATAATTAGTGGAAGAAAGTACAGCGCAAAGAATGTTACTAGTGCAGTAGGCAAACACCTTTTCCCACTGATTTCTTCTTTCTTTCCGTTTTCTATTAAACTTAAATAACATCATGGGCAGATTTAATTTCAAAATTTGTTGTTACGGTCAGAAAAGGGCACTGCTGTGCTTTATAAACAATTCTCTACTACTTTCCAAGCTGGTTATAACTCCTCTTTTTTTAGCCCTTGTGATTTCGCATGCCAAGTGTCTCGGCTTCTAGTATTGACCACAATACTTTAAAAATATAAATATAAATCAAAATTTAGATGGAGAACCTTTGCTTAAATGCCTCAAAAGCTTTTGAAAAATGTAACTTGTATGTCATAAAAATTAGTTCCTACGACTTATGTTGTTATATTAGTAAGTAATTTTTTTAATTGGATCTATCATATCCCAAGCAGTCAAAAACAGTTGATTGATTAAAAAACAGGAAGAATCTGATATCACACCATTACATACAAAATACTTCAGAGTTTGATATTTTAATTTGTACTAATCATACAAGTAGTTCAAGAACCTGGTAGTTCTTTTTCAAAAAAAAAAAGGGTAAGATCCATGTTGAATTGCAGGTACACATTATTGTGGAAGAAGTGCTTTTTCATGTGCAAAACCAATAATGCAACATAAGTCATGGAAAAAGGTTTTGTAGTTTATCTCATGTAATGGACTAGAGAGCCGCATATGTTTGGTGGTGAATGCAAAGATTAGGCATTTGTTGCAATCTTAAAGCTATGGAAACGTCAGTCAATCCAAGCTTTTTGCTATTGGAAAACAAGACATGGCCCCTTCGCACATGCTTATTCAATCCTTTACTTTTTTTGTGATTAAACCAACTGAAGCAGTTTTTGATCTTCAGTTTAGTGGGACTGATGTTGATACCATGTAGTTACAACTCACGAAACTGATTTTTTATTTCTATTCTATCTAATAATAAAGGCAACTTCGTTCATTTATCAACAAATTTAATGACACAAATTTACTTCACTTTCGGATATCCCCTCAAGAATATATATATATATATATATATATATATATACAATTGTCATTTTAAGCGATTTCTCTCTAGAAAACCTAGGATGAAAATCTGATTTCTTTTGTATTCTCCAAGATTTGACAATCATAAGTAGAAGACGGCATTCAATACAAATTGATTTTAATTTAATTTAAGTGACACAATCATAATAATTTTATAGTTTATAACAAAATAAATTATTGACCACCATAAAATTTATATATTACCCGAATCTTAAAATATAGACGTAGGCTGGACCAAATATTTACCCAAGTCCAGGTCCTCTTAGGGGTCAGTCACAAGGACCAAAACGTTAAAAACACTCTCAGTATCAGTGATCAGTGAGAAGGAGAAGGAGAACAAAACTAGAAAGAGCAAGAGCACAACAATTTCGACTTTTAGAATGTATGTATAAAGCTGCTGATATTCTGTCATTTTCAAATGGTCGTCCCTCGGAGGCAATTCCTGCAGAAACTTAACAGTAATAATTATTAAAAAAATAATAATAAAATCAGTCGCTTTCGCTTTTTATGGTTGCGTGCGGGGCATTAGCACATTAAATTCTCAATGCACCCAAGTACTTATCCAGTACATGAAATAAATATGGAGGGTTAGAGCAGGCATTGCCAAACTTAAATGACCAAAACCAATACCTACCATTACATGACGGACGGACGGACGGGTCACTGGCCTCATTCAAAACTGCAAATAATTCAAGTGGGTAGCCTCTCCTCTCCATTCCATGTCGCCTATCATGTTTAGCACGAAATAGCAACAAACGATCCCACAATTGTGTGCATGCGGACATACATATATATCTAATCTAACTCCCTTTTTTTATCCTGCCAAGTTTTACCTGAATCCAATGTCTGCTTATCATGCACCCCTAGCTACCCCACGCACATATAATTTACGGAGTATAACTTCTGAAAATATGCCCACCGGTCATATAAGGATACACACAAATGTTAGAAATGGACTACAATTTTATTTTTACTTTTTAAAAAAAAATAAATTTAGGCTATAAGGATACACACAAATGTTAGAAAAATATATGAATACTAAATTGCAATATTCATGAAACATCTTTTCCCTCTTGAGGATCGATAATTTATAAATAGGGTATACGTAATGATCACGCAAATTAAGACACGCCCGTCAACTAACGAGGAATGGTAAGGAAACATAACATTATAAAAATTGAGACTTAGAATATGACGAAAAATCTCGTGATCATATTTACGTCTCGTCGGCGCAAGCAAGCTTTTCGGAAAATGCAAGAGATTCAATTTAGATCAATAGTAAGTCATTTAATGGCCAATAAATAAAGCCAAACCAACATTTAAATTTAAATTTTCAGCACAACTAAAAATGAAAAAAACAAGGGGATTATCTTTTTGCCATTCTAAGTAATTTTAAGGATCTAATGGCCAAAATTCATTCTAACTTACTGTAAATAAAACAAGATGAAACACTAGCCCCACTTCAATCTTTTTTAGCAAATCCACCAATAAGAATCTGAAAATTTATTTAAGAGAAATGACTAAAAGGATCTAACAGTTATTATCATTAAAGCTCAAGAGGTAAAATATTGCATTAAATTCCTGTGTTGTTTTGTCATTTTGGTAAATGTCATTGTGTAGAATATTTTTTTGGTATATAACACACTGTCATAGCATGTGTAAATCTCAAGATACTAAATTTACAAGTTTTACAAAAAAAAAAAAATAAATAAAAAATTCAAGAACATGTTCATGAACCCTAAAATTACCATGCCCGATTCGGTCGTGTACAAGTCTTCAAAAAGAAATCAAATTGTTGGGTTAAATTCCAACACGTTAGAGCTTCGATTTGCCTAATTCAATTTGTAAATGTGTGTGTGCTTGTTCAGCCGAAGGGTTGAAAACCCAAACTTTGCATCTCGATTTTAAGTTTGATTTTCTTGTTAAAAGCTCAATACAAAGTTAGAAATGGATTCCTAGAAGTCAAAAGTTCGATTTCCACATATTACTTATTGGGAATAGTGACGAAACGAGGGGACAAAAGCTCGACCACGAGCTTTGTTGCAGTTAATGGCAAGCTTTCTTGACACTCTTCTGTCTGTTTTAATGCACGACATCGATGGGGAGTATTTTCCCATGAGAACCCTCACGACGACAACCTCACCGTCTCACGCGATTGGCATCGGGCGTTTTGGAGGAGGGCAGCTGCAGGGCTGGCCAAACGGCGCCGGCGGCGCCCTAGGGTTAGTGAGGAAATAGATTGATGACGACCCGTCCGACCCGAACCTATGTCCCTTTATTTTTTTTATTGTTTTTGTTTTGTTAATTTAGTTATTTTATTGATTGGATTAAATAAATATATACACACACATATACATGGGTGTATATGTGACGTCCCCAAAAATCTTTTACCGAACTTCAGGGACCGTCAATAATTGACAAAAGAAAAATAACATCATTTAAACATGCATAATAATAATAAAAAAAAAATAATAATAGTTTACATTTAACCCAATTAATATTCTAACAGCGAAAATCTATGTGGGGCCCACACAGACCTTACAATCTAAATATCATGTAAAGATAATAGCAACGTAAGCGATTTACGCTCGCAAGTATATAATCAAGTATTGAGTGAGTTTTGAAAGATGGATAATTTATCGGGTTTAAGTGTTTATGAGGTTGGACGAAAAACAATGTCAACACCTCTTAATAACTTGGAAGAAAATAGATTCTAAGGTCCCCGAGTGATAGCGAGAGATTTAAACATTTACTTAAAAGAATAAATAAAAATTTTACATGCACCTTGTAACCATGTCTGTTTGGTATACATGCCCTTAGCAATTTCGTATCAAATAGTATATCAACTGGTCAGCCTGACCACCATCTGACTTCATCATAATGACATATGTAGTCGATGCAGAAATCTTTTATTTACGAAGGTTTGGTTACCGATGCCTCGATTTCTGTCTCCTATAGATCTTAGGTCCGGGATGTCAGATAGATGCACCCCACTAGCCTTTAGTTATCTACACGGATATACTTTACAAGTATGGGGTAAAAATAAGTTTTCTACACCTGTATAGAATTTATTTTGGCGTGTTAGCGAATTTGAATAGCTAACACTAGTCCAAGTATTCTTGATTATAGTATAACATTTTTCACGTACATCGGATCAAGGGAACATATGTAACTTAACTTTGAAGAAAATTGAATCATGAATATTGACATAATAATATCTCAGATACATTACGTATATCGAAAGAATGATCATACGTATTAATTGAAAGAAGACAGAGTGAGTATATACTTGTCTTGAGTCCTTAGAAAATATTAGACTTAACAAATTGCGTATAAAATAATTTTGTAAAACATATACATGCAATAACATGAGAAATCTCAACTTAATTACACATGGGGATGCACATGCGAAGTGTTCGTGAAATTCTCAAGTATGTGATTGATTAATTGAGTCATCATTCATTGAATTGGGATTCGGTTAGAACTGAATCAGAGTCCGAGAGATTTGTGGATTGATAATATGTCATTCGTAGGCTCTCGATAAATTTAAATTTAATTGTTGGAGGCCTTAGATTAATTAATTAATATTAATTAAATCAATTCTAGCTTAAATGACTTTATTAATCATTTATCGTTCATCAAAATTTATTTCTTAATTATTATTTAATTGTTTTAATTTTTTCTTAAATTATTATTTAATTTCTTAAATTATTATTCAATTTCTTTAATTAAATAATAATTATTAATCAATTAAGTAATTTATTTCTTAATTACTTTTGAATTAAATGATTTATTGATCATTTAATAATCATGTAGAATTTATTCATTAATTATTTTAATTAAATAATAATAATTTATGAATTAATGATGCGTTACTTAATTGTGGTAATTAAAAAAATATATGATTATTCAATAAATTTTATTTTTAAATCCTAAAAATTTTAATCCTGTAAAAAGTTTATTTACATGTCAAAATAATTATTCAAAAGTCATGTATTGAACAATTTAAATTGTATAGGTATTTTATTTTAATTTTTAATTTGGATTTGGGCCAAAAATAAAATAGTTGACTGGGTTAAACCGGGTCACGGACTGGGTAGAACAGGGCCGGGTCAGACGGGTTAAGGTCCAGGTCAGTTTGACCCAATTTCACAGGAAGATCATAATGAAAATTGAACAACAAAAAAGAAACAGTTTTGGGCAATGAGGCTTGCCTAAGACAAAACATGATAGCGAACAAGTATATACAAAATTAATCACTCCTCTGTGGCCATCGAACTGGTAAACCATCCAAAACAACACTTTCAGCCCTAAAAGGAACCAAGTATTTAATCACACAGATATCCTACAATTGACATTAACTTTTACACACAAGTCAAATGTTCATCAAAGAAAACCACTTCGATTAACAAAATAATACGATTGAACAACATACAAGTACGTAAAATAAAACTGAACCGGAATAACTATCGGCGATCCGGAGTAGTTTGGGGTTTCAAACTTCATCTCCGCATTCAATTATAACTCCACCTGAAGGTTTAGATGGTCTTAGCGAACGAGAAGGGTGAAAACATTAAAGAGAAACAAGACTCCAAAGAAATAAACAGATTATTAGTGTCTTCTGGTCGTCGACGAATTCCTCGACTTTCTGGGCCGGACAACTGACGGTGGCCGTCGCTGACAATAACTGCAGAGAGGTGGTAATCGTGGTCGTTAACGTTCAAAAAGTGTGGAGTTCGAATATATAGGGACGACTACTGGCTACTTAAATTTCACGCTTACGCGTAAGGCCTAAGCAGACGCCTTAGCTTCAGTTCCACGCCACGCATACAGGGTAGCTTACGTTCGACGCAGACGTGCTAGCTTATGTTTAACGCAGACCACTTAGCTTAGAGCCGACGCACACGCGGTGGCTTAAGTGATTAAATTTGAACGCCTAGTTCTTTTTTTCCCATCCTATATATACTAATTTTATTCAAACTCGTTAATATTTCATCCACTCTAACTTTAATAAAATCCGATTATTTAAATTATATAGAATTAGGGTAGAGTATGAGATCTATTATCTCATCTCATTTAACCCTGACTCTGGCCTGTTTATATATAAAACATATTTTCTAATGATTTTAGAAAATTTTATAAAAAAATATATTTTAAAAAAAACAAAGAAAAAAAAATAAATTAAATTTTAAAAAATAATCGAAATAACAGGGCGAAAACAAAACAAATTTAAAATGCTATACATATTTAACAGATAGAGTTTGGGAACGACTCCTCCCTCCCATATGTTAAAGTGTATACCCTAGTGGCCAATTATGTAATGATTGTGACACTATATTTATGTTATGTTTTGGTTAAATGATAATTTCTTTTATTATATTTTATTTACTGCGTTATATAAATGTTAACATAATAAACGTCCTTAGAAGAATAATACTAATTATATGGATTCAAGTATGTGACTTAAATATGAAATCATATAAATATGTAATGTATCATTATTCTTAAATGTCCCTAGTCAAGTATCATTGTAAGTGAGACAACAATAATACATTGAGATTAGTATGTGGATTAACTGATGGCTATATCTCATTGGTCATAAATATATACGAGATATATTAAGTTGATACATAGGTACATGTTAGAGAACATTGTACTGGACAGATTCACCATGAGAATTTTACATGGAGCGTTATGCTATGTGTCATAAGTAATTCTCATAGTAACAATGATGTAATTGTCCTTAGACCTGAAGTCATGACATTTCTATATAAGAAGTTATGCGTTTTGACATTATCAAAAGTCACCTTTAACCGGGTGGACGATAAAGGTGATTGTTGGATGTATAATGAGTTATGTGAGAAATGAGAATGATGTAGATGAAATTTAACCCTCCTATAAATTAGGGGTGATATCTATAGGGCTCTTGATTGAATGAGACTATGAAATGCATGGTCATGCTCAAATAGAGATTTGTTTCATATAGTTTACTCATTGATCAAGAAAACTGAGATTAAATTATGAAGAGGATAACACATCCATGCCTTGAATTTAATCTTAGATATCATGGTTAAAAAGATTAAGTTACATTGAAACATTGGTCACGAAAAGTAACAACGAATCTATGACTTTATTATTACTTGAGTAACAATGATGTATTACTAGATGTCACTCACTGTTTATAATTTTATAATATGATTTAAAATTATTGCCAACGTAATAATAACCTACAGGATCACACACAAAGAATATTCGTCAAGGAGATATAATTTAAATATCAATAATTTTAATATATCAATAAGATTGATTTAATTAAATCGTGACTTTAAATTATATATATATGTAATCTGTATGAAGTAGAGTCCTTTGGAAAGAAATACGAATATATATTTATTTGTACATATATATATATATATTAATTAAGTGAGACTTGATTAAATATATATCTAATAAATATAAAATTTGAATTTTAATTCTGCTAATTAGATTAGGTTTTGTATTACTCTATAAAAGACTATATATATATATATATATATATATATATATATATATATATGATATATCAGCTATTCTCTCTAACTGACGCTTCACGTATTCTAAGAACCCTAGCTGCTCATAAGAAAGAGACTAGAGTTAAGAGAGATAGAGAAAAAAAAAGAGATATAGATCATACAACTAGTACTGTAACTCTCCTTGTTCGAATCGTAAGACTGTTTGTGGGTGTTCGTGTGGATACCGTAGAGACGCTGCCCAGTTGGATTGCGTTAAAGATTTGGAGACGATCAACACCTTCACCAAAACTTCAGATTCGCACTTTTAATCGGTAAAATCTTAAACTATCTGTATTAAATTGTTTCGCATAGATCCTCGGATTTTGGTTTTGTTTTATTTTTTTTTTAATCATATTTTTTCGCTGCGTTTTATCCTACAAAACCCAACACCATATTCGTCCCTCAAGGTTGCATTGTTTACCTAAGCGACATTGTAATGCTTATCACCTATTTTAGATTACCTCCATTATTAATTGATATCATCTTCATTACTAATACTCTTTTTTAGTATTTTAAAATTAGAGATGTGTTCGTTTTTATATAGTATTATTGTAAATTTTATAATTTCATTTATAATACGAATTTGTAAAAATATAAAAGTATAGAAATATTATATTTAAGAATATATTTTATGTAATTCATGACATTTTGCTTTAAATTTTTTTAAAATAAAAAGATGAAAACCAAACTTGCATAACTTGTAAAATAATTAAATTCAAACTAATTTCAAATTTATCTGCCACGCTAAAAATAATTGTTTATATATTACTTCATTTGGAGGACTTGTATAATTTAATTGTGAAAAAAAATGACATATTGAGTTTCATTTGAATTTATTTAATAGTGTCCAGTGATAAAGTTCACAAAGACAAACTATGTATATTTTTACGAACAAAAGCTAACTTCACCTTTTATATATTTTTAATGGCATTATAATCAGAATTTGAAATATTCGACACTCGATTTGAATAGTTATGCTTACACTAAAAATAACATTTTGTTATGTATATTTGAATAAAAACTAATACTTATGCGAAGATGTTCATATTTCTAATATTTTTATTTGATTTTATCAACTATTTATGCTAAATGCGTTATTAATTAAAATATAAATGAATTGTTTAGATTAATATAATCAAAACCAATTGAGGAATTATTCCAAAATAAAAATTGATATTATTGCGGTGTTTTATTTTATTATATAATAAAATTTTATTTGTATATAACAAATTAATTTCATTTAAACTATATCCAAAATATATAATATATATTCGACTTTATCTAATGTATATGATTTGTGTAATTGTGTTCATATTCATATCAAACAAATCTAGCACGAATTTATTTATATCCTATTATTTTTAGAAGACTTAATAAACTCATAAGAAATAAAGAGAAATAAGTTATTGTGTGTTTTTAAAAAACAATCCACTAGTTTTATATTTATGAATTCATTATTTATTTGAAAATTCTAATCTATGAATTGAAAGAATATCAAAACATAAAAGGTGTATGAGTTGTATAACATACTTTTTGTAATTACGTAAATTAGTTTATTGTCAAGTGTTAAGTTATAATATATATAACATACTTTTTGTAATTACGTAAATTAGTTTATTGTCAGGTATTAAGTTATAATATATATATTATAAAGGAAGGTATAATTCTTACAAAATATTTTAATAAAATTAAATCTGGTCAAAGATTAACTACGGCAAATGGTGCCAGAATGAATCTAAATTATAAATTATCTAATGTTAATATTTGTAATAATGGTATTTGTATTAAAACAAGTTTTGTTCTTGTTAAAGGATTAAGTCAGATGTTAATATTAGGTACTCCTTTTATTAACATGATCCAACCTATAATAAGAATAGATTCCACAGGAATCTTTACTATTCTAAGTGGTAAAGAAATAATTTTTAAATTCATTAGTAATCCTCAAACAAAAGAGATTAATGAATTAAAAGATAATTTAGTTTATAAAGAAAAACAATTAAATTTATAAATTG
Source organism: Centella asiatica (assembly GCA_014636745.2). Lineage (NCBI taxonomy): Eukaryota > Viridiplantae > Streptophyta > Magnoliopsida > Apiales > Apiaceae > Centella > Centella asiatica. The sequence goes on along the minus strand of CM025782.1, from coordinate 29,529,843 downwards.
TTAAGTGTTAGAGTTAATTGTTGATGATGATGTTTATGTAATAAATTGTGTAACTGTAAATACTTGAGGTATTTTATAAACCTTAAGATCAGCACAAGTTTTGCATCCGCTGATAATAAACTTATTCATCAGTGGATGGTCAATCTCTTCACAAGACAAGTCAGAAAACAGAAACATTCAAAGGACTTGACAAAGTGAAGAAGAATGTCTGATGTTACTTGTAAACAGTCAAAGTATTCCACACATCAAAAATTCTAAACAAAGTTACGTTGATTAAGTACCGTCAGGGGGAACTCATCAGGGGGAACCCATCAGGGGAAACCTATCAGGAGGAACTCATCAGGGGGAACCCATCAGGGGGAACTCATCAGGGAAACCCATTAGGGGGAACTCAACAAGGAAACCTGTCAGGGTATGACGAAGGCAAACCAACCCGTCAGGAAAACACTTCAGAACATGTCAGTATCAGGCCAACCCATCAGGGTAAACCGTTAGGGGGAATGGCCAACATGGCATCAGTGCAAGCCATCAGTGTGTACCGTCAGTCATAACCATCAGGATCAAAAAGCACTGAGTGAAACTCAAGTGAAGGTTGAAGCCCTGATCCAGTCAATAAGCATCAGGGGATTCAGAAGTACTGATCAAAGTCCATCAGGGCTGGTAGTCAGTGGATCGTTATGACAGCATGCACTTGTCATCAGTACTTACACGAAAATCAACGTAACGTGTTACAGAAGCAAGAAATATCAACTGGAAAGATATTTCTTGAAATTTGTTTTTGATCCAATGAGAACTCTCTCGCATTAAATGCACACAGATCAGGGGAAGAAAAAGTAGCAACAAAGCATGCAGTAGTCTGACACATAGGGCTACGATGTGACATACTTGCGGCTAAGTTGAGAGAAGCAGCACGTCTCAAGCACGTGATTTCAACCACTGATTCGACATATAAGCAAAGGAGTTCTCATTACAAAAAAAACAGAGAGATTGAATCTATCCAACAGATAAAACAAACATAGAAGCACACAACACTAGGAAGCTCTGTAATATATTTCTTGAGAGATTTATTTTTCAGAGAAAAGTTTTTGTAGCTAGTGTGTGTGAGAAGCTGTGAATTTTATTCACAGAATTTGTAGCTGTAAATCACATTTGTGATTATACAGATTTTTAGAAAAACCCCAAATTTTAATATAACTATTTTAACTTGAATCTGTGTGTTCATATTACATAGTTTTTCTGCTCTATGCAGCTGGTTCCGGCAAGTTATTTTAAAAGATAAAAAGAGCAAAAAGTTTGTAGTGTTTGTATTCATCCCCCCCCTTCTACAAACACTTGAGCTTATTTTGCACTAACAAAAAGATTCCATGTTTAGTTTTGGCTAATCATAATTGGAAAAAAATTGCGAAAACAGATGCTTCTAACATTGGATATGGAGGTATCTTAAAACAATAAAATCCAATTATTCGTAAAGAAAAATTAATTAGTTTTAATTCTGGTAAATGGAATAATGCACAAATTAATTATGTCACTATTAAGAAAGAAATGCTTTCTATTGTCAAGAATATTTCTAAATTTCAAGATGATTTGTTAAATCAAGAATTTTTATTAAGAATTGATTGCAAAGCAGCAAAAGATATCATTTAAAAAAATGTTAAAAATCTTGTTTCTAAACAAATATTTGCGAGATGGCAAACTATTTTATCTGTATTTGATTTTCAAATAGAATACATAAAAGGGGAAAATAATTCTCTTCTTGATTTTCTTACTCGAGAATTTTTGCAGGGACTTATGTAGGGCCATCGAAAAGAGGTGGTCAATCATCAAGAGGTTTTTCCCGTGGAAAAAACCCCAGAGGAAGGGGTAGGGGAAGAAAAATTATTCCTAATGATATTTCTTTGAATGAAGAAGATATTCTTGGTCATGCTCTTTTAACATATGAGCAAAATTATCCTACTACTTCTTCAAATTATAAAACAATGAAGAAAGTGGCTATTGAAGCCCACAATGATGAAAAGGAGAAAATTATGGATTTAATCCAACATCCTCATTTTGATTAACTGATGATTATTGAGGATAATGATTGCAAATGGGCTAGCGAGCCATGGAAAATCGCAAATAAATATTTTGAACAAGAAATTTATGTCCCTAATCAGGCTCAAAAAACAAGAGTCCAATATGAAATTATTCTGAGTGAAACAACCTCAGTATTTTTTCAACATAAAAGAAATGCTTATAATTCTATTGACTTTTCTAAAGCCAAAATTATGAAAATTATTTCCTGGCAAGAATAGGGTTCTAGCCCAGGGCAATTAAGGAGGTATGTTGATCCAGAAACTCCTGCAAAATTATTTTATTATAATTATTAGAACTATATGGAAGGTTGACAATATGCCTTTCTTTATCAAAATCCACAAAGAAAACATTCGTGGTTCTTTATGTTTAATAATGATTTCCAATGGGAAGAAATTCCTAATTGGTTTTTGAATTATTGGAAACGTATTGGCCCAAACAGGGAGTTTTTGACTTCTGAATTATCTTTATTATTTGTGGTTTATACCCAATTGCATCCCCAATTAAGAAATGCAAAATTATCAGCCTTGGTCAAGGGGAAAAAGGCTTTATTATTATTTGTTGCCCAGTTCAAAATCCCATGGATATGTCACTGGAATTATACTGTTATTATGGATGATGAGAAAGATTTCCCTTATTTGGGAATGAGTTATTATTTTAAATGGTGGCCCAAATTTCAAACAGGGTCAGTATCCAAAGAAGTATGTCGTATTTGCACGGTATATCAGAATGAAGCTATTATGGAATCTCCCTGTTTGAAAGAGATTTCATATGAAAAACAAATTAACCATATGACAATTATTAAATTTTTAGAGGATTCTATGAAAAAGAAATATTCATCTTCTCCTGAACACTTGCAATTGACCATCCAAAAGACATTAGATATGATTATGGAAGATGTAGCAACCAATTCATCAAAATCTCAAGAGTACTCTTCAATGAAGTCAAAGAGTTCTAAGGAAAGTATGGAAGTCTTGGAAACTCAGGACTCTAAAGATGATCAGGATGCTCAGAATCCTTATGAAGAATTTAATGCATCTGAGGAAAGTAAGATGCAGATTATCTCCTGTTGAAAAAACAGGGGAAGTCTCCAGCAAAATAAGTGGATTTACATTACAGCTGGAAACATCACATCATGATTGAATAGCTTGGCCCCATACGGTTGGCAAAAGTTGAATTATTAAAGATAATGGGACATAAAGTCGATGTTTTTTAATTATTCAAGATAGTGATTCTTATCTTTTGAATAATGGGAGTCTAAAGCAGGTTTTTGGGTCCCATACATAGAAATTATTGGAATCTATAGCTGGTTCCTTATCTCTTAGACTGTTCATAAATTACTTTGAATTCCGGATTTCAAATCCAAGGCTTGTAAATCTTGTATATATAGATGCTCTTTGCAAACTTAGAAGGTAGAACTTAGAAATTAGAGGATATTACTTATCCTTAGCACTCTCTTATATTGTAAAATGTTAATATTATAATAAATAAGAAGGAAGGTTCAGTTTTCAATTTCATCTTCAGTATCTTCCATTATTATTCAATTATCATGGAAGGATCATGTAAGTTTTCTGTTTAGCCTTCGGTATTAATTATTTTGAGTGTTATATTCTTTTAATTATTACTGTTGATTGTTATCATCATCTCCTGGGTTGATTGTTGGTATCAGAGCCAAGGATTATTATTGTCATAGTATAATTTCGTATTCTTAAGAGATTTCTCTAGTTGCGTTGGTAGTAAATTTTGTGGATAGGGTAGTAAAACCAGTAAGTCGTTGACCGAGGAACGAGTTAAGAAGAAAGAATTATATTAGAAACAATAATAATAGTTGGTAATAATGCTAAACAAAAATCCTAGCAAAAAATTAGTAAAAATTAAATTAGACAAAAAATTATTGAAGAACTCTTCTGAGTTAGAATATAAAGAAATAATAGAAAAATATAAGGCATGAGAGATGCTAGTTGTATCCCCAAAAGAAATTTATATGATAAACACTTTTGATTTCAAATCAAAGAAAATAATTAACACAATAGAAAGAACTGTTCCAATTATAAATCAACTGGAAACCATCCATATGTTTGATCCAGAAATATTGAAACATAAAGATAATAATAATTTTTTACATATTGGATTAGTTTAAATTAGTATTAAACCTTGTTATATATTGCATAATTATAAAAATCTTTGTGAAGATTTAAAAAAAATTAAGAAATTCACATATTACATTATTCATACGTTTTTTCAAACTCTATGATTAGTTCTTTCTTGTATATTTTAAAGACCGAAATATATTACAAATACGTAAAATTATAGATAAATAATAGTTACAAATACATAAAATTATAGATAAATAATAGTTCATTCCCCCCCCCCCCCCCCCCTCCCCTCCCCTCCCCAATTATAACATATTCATATAAGACGCCAATAAAATGGTTGTTAAAGAGAGAGAGAAAAAAAAGGAGACTTTGAGAGGCCCAGATTACTTTACCGTTAGCTTTGCCCTCTCGCGCAAGGGACAGGAGAAGCACTTGTAATCAACCGACCAACCGTTTCAACTCCGGTTCTCAAGCTCCTCTCTCTTGCACACGTGGCACCACTTGTATGGCTTCCTTCTATCGTTTCCCCTTTCTCTTCCTCCAAATTTCCTGATTCATTCTCTACCCTTCTGCTCTGAGTCTCCGATCGATCCATGGCCGAAACATCTCTATCCTTTTCTGCTTTCCCTTCTTCCTCTTCTCCCTATTCCTTATCTTCAGTTTCTCGCCCTAAAGAAACATCATCTTCTCCTCTCACATCTCTTTTCGCTTTTCGTAGATTTTCCCCTCCCCGTTTGAATTCTTCCCCCCGTTCTCTCCGTTTGCCTGCAAGAGTTTCTGATTCCGGCGGTAACTTCCTCGGCGACGATTCCTTCGGCTTCTATCCCTGGGATTCTTCTCATGGTGATGCAGATGGTGGGGTTATGTTAAACAACATCTTACGAAATTTCCTTTTGTATGACCTTTTATTGTGGAATTGTTGATTTTAGGCATCACTGTTATTATGTTACCTTTTCAACAAATTTGTCAAAATATTTTATTACCTGATGTTTATGTATCTTATGTTCATAGGGATTATGTGTAAAACGTTTATATATGTCAAATAAAACTGGTGTTTATTTTGTTGATGACTTTGATGATGATTGAAGCATAAAATTTTTAAAACTTAAATTATGTTTTAGATGTAATTACCAATGTCATGTGTTGTATCCTTTCATACATGTTGATTTGTATGGTGAGAAGTCATAAGAAATTTAGAAGCTTATGTTTCGGAGTATAATCAGTGTTTGAAAAAGGTTGAACCATGTTTTTTTTGCTACCAATAAGAAAAGATTACAAAGACAGTTCCTTCCGAGGGGTTTTTTGATTATTAATGTTATCATTCCGGCTTTATTTACCTTTATGGAGTTGGACTTTGCACGGCCTATTAAAAGAAATTAAAAAAGTAAGTGCATTTTGTAGGTCCTTTGGTCCTTCTCAACTGTTAAGGACTTAAGGAAGTTTGTTGGGAGCAATTTTCTTGTGGAGGTGTACAGCCTCTTCTCCTTTCCGCTTTTTCTTTCTTTTGGGATCTCAATACCCTCAAGGAATTGGCCAAGACACAAATTATTTGGTGTTTTAGTTGATACCTGTACTCTCAAACTTATTATCTTCACAGATGAAGCCGAGTTGTTTTATCCTGCCTCACTGAAGTCGAGGAACACATGTTGTTTTACAATGAAAACAAACTGTGCAATGAAGGACAGTTGTAAAAGTGTGTCAGTTTGTGTTGGGCTCCTCTCACAACAAACGCTAAGTTCAAAGGATTAGGCTATCCCTTGAATTTATAAAGTGGCCACAAACCCCTTCCACAACCCAGTGTGGTAAATCACATCGGGCTTCCAGTGGCGCAAAACCATTGTTGGTAACAAGGGCTTTGATACCACTGTTTGGTGGCCTTGCCTCTCACACCAAAAGCTGGCTCAAAAGGTGATGCTTTTCCTCACACTTATACAGTGATCATCAACCCCTTTATCAATGGACGTGAGAAGCCTTTAATAGTTTGATCCAAAGTCAATTGTTTCTCAATCAGTTAGGTTTGTTGTTGTCTTTGATCTGATATAAACTTGTCGTTAATGTTCTCAGTATTATTTTACTGCTTTTGTTGCTATCCTATTAACCTTAATGATTTTTAATTTTGGAGGAATAGACTATTAAGATTTATCAAGTGGTTATGTGTGAACTGGCCCTATATAACTGACAGCTCAGATGTTTCTGTATCCTTTTCACTCTTTTTAAAGGTCTTGTTCTTTGCTGTATGTGCTATGTGATCAGAATGACAGTGATCCTAGCTCTACCCTACTTTATCTGAAGTTTGGTCCTTCAATCATTTTTCATTTGTACAGACATTTGCCAACTTTTTCTCATTTTTTATAACAATACTTGTTAACACATTAAGTCAGACCAGTTTCTGATTTTCTTACAGGCATTCAATGGGTTCCCGAGGAAAGGATAACGTTGTTCACTACCGAAGGACTTGTTCAAATTGGTGGATCTTTGGTTCCTAGGCGAGTCTCTTCTTCAGACGTATGTCAAAATATCATTGATTTTAGTTGTTATTAGTTGTGTCAAGAAACCATTAAGTTTAGCTGTTAATTGTATCTCTATCATTCACATGTAAGATTTATTTTTTTAATAGGTGGGTGCCAGGTGGAATGGGTGTTCTGATTTAGTCACTTTTAACACAACATTCAAATGAATGGTGGAATACCTTTTATACTAACGTTTGTAAAAGTATCAGCCAGTTCTCTTTTCTCACACATTTTGGAGAATTGTTTCAACGCCCTTCCTGTTTAAATAATTTGCAGTGTGGCTTGTAGACTGTGAATCTGTTGAAAAGATTATGATTCCATAATTAGATACGGTGAATCTGTTGCCAGAGTCACCCACCCCCAATAACATAAACACAGACACATGTATGTATCTATGTATTTGTAAGTTTATATACATACAAATTCCAATTAGGAGTTGTGGTATCACTAGTCAAACCGAGCCCGAACTGGTACCAGGATTCAGGACTCATGTTGTGGAATGGAGTTAGGTTGCACATTTAGACTGCCTAGTTCTACTATGTGACGCAAAATATAACAGCCGTCCAATATTCTGGCTGAAGCCTTCTAAGTGACTTGGACCATTGTACCCCCGATTTATGCTTGCAGTCTGGCTGCCTGGTGATCGTCTAATCTAATGGGCTAGTTGTGGAGTAGCACATCAAATGACATCCCTAAGACATCATATTTACCTGCTTAATGTTGCATCAAAATTCTTGATAATTTCTGTGATGTTACACGCAGCTTTGGACATCAAAATTCTTGATAATTTCTGTGATGTTACACGCAGCTTTGGACATGATTGGTGGCACTCGGACTTTTGTCAATACAAGTTATTTTATCTTATATCCCATTGTTTACAGTGAAGTTTGTTCTATTGAGACTTGAGAGGCGTGTGATTGTTGATTGGTGCATTCTCCACAATGGTGTATCTTTTGGATGCAGAGTAAACAAGGGAAAGGAAAGACTTCTCAAAGACTTCAACGCTTTCAAGAGAGTGACTACATGGATCCAGCTCAAGGCCTATGTTTAGGCGCCCTCTTTGACATTGCAGCAACAAATGTAAGACATGTTTGTGCTATCTGATTGAGTACTTCTTAATATGTCAAAGATTTTTATTTGTATTTATCCTAGAAATTGTCACTGTAGGGGCTTGATACCGGCAGAAGGCTTTGTATCATTGGGTTTTGCCGTTCCATTGAGATGCTAAGTGATGTTGTGGAGGACACTGTTTTGGAGCATGGTGGAGAGGTAAGCAGGCTACTTTTTTTTTGTTAAAATTTTTTGTTCTGGAACCATGGAAAGTAATGGAATTTTTTGCTTGAGCAGAAGGTGTTCAGTGCCACTTAAGCAAGGTCTCGAGTTTGAGTCTTGTGAATGAAAAAAACATTGTTAGGGAGAGCTAAGGGTCCAAACAGAGAAAACATTGTTAGGAAGATCGAAGGGTTCAAAAGAAGCTCGATTCCGTATTAGTTGGGGCCTAATTGGCTACTAGATATGGGGAGGGAACCAGGAAAAAAAATAAGGCTTTATCTATTCAATAACAGCCTTACCCATTTAGTTTGGGATGAGAATTCGTTGTTGAGTTTAGGAGTAATGTTGGTTTTCTATGAGGAAGTGGTTATAGATCTTTGGGGTAAGCTTTCTTGGGGTGTCGTATTCATATTTTGTTTGAATAACTTTACTAATACAAATATCGGATAAAATAATCATAGAAAGCAAAGGACCTAATTTTGAGCAGTTATACTTGAATCCCTTTTCCATCTCGAGTGGGATACATTCTAGTATATGGTCCGGTTGAGTTGGTGATTTTTTTTTTCCCGTTTGATCTGGTGGTGGCAACCTGGTCAAGGTTGTAATAAATCACTGTTTTAAAAGTCTGATTAGTTTATCGTCTAGGCACTAGGTGTTCCTATCTCCCTAGCACCCCTAGCTTTTAAGTCGGCTTAATCTCACCTAATTTCAACTAATCTAGTGTAAAACCATGGCACCGCCTAGTGCTTAAGTCGCTTAATCCTCACCTAATTTCAAATTTCAACTAATCTGGTATAAAATCAGTCTAGGTGTTAGGCCATTTTTTTACCTCCTAGATCCGTTTAACGTTTTTTTCATAACACTGTTAATAATTGACACAATAACATAAAATACAATTGGTTCCATGATAACATCATTATATGAACTCAATTTTCTTAAAAATCTTTTAAGAAATAAGTTGAAGTTTTACTGTTTTCTTAAGCTTGTGAGGATTTTATTACTGATTTGAACTCGACATGAATAACTGCCTTTTTAGTTTATGAAAGGGGCATTTACTACTTCTAGCAGTAGTTTCATCAAGTAAGATCGTGGTAATTTTTATCCAAATACTTCTTCCGTACTTATTTATAGGTCGTTTAACTTTTTGTATGTAATTTTAAATACATTTTTATACGTGTTAAAAAGTCAAACGACATGTAAATATGAAGGGAAATTTTTTTTACCAATTCTGAGGCACAGGGGCTCAGTGAATGTATTTTATCATGTCCAGACAGGGGCGGATGCAGGAATTATGGTAAGGGGGGACACTGTTATAAATTAGTTAAAATTCAGATGCCAGATAAGATTTAATTAGATATAAGACGTAATAATATTAAAGTCAAATATAAATCATTTTATTGAAAAAATGTGTATCAATAATTTATTAAGAGAATTGAAAATTTTAAGCATATCAATTATTCAAAACTCAGTCCTACGTAATCGACATAAACTCAAAATCCCATTAAAATGATCATGAGTTATAAAATTATTTCCTGTTACTTGAAATAAAATATTATATAAATGAACATTATTATTAGATTTTATTGCGTAACATTCTAGGTAGGACTAGAGTCAAAACAATTTGAGATATTGATTGAAGATTTGAAAGAATAAGATTCCAACTTCTATCTCTCTAATCACTCTCATCTATCTCCGTGTTAACTACTATATGTTTTCAACTTCTTTTCAAATTACCAAAATTGTACGCATGTAATCATTGATTTGCTTGAAACTTAAGGAGTGGGCAAGTCCCTAGACCCTTAACAGCTCCGCCTGTGTGTCCAGGTTGTAACTGCAGAAAAGGCAAGTAAGGGTGGTTTGCATGAAAAGCTAACCATGACTGTCGCAGTGCCATTACTTTGGGGCGTTCCTCCGGCTTCTGAAACGCTCCATCTTGCTGTTAGAAGCGGTGGGGGGATTGTAGACAAGGTCTTCTGGCAGTGGGACTTTTTGTAGATGAACTGCCATTTCTCAAAAGCTTGATCTTATTGTGGGATCTGGCATTCTGTACATAATTGTTGGGTTCAATGTACAAATGAATGTTGTATAATATGTACATATAACTATAATCTATTGTCACGTGTACATTCAATTAAATGTTTGCAATGGCTATGAATAATGTGTCAATATTCTCGTCTGTGTGTGGTATGTGTGCGTGTTAAATTTGAGGCTGCCGAGTTGAGCTCCCCTCTATACTAATTTTATTCATTGCATTTATACTTCCAATCTCAACCATTAATAAACAAAAGTTCATTCTAATTAAATGAAAAATAAATACATTTTAAAGTAAATCAATGGTTGAGATGGAGAGTATGAATGGTATGAATGAAATTGGTACGAAAGAAATTGGTATGAAAGAGAGCTTAACTCGAGGCTGCCAGGGTGTTACTTTAGTAATTTCCCTTGAAACATTAGTAAAGTCCGGCAGAGTTCCGTCTGTTGATCCTCGAAAAAACCCACTACAACCAAAATGGGAAATCAGATATGTTGTAATATTTGGTGTTACAATTTGTATTACACAAACCCTATTCCTTATTTTATTTTGGAAAAGTTGGTGGCCGCATGTGAATTCTTTCAAGGTAAGGGGCGGTCTGATTCGACATTGTTGTTTACTCTGATCTGGTTTTCGTTTAGCAGCGCACAGGTGGTTCCTATGACTGAGTCTTTCTGGCCCTTGTGAGCATCTTTTCTTAATGTATTAAAGAGAGTCTTTCTAACTGTTCCACTAACGGACATTCTTGACTCGGCTCCAATAACGCAATTCCAGGAGGAGTTGGTAGTTGGGTACTGGATCCCTTCGGACCTGGAGAACATGTGATGCTGGGTCGGGGTTTGGTGAACCAACAGGTCACTCCTCTAGTTGAAGTATCGGGCCCCTTTTTTATTGCTTAGGTTACACTTTCGGAATACTCCAGAAGGGAATTTTGCTCTACTTCCCCCAATATTCACTTTACGCCACGCCGACTCCCCTTTCATCATAAGGCGTGGAATTAGACAAGGAAAATCTCCATAGGAACTACTCCCTTAGATTTTGCACATAATAGATATTTAACAACATACCATGTAGATAAATTAACGGTTAATGTACTTTCTACGTACTAAATTTAATTTTTTCTTTCCATATATGAAATTGTGTAATACATACTGTTATACAACATAGTTAACTTTCTAAATAGAGTTAATGTCAATCGTATTAAATTTGGGGATTTAGTGTAGAAATTATTATTCTTATACAGAAGTGTCGTGTTGTGAATTGCCTCCCTCAATCTTCTGATGTTAGCCCTTTTAGTTTCAGTTTTAATTTATTTTTATTTTTTTTATGTTAGTCAATTTTATGCATTCTAGGTAAATTTACTATATTAATTAAGGATAATAGTGAAATACGCTCTTAAATTAGAAAAAAAGTTATAATATCAATAAGAGACTAACATATGTGAACAAAAACAAAGAGAGTCAAATGTTACAAAGGTCTGCCTCCGTTATTTATTAATAATTTTTTTTATCTCAAATGATACATACCTACCGAGATTAATAATTGTAAAAAAGTAATTTTAACTCTTTCTTGTAATATGAGAACAAGAAGTAAAAAAGAGTAACGAATAACCGAAAACTAAACACAAACAAAAATTAGATATGGACAATAAATGACAATTACATGTTCCATATGTTTTAAAAATTGTTAAAACGTAAAATTAAGACTTGAGAACCAACTAGAAACGTAATCGTCTACGGCAGATTGGACAGTCAGGGTTGCGAGGCTTCTTAAGGAGCCATTTGATAATGCAATGTGGATGAAAGATATGACTGCAAGGAAGAACTGCGCAGTCCTTGTCAACCTTAAACTCTTCGCAGCATATTGCACAATCGTTCGAATAACCCCCTCTTCTACTTTTGTATTTTGTGAATTCTGTTTCTCCAAAGAAATAGCTTTCGGTACTTTCTTCATCCATTTTACCAGCATCATCATCAGTATTATTATCATAGACATCTGCGACGGCGACGGCGGCACGTTCATTAACATGAGAAGCTGATGTTGCAGAAGGCATGACCATTTCCAGAGGAGGAATGGGTATCGAGTAGATTAACGTACGAATAAAATAAGTCCATTGACGAAAACTTCAGAAGAATATATATATGTACTCCGTATTATATAAGCCACAATTCCTTTTCTAGTTGGTTTAGGATTTATGTGTATCGATCTTTCCTTCTTGGTAGGTACCTCCACGATTTTTTAAAGTAGCTTTTGCTTATGGAAAATCAATTAATGTTTGTGGCAAGTACGACTTGTGATAAAATTTTCCTTGCTGGTAAAATTTGAATAATAAAATAGGGAAAAAAAATTAGAGAAAAAGTCCTCAAATATATACTACAAAAATGTTAAATTACATTGTTAGCCTCTTTACCTCAAGTCATTTTAAAAAATTTTGCACATACAAAATCTCTCGTGTGCCTAAATCCAAAAAATTAAGCTGAATTAAAATAGGGATAATCAATCAATTAAACAAGTTGATTATAAATTATTATTTTTTGTATATATGCCAAAATTATTATTCATTTGTAAACGACTTTTACAGCTAAATTTCTGGGCAATAAGTGCCAGTGTTGTCCTGTCCTATAAGTGGGTGGAAAACTTGGGAATTAAAACAAAATCCGGCGGAACCTCAAATCTGAGCAAAGAATAAGAATCCTGTAAAGTGGTAATTAACGACATAACATATTATCTACAACTCATTCCAAATAAAGCCTGTAAACTTTTTTGCTAATTTGTTTCTCTCACTTTATATATTCTAATAATAAAGACAAACTAATGATACAATAACAAAAGAAAGTACACACGGATACAGAGACTACTAAACATTTTTTTAGGTTCAGTAGGTGCAACACCTTTTGACCTTTTTGGCATTCCACTGGAAAAGGCATTCCCGAATATCCTTTCCCGGCCCAAAGGCTTTTGGACGTCGAGTTTACACATACGTACAACTAAAAATACAATCACACACGTAAATTAAAACACATAAATTAAAAGGAAGAAGGAAGGAAAAAAAGATGAGTTATAGAAAAATCAGAACTTTCTCCGTCAATACCGTAAATAAAAAATAATTTGTCTAGTTTTCATAGATTTTTACTTTTTTCATGCAATTTATATTATTATATTTATGTTATTATTTAAGATAATATTACCACCCAATGAATTATATTACTATGTATAATGTATTTTTTTAACTAATAGTAACATTATATATAATAACATTAAAAAAAAAAAAGAAGTAATGTAAACTTAATAGGATGGATTAAAACATCAAAAAATTATCGGCCAATGTGCTATTTTGAAAATTATTACCATACAGTTTGAGTATGTTTGAACTTTTCTCGTACAGTTTATGTTATCATGTTACTATATTACTATTTAATACATTATATTACTATTTACATCGTAATTTTATTAAATAAATAATAACATTGCACATGAAAATATAAACATAGTAACATGATAACATAAACTTAATAAGAATGGTTAGAAAGTAATTGTACTACACGAGAATATTTTTCACCAAATCACACCGACCGAGAAGAAATCCTTGAAACATTCGAGAACTGCACAAGAATTATTCTTTTCAATATGTATCGGTTGAGAATTGCCTCCAGACAATTAGACGGAAAAAAGCATTTAAAATTCTTTTTTGTTGATAAAAAAGAAAAACATAAGAAAAAAAATGAATAGAACATGTATGCTTCTAAATATATTCTGAAAAATGTTATTGTTCTGGTACAAGGATGTTTGGCCCACCTGCGTAAATTCTTAGAAAGTGACATGTGGACTTCCACTAGGTGCAGGAGGTTAAAAAAAGAAAATTGTTTATATGATATTTTTTTAGGTTTTATATCAGGTTAATAGAATGCTTAATACAGCTATAGAATATCATGGGGAAATACATCAATAATCGTTGTATAGCTTTATATATACTAACCATAGTAAAAGATAATTTTTTTTTTATACTATTAAGAAATTCTAACATCTATTATTGCATTGGGGGTTTGAACCTGGTTAGAGTAAAAGATAATTTAAAAGGGTTATCCATGTCGTAACTCTAACGTTATTCATATGTACTATCTTAAAATCAAATAGAATTTTGAATGGGTCAAATTTGTTTCCAGTTTCTCTTGTTCGGGAACTACGTTCTGTTATTTACTTTTTATTTTTAAGTTCGAAATTATTATTCATCCGTTCTGTTACTTCCTTTTTCAACTTAAAAAATTGTTAAAAAGGTTTTAAAAAAAAGTCGTCGAACAAGTCCCTAGAGGTTTAGTCCCAATTAAGAGGGTGAGTTAGATATAATCATGTTGCCTACTTCTTTTTTTTAGAAACTTAAAATACTTGTCCAGAAAAATACAGTGGAAATCAATCATGTACCCAAATATCTCACTTATTTGGAGTTTATATATGGAGTTAGGCATGACTGTGAGACATGGGAGTCGTTTCCAAACCTTACATATTAAATATGTATAATAATTCCAAATTCTCCCTATTCAGTTAATATTTCTACTACGTCTCGTTACCTCGATTATTTTTTTAAATTTGATTATTTTTTCCTTATTTTTTCTTATTTTTCTCTAACAAAATTTTCGAAAATCATTAGAAAATATGTTTTATATATAAGCGGATCGGAATCGAGATTAAATGAGTTGAGATAGTAAATCTCATACCATATCCTAATCCTATAAAATTCAAATAATTAAATTTCATTAGGATCGAAATTGAACACAATATTAATGGATTCGGATGAAATTATCATCCTCCCAGTATACACCGGCTGCTTTCCCACGAGGATTCTCATCACTTGCTTCTAAGATTTTTTTTTCATTTTTTTAATGTTTCTTTCTAAATCTTTGTTCCCCTGTTTGGGTGTTTTATAATCACATTATTCTGTATAACAAAAAGGTTCTCATGATCAGAAAGTCATCAGTGACATGAAACATGGCTGATCACATGTATATACAAATTAATATAATTAAATGTAGTACTGCTTCAACCGCAGTCCATACTGGATTAGTTATTTAATCTTATACTGCGTTTTAATTAATATTAATTACATGAATTGTTTGACATGTATGATCAAGAATATTTTCATTATTTTATCATTTCATGAGATGTTGATTTTGCGATTAATTAAGTACTTATTAGTATTATTAAAGTACTGTTGGTTTTGAAGATTAAGTGGTGGTATCTTCTTATATAGAAGACCGGGATTAAGTAAGATTAATATCATTAATCAAATTAACAAATCTGACTCCCACAGTTTATAATTAATTCAAGATCCTCAGTTCTCACCATGGGTTTCTGTAGATTCATATATTAAATAAATAACATATACAGTGATTCTTACACATAGTTCCATAAATAGAGGAATATATGTTAAAAATAAAGGATGTTTGTATTTGATCAACAATTTATTCATAAAGAATATGAATCTGACGATCATAGAGTAGTGCAGTAGCATTCATACTATGGAAAGACTTTCGAGTCCAAGAGGCATCATAGTCGATTCTCACTTTTTCACTCCTTGAAAAAATAACTCCATGAAATTTGCTAATGCAACTTCATTTATATCTAAATAGATGGAATATGTATATAAATACATGCAGTTGAGACTAGTGACAAGGTAACAAAAACATCATTTCCCAAAAAGCAATGCACAAAAGGAAGGAAACTTTTTGCCACTGCTACTGTCCTAAAGAAAGTGTTCTCAATCATCAAGGAGGAAAATAAAAATAAAATAAAAACATCTTCACGACAGTCTCTGAATAATCATCAATGTACTACTAGCTAGTCATCCACAGCTTTACACAGGCATTCATCAAATCTGGTGATTGTACCAAAAACAATCACATCAGTAGTACATCAAGACTTTTTCTTCCTCCACTTCAGTAGTAGTAGTAGCAGTACAGCTAGTAGTCTTGTTTTCATGATCATCAACAAAGAAGTTGAAGTTAGAATTACAGGAGACATGATTAGTGCTAATCAGATGCTTAATCTCCTCAAGACTATTATAGTACTCCAATGGAGTTTGATCATCATGATCCCCAATATTGAACAACAGCCCATTGTTTATAATTTGCTTATGATCAGGAATAATATTATCATAATTATTCCCATCAACATTGTTAATCCCACCAAACATCAACAACTGTTCATACTCCCCTTGAACATCTTTGTTGCTATTGTTGCTGTTGTTGCTGTTGTTGTTGTTACAGTAGTTACTTCCATCAGAAGAGCTGCAACTTGTTGCTGCAGCAGGTTGATCAACACCAGCAGCTCCAAACATTATCAAAGGAGAGCCTTTTCCAGCTTGATGATGCTGATGATGATGATTTTGCATGGGACCGGCAAATCCATGATCTTGGGCTTGGAGATTTAGAAGGCTTGATATTGGAACATTTGACACATTTTCATAATTATTTGCACTGAAGGTCCTGGCAGTACTAGTAGCTAAGGTACTGGAGTAATTATAACTGCTGTTGTTGTATTTGAATGGTGGTGATAAGGTGGAATATGAAGGTGATGATGACGATTGAAGAAATGAAATAGATGATGGGTAGGATGATTGATATGAGATTGGCTTAAGTTTGTGATGAGCAGATGAATATGGAGAAGAGTTAATCATTAATGATCCCATGAGAAGTTTCTTCTTGAGCTTGGTGTTCCAGTAGTTCTTGATATCATTGTCTGTCCTCCCAGGTAACTGAGCTGCTATAATTGACCATCTGCACTTAATTTTAACATCTTAAATCTTTGAAATCATCAAAATAATTTCTTCAAGTTTTTTTTTTCTTTCTTAATTTTGTGGGTTAAAATCTTAATAGAACTAATAATTAATTCAGAATCTCAATCTACAAAAGATTCAAACTTGGTGCATGCAAATTAAGTAGGGAAACTAATTAATTAGCAGGATATATTGAGGTAGCTAGAAGATTCTTGGAGCATGGATCTTCTCTTTAACCTGATAAATTAAATTAAAAATCCAATCTTTACACATTATTGGAAGTGCTAATGGGTGATAGTAGTATATATAGATCAAGAAAACAGAAAATATGGGTAAATGGAAAATTAATCTAGAAAGAAAGTAAGCTGATGACATAAATATATACCTGCTGCCAATGTTAGCAAAAAGGGTACATATGATTCTATCCTCATCATCTGAAAATTCTCCATGTTTGATGTTGGGCCTGAGATAGTTAAGCCATCTTAATCTGCAGCTTTTTCCACATCTTCTAAGACCTGATCATAATTTTCAGACATATATATAATACAAATAAAAGAATCAGGTGAATATATATATCAACATAAGATCAAACAACGCAACCAAAAAAGAAAAGGAATAAACAGAACTAACAAATAATGCAAGAAATTAATCCAAATGAACACAAGCTTAATTTAAGAGTTAATAATTAATAATCAGTAAATAATTTATATGCATACCAGCCTTTTGTGGAAGAGCAATCCAATTACCACCAGTGCCATGTTTCTCAATATAAGCCTTGAGGGTAGCATCTTCTTCAGGTGACCATGGACCTCTCTTCACATTTGTCTTGTCACAACAAGGAGCTCTTCCCATTTCTAATTAATTGCTTTAATTCTCTTTCCTATTTCTGATCTCAGATCACACACAGCATATATGCACCTGCAGGGGTTTAAAGCTTCTTAATTGTGGGGGAAGGTGGGCTTTTTGTTTGTTTTCACAAGACTTTTTTTCTTAATGTTCTGGACATCATCAACTTGTGTTGCAGGATATAGTATTCATATATTCACATAGATTAGAAATAAACAAAAACAAAAATTAAATTACAATAAATTATAATAAAAGAAAGGAAAAAAGTCAAAGGGCACACCCCCCTTCTCAAATTTCAACTCATAAGTTAAATTGTTGTTGAAAACCTAATTACTGTTTATTAGCTAAGAGAACTTCCTATCATATTAAATCAAAACTTCCATCCCTCCCATCTGCAACAGGACTTTCCTTCAATTCTCTCTCATTGCTGACTTTTAATGATTTTTCTTCAATTAATCTCTCCTCTAGCTCTTAAGGTAGAGAATCCAAAGTCTGCATGCCCTAGTGATTATTAATTAAACCCGTACAATTCACATGGCGATGAAAATGATACGACAAGACCCTCATTATCTACGTACCATTTTTATTAGAAACCAAAATCACTTATTTAAAAGATCATTTTCAGGGTTGATATTGTCAGAATAAAATATTAATGTGTTGTTAAATATAAAATTATATTGTTAATATTTTTCTCTGGCAATATTAGTAATCTCGCTTTTATTGATTTTATGTATAATACTAATAGTAGTATATGTATATGATCGACAATTGAACAAATTCTACGCGTATATACTTCCTTAAGACGTATAGGCGTAATGGAATTATTTCATAGTTTAATTACTTATCCAAAAGAATAAATTGCAGTAATCAACAGGCAATTAAAGAGGATAATTTAAAGTACCATATGAATATCATCAGCGATATAATGGCAACAACTACGAATTATAACAAATTTGAAGGTTATATCTTTCTCAGATATCATGCATATGCGTGTTATGTACCATGCATGCCGATCATATATTAATGTGGTTAATCTTATAAGTATTACGATTATTGGATATGCTAATGAATGGATATGTATCAATGTGGTTAATCTTATAAGTATTATTAAAGCGCTGAATCCTGCTAATTGGGGATATATGCTTTAAGTCTGGAATAAAAGATTAAATAAATCTAGCAGAAATGGTCAACTTAATTAACTACTACTATTATGTATAGTAAATGTAAATAATTATGTGTAAGCCATCAATCAATAAACGATCTAGTCACCTTCAAGTGGTCAAAATAAAGCACGTGCCGAGTACCTGTAACTTGGATTATTTGGGGCGTTTCTTCCGGCTCCCTTAATTTCACCCATGAAATATTTCTTTTTTTTTTTTTTGGTCTGTTCCGTTTGTTATTCAAATTATTTCGACTCATACTTCTGTCAAGTTCTTATTGAGAAGTGTTATTAATAGTGATCGTTTAGTGTTATTATTAGTAATCGATGAGTGCTATCAACGGTGCTCTTGTTTTATACTTTTGTCATACTCATATTGAGGAGTGCTATTAATAATGCTCTTTTTTCACATTCTTAGAGCTTGAAATAAAGACATGAATTAAATGAACTCAAGTTTTTTTTCAATTAAATCAACACGCGTTGATTGAAACATTTCATTTTAATTACTTTGATTTAATTGTTAATTTGCATTGCAATGAAGGTTTTTAATGAGAACATTCTAATGATGTAGTGTACATATATTGAATATTGAGAGAGGGGTAATTAGAAGGGAAGCGAAACGGTCATCCACCTTATATCATTCGCATTCACATATAGTATTAAATTAAAAGAGAAAGTGAGGTGTAATCAGTAGAAAATCAATTTTATTCACAACTTTTATTTAAGACGTATCTATGAGTCTCCCTTCTTCTTTTGCCTAATTAGGGTTAGTTAGGAAATATCTAATTGCGTAATTACTATGTCATTGATTTGACACTACCACATGACAGTCTTGTTAATAGCGTTTAACTTGTACACAGCACAATGCATTATTGCGTCTCATTTTATAATACTAAATGTTCAAAAGAAATACTCTCTCCGTTTTTAATTGGTAGTTTTTTTAATTTAAATTATATGAACTAAGGTCAATGATTAATAAGTACAAATACATTAAATTAATTGTTGTTATATCATATTTGTCCTTATTTAATTTGTATAAAAATGAGAGATTTTCATATTTTATTGAAATATATAAATGGTATTATAAGATAATTTTTTAATTTTTATCTTAAAATATGAAAAAAAAAAAAAGAGAACCAAATTCTAAAAAAATAACTAATAATAAATAGAGAGAGTATGGGGAAAAAAAAGGACCTGCAAGGAAAGGGGAAAGAAAATATATTATGCGAGTCGATAAAGACTGTTAATTATAATTAATAAAAAAAATTGCTCCACTAACCACTAGGGACCTAATTATTTGAATAACATTGCGATTCTTAATTAAATATGATGTGTAGAAAGTCATTTAGACCTCGATTGATACTCTTTCCTATTTGCATATTTATTTGCCAGCTTTTAGACTTATAGCAAGGTTGATTGTGGTCCAACCAAAGATGGTGGAGTAGAAAACATCATGTTCAATATTATATATTAATTCAGTGTCAACATGACTTGAGTACAATAAAATTTTATTTTAAAAATAATAACTTAAATATATCAAAAAATTATATATTAATTATTTTATCATTCAAAGTGTACACACTTTTTTCTTTAAAATAATAATAAGTATAATTTTTATATTTAAAAAATATTAGGTAAATTCACTTTCAGGATATAATAAAAATTTTACTTTTAAAAAGTAATTTTCTTAAATTATGTGTAAATTGTATTTGGACCATCTTTTTTGGATGAATGGAGTATTTAAATCTTATCATAAATATGTATGCATATGTTCGCAATAATTTAAGTCAACAGTCACCTAAGAAAAACACCAGTAATGTATAGCTTTCACATGGAAGAGTTTAGTTTGACCCTTGTCCAAAATGTTGATCCCTTTGCTACCCCCCACCCCCAACCCAATTTTCTATTTCACTTAACATATAATTGACGACATTTTGATGGGAGTGCGTAAGAGGCTAAACGTTTGAAATATTACTATTATCCTCCTAGAGCAACATCTCTTCTCTATGCTTTATATAGTTTTTACAATGTTTGTGCATATTTAATTTGTTTTTTGATCAAAAATAATTTTAGCTTTGATATATAGCGTGTGCATGTGTGGGTATCTATTCCAACTAATTAATTAACATATTAATCTAAAATAATATTATATTTTGAGAAAGCCTCTTTACTTATGTGGAGCATTTCTGTTCATACAGCTGTTTAGCTACTTGTAACGTAGCTAAAAGGTGGAGATTCCTTAATTTCTGCCTACTTACTTTACATGCCTCATAATGCTTCTAGTCACTTAATTATTAATGCATGAAACTCGAGTATGCATCACAAAATTAATTGGCAAGTGTCTCCAATATGCAATATAACTATAAGTAATTGATCAAGACCTTAAATCTTATTAAAATGTGCGTGATAGCAATAGTGACAATAAATAACTAATTAAAATTTGTATATGTATGCATGTAGGTAACATAACAACTTGATTTTGCGAAGCATCAACATTTGAAAAGATTGTAATCCATAGAGTTGTTGAACCGTTGAAGTTTGAGTTCTGAAGTGTAAATAAATAACATAAAATTATTAATAATTTAATACATAGTTTATTAAAGCTTTTATTATAATATATATATATATATATATATATATATATATATATATTGGTCGATCAGTTCATATATTACCTAACCAATCCTGCATGTAGTTCTCTAGTTTGTTCGTTGTTTCATCTCCATTATAAGTTCTTCTATGTATCTTTAATTGGTTAATATACGTACATATAAGAATCTATGTACGTATTTAGATTGTGATATGTATTTTATATTATAAAATTTTAAAATTTTTAAAATTTAAATTGAAATAAACAGAATTATAATTGCATAGTTCCTATAATAATTATTGTACCCGAGTTCTTCACCTCCTAATACTAATACATATTAATTATTCAAATATAGAATTTGACAAGAGTTCGTTGGTAATTGTTAATACTAATACATTATATATTTTTTAAAAAGAAAAAGAGTAATGTTCTTGTTTTTCTTCTTTGTCATGGAATCTTTGTTCCGATAAATTAAAGATGAACGAGAAAACGAGGAAGCTCTAAACCCCTCTTCGACTAAATTATGTAGTCGTCTACTACTTGTTCTCCAAACTCTTCTCTAGGTTTTTGAGGGAACTTCAAGAAATAAGAAACCTAATAATAAAAGTTAATCAACTTTATTCAAAACTAAATGTCAACTCTCCGATTGATATTTTTAATCACCCCATGTAATATATAATTTTCAACCTGAAAATCGAGCAAATATGCTCTTTCTACTTGAATTAGTTCACAACCTCATTCCAATTGATTATATTATATGCTATTGGATTCATGGTTGAGCTTGATCGTGAAGACCCCTCACCGATGGTTTAAATTTTCCTCTCCTGTATATAAATAGAATTTCTTAATAGTGTCAATTATATATATATATATATATAAATATTTGTATTGAAAGGAGTTACAAATAATTACGTACATGTCAATTTTGAATTAATTAGGATTGTAAGCATATACCATTAACTGGTTGCTCTCTTGGTATATCATACCCTTTGTTGTTGTTGTAGGAATAGCTAGAGGCAATAGTAAGAAAGTTTTGCTAGCTAATATCTTACATTCTTACCAAATATACAAAGCGGATTAAAAAAAAAACCTTTGGCCAACTAAAATATGTTCATTTTATACAGATGGACCAAAATTCTTGTGCTATGTCCAAAATATGAAGCAGTGTACTCCATCAGAAAATATACAAATATGAAGTAGAGTAGGATTATGTATGTATGTAAAAGATTGTAAGCTAAAGTAGTCCAAGGGAAAAGATAAATTATCAAAATATATAATGTTGGTTGCGTGCATAACATATATAACACGCTGTATTTAAATAGGGAGGACTATGGACTATCATTGAAACGGAGACTTACACGTCCAAGGCCTTATTCGTCTTCGCTTCCATTGACTTACGTATGATGTTGAGCCGCAGGATTCTATGAACTTGGTCACTTAAGAGCTCTCTCTCTCTCTCTTCCCCCCCAACCCCCTCCCTCTCTCTCTCTTAAGTGAACTTTATTAACTAAATTCTCACTCATCAAATTTGAATGGATGCTGAGAAGTGCTCTTTCATGATCTAAATTATATTTTTTGTCTCATTCTATTTATAACACAATTTTAAATATTTGTGTGTGGTATAAATTTTAAGACATCATAAAAATATAGCTAAATTAAATATTTTTCAATATTTTCCAAATTTTGACATATTAAAATGTTAAATCTTAAAGTGTATTATAGATATTCTAAAAATATTTTAATTAAATAAGATTTTTAGTTGCATTAAAAGTAATGTCTTACATATTCTAATATATGTTGCAAATGGAAATGGAGTGGGACGGATGTAGTATATTATTAATTGTATCTCTATTACATATATGTACACGCTATATCCTACCTATAGTATTTCACCAAAAATATTATTTATTTATTTATGTATTTATTTCGACAATAAGACTAATTTGCTACGTGTGAGCAAATATTATGAGTGACTAGTTAACGTCTATATTATGAAACTCAAACTATAGGCGAGGAAGTATATAAAATGATAGAGTAATAATTCTTCTATTGTCAAATACATCATATATTAATATTATCTAAATTTTCATTTCATAAAATTTAACTTTCCACTTAAAAGTTGAAGATATAAGTTCACCTAAATTAGTCCACAGCACAGAATATAATAATAATAATCTATTCCTCACAAGAACGGAGTGAGATGTTGCTTATAGACATAAAAGATCGATTTAAAGATTAACGTTTTAAAAACTAAATAAAAATTACAGTAATATTGAAGACCCTACTACTGGATATCAGGGTGAGGTCAGAGTGAGGAGTAAATGGAACAAACGTGGCGAAGCGGCTATAGAAGGCGGCCCCAGAAAGGGAGGGCTAGGTTGGGCAGCCTATGGTTTATGAAAAGTGAGATTGATTTATTTTGTGGGCCTATTTCGTCATCTTATCAATTGTGTGTGTGTGTGTGTGTGTGAGAGAGAGAGAGAGAGAGAGAGGGGTTACCTTAGCTGTGCCCGTGAAAAGCAATTGTGTCGCACCCAATGAGGCGTTAAAGAAAGAAAACACACACACACGCATTACATGTATATACGTATAGGACAATAATCATACATATTATATACCTAAAAAACAAATTTTGAAGAAGATATATAATCTTGAACCATTTATAGTATCGAGCAGATGATACAAAAAGAAAAAAGTTACTGTATATAATAATTTATTAAGAAAAAATTATGAACTTAAATTATATTTAATTATTTAAAAAAATGCGAGTCGAATAGGGAGACCGCTGTGCAACTCAAATTTTTATAAGAAACCATGTTGATTTGCATTTGATAAATTGAGGGGTTACGTATTTTGATGTTTTACTGTACGGAGCATATGAGTAACCAAACGATGAATTTAAATTTCATTCCAAATAGAGTTGTTTATCTATATTTTTTCAATCTTTTGATAAGTCCATTGATCGGCACTACTTAAAACTTATTAAAATGTAGTAATCCAAATGTGTTGATCGACATATATATTTACTCCATAAAAAATATACTATTTAGAATGCCTATCATTACTCTAACACAGTCCCTGTATCTATTATCTATATATAGATATATATATATATATATATATATATATATATATATATCAATATTTTCTATTCTAATGCCTGTACGAGAAGGACTCCTCCCATGAATGAATTTTTTTTTTTTTGTTAATAAATCCTAACTATTTCCATTTTCTATTATGGAATGGATATGTGTAGAAGAAATAGT
Source organism: Centella asiatica (assembly GCA_014636745.2). NCBI lineage: Eukaryota > Viridiplantae > Streptophyta > Magnoliopsida > Apiales > Apiaceae > Centella > Centella asiatica. The sequence continues at coordinate 29,505,233 of CM025782.1, read as the reverse complement.
ATATTGTTTAAAAAAATATTCAAAATCAAAAGAGCTATTGGGTTGAAAAATATATATATATATATATAAGCGAAACTTGGTGCACAGGCGTTTACACAACAAGCATACAGGGCATAATGATGGATGTAGCATGGCCCATATTAGCTTTAATTAGGTTCAATTTGATGAGTCAGAATCAAAGATGGGCCGGCCCATTGGAATATGCGGGGCGATTAGGAACACATAGCAGCAAATGAATATGTCAATATGCCATGCCGTATGGGTATGTTTCTGCAAATTAAGATCTAGTAATTAATACAATATCAATTACCAATTTGACCAACAAATGCAATACTCGTTACAGCTTCTCAAGAACATTGTAATACATGAAAGATTTGGGGCTATATATATACCATTAGGAACAGATTTGGATACCCAAATGAATGCCCTTCAGCAAAGATAATCCCACTTGTTATTAGAATAAGTATAATTAATGTATTGATAACTTAACCGATGACTACTAGAAGAGGATGACTTAAAATGCAAATATCTTTAGTGTAAAAAGTATCATTATTATATCTTTCTCCATCATTTACGGACAGGAGATTTTCTTTTTAATTATAAAAATTTTCTTGATATTGTTTATTCAGTTAAAGAAAACTAATGAGAGAGAATTTAAATAGCCCATCCCATCGAGTATATATATATATATTTGGATATTAACTCCAAATTATGTTTTTTCAACTTAGTACCATGCATGTGACTTGTCTGATCATGCATGTGCCCTGGTGACAAACACTTGATTTGGAGTCCTTGCCTCCTGTCGGTTTTCAATGGTTAGTGAAATGAGGTTGCTGGTCACCCTCCTCAGCCACGTGAATGTGGTTGATCTGTTTGATAAAAATTACCACTTGAGACAACTAACTGTGTTCTATTCTAAAACTAAAGAAAGATACATAAAAAATTAAATAACGACATAACAAAATTTATGTTAATATTATTTGAATTGATTTTAGTTGATACAATTATCATAATTTTATAGTTTATAATTAAAAAATTATAATAAATAATTATATAGAACTTTTATAGATTAAACTAATTTTAAAGTTAATATATTATCTTTTAACTTAAAAATTAAAACGTATCAATTAACTTTTTTAATTTTTGAACATATACCTACATATGTGTTTAGTTTTTTTGTGATTCACTTTTAACCAATGAACTACTCTATTGTTTTGTTTCAAGCGATTCAATTATAAGATTATATAAAATCTTATATAATTTACCATTATAATAGGTGTTAAGTGTTGTGTTGTGAAACAATTTTGTAAGTGATATATCCACTCCAATAAATCCGTTACTATATCTCTTCTTTATTAATTATCTCCTCTTTATTAATTAAGGCTTTGGATCGTAGAAAAACTAACTTGGTGATTTTGTGTATATTAAATTTTGTTTCATCGCATGCTCCAACCCACCGAAAGTTTCATCCTTTTAAATAGGATTTTAGTTTTTAGGAAAAACTTATTCGACGGTCTCTAAATTATATTAATTTTGTACATTTAGCTTCCGAATTTTTTTCGCAATTTGTTTGGTACACAAACATTTTAAAATATGCGCAATCAGAGAATTTCATCAATCACTTATTAAATCTGATAGAAAATACATTCATGCGAATTACACAAGTAATTTTCAAAAAATAAAATGGTTGATTTATGTCATATGTAAACTTTTTTTTCTGACTATTCTTGAGTTATATCAACTTTGCAAATTTGGTCAAAAACTTTCAAAGAAAATTTCTTAATAAAATAAAGACTAAAAATTAAATGTATAACTCACATTAGTGTATTTTCTATTAGATTTAATGAGATATTGACGAAATTTACTGATTATGCATGTTTTAAATAATTTATATATCAAATAAATTACAAAAAGAATATAAAAATCAAATGTTCAAAACTAATATAGTTCGGAGAATGTCGAATAAGTTTAATATATATAAGTTGCGTGGATTGGAAATACCTAAAATCTCACAAGATGTTTTAAATTACGCGCATTCGATGCCACACTGGGACCCGCTAAGCAGGCTGATTTTCCCGGGGTAATTGCGCAAACAAATCCAAGTAACCAACAAACACACGATAGGAGTTGAAGGAAGAAAGAAGACGGAATCGAAAGAAAATGGAGGGAGAGGCCAGCAGAAAAGGCGTCATGGTCGATCCAGCAGCACATGAGACTATTGAGAGAGAGACAGAGAGAGCGAGTCACTATTTTTTTGCTCTCTATATATAATACGCTGTAACCATTTATACCCTTGTCTCTCTCTCTCTCTCTTGCCACTTTGGCATCGCAGATCTAAATTCTCACTACTCTTTCCTATCAAAAAGAGAGAGAAAACGTAAAGGTACGTTCTAATTTTTTATTTCTTCCTTCAATGTATATCTTGATTTTGCTCCTGCGTATCCTTCTGATTTCTCTTTGTTGCTGATCATGTCCTTTCATGTATATTTTGTTCTCAATTTCATTTAATTATAAAGTAAGGCAATGTTTTTGCTTCCCGATCAATCTTATCGACATTGTGCCATCATATGCGTCGTTTATCGCCTATATCTTTTTCGCCCTGCACTCTGTGATTTTGATTGTTAGATCATGGATCAGATCAGAATTGGCTTTGCAATTGAACTGAACAAAATTCAAACATTGCCACACATTGCACCATATATCTTTATGTATGTATTTATATAGGAGAATGATCCTTCCATAGGGCTACATAGGAAAACTTAACTACAATTTCATAATGCAGTAAAAATTTGAGGAAAACCCCTAAATCTCTTGCAGACTGTTTTTTAGGATTCATTTACCATTGCCGACGCACTCCGAAATTATAACGGCTGAATCTTGTTTCGGACTGTACAAATGAGCTAAATGAAATAGTTTTAGGAAAGCTTGTACATACTGACCAATTGATAATTTTGGTCTAGGAATTATATTGATATTTTTATATTGACTTCAATTACTAAATTAATGTGTTACTATGTTTTTATTCATCACCCATAGTACTTTGTTTATGAACATTAACATTTTGAGATTCCATTCAAAACTAACTCATTCCTATTCAAAATTGTTTTCAGTTGAAATATGGAAACCTTCCTATTCACCTCAGAATCAGTCAATGAAGGCCACCCTGACAAGCTATGTGACCAAGTATCAGACTCCATTCTTGATGCTTGCCTGGAGCAAGATCCGGAGAGCAAAGTTGCCTGTGAAACATGCACAAAAACTAATATGGTCATGGTCTTCGGTGAGATCACAACAAAGGCAACGATAGACTACGAGAAAATAGTTCGAGATACCTGTCGAGGCATTGGCTTCACTTCACCTGATGTTGGCCTTGATGCTGATAACTGCAAGGTTCTCGTAAACATTGAGCAACAAAGCCCTGATATTGCTCAGGGTGTTCATGGTCATCTCACGAAGAAGCCTGAGGAAATTGGAGCTGGTGACCAAGGACACATGTTTGGCTATGCCACTGATGAAACACGTGAACTCATGCCCCTTACTCATGTCCTTGCAACCAAACTTGGTGCCAAGCTCACAGAGGTGAGAAAGAACAAGACATGCCCATGTCTGAGACCTGATGGTAAAACCCAAGTTACTGTTGAATACAAGAACGACAATGGTGCCATGGTCCCCATCAGGGTCCACACTGTTCTCATTTCTACCCAACATGATGAGACCGTCACTAACGAACAAATTGCTGCAGAGCTAAAAGAGCATGTCATCAAACCTGTTATCCCGGCTCAGTATCTCGATGATAATACCATCTTCCACCTTAATCCATCAGGTCGGTTTGTCATCGGCGGTCCCCACGGTGATGCAGGGCTTACCGGGCGCAAGATTATCATAGACACATATGGTGGGTGGGGTGCTCATGGCGGAGGTGCTTTTTCTGGGAAGGATCCTACTAAAGTCGATAGAAGTGGTGCATACATTGTCAGGCAAGCAGCCAAGAGTTTGGTAGCTTCAGGTCTTGCTCGCCGCTGTATTGTGCAGGTTTCTTACGCTATTGGTGTTGCTGAGCCGCTCTCAGTATTTGTGGATACTTACAAGACGGGGAAAATTCTAGATAGCGATATTTTGGCTCTAATTAAAGAGAACTTCGACTTTAGGCCTGGAATGATTGCCATCAATCTTGACCTGATGAGGGGAGGTAACTTCAGGTACCAGAAGACTGCCGCTTATGGTCATTTTGGCCGTGATGACCCAGATTTCACTTGGGAGACCGTCAAGATCCTAAAGCCTAAAGCCTGAGTTAGCAGCAAGTAAATCAGGCGAAATTTTTTCCGAATTGATACCTGTAGCTGTCATTTATGGTTGCAGAAGAATAAAGAAGATTTATTTCATGTTCGACTTCAGAGCACTTGTTAGAGTCGGCTGGGGAAAAGGAGGATGCAGAATGTACGTCTTACAGCCCATATTTTCTTTAGCTTTTGCAGCCATTAACTGTTCACCTGCTAGTGGCTTCATGGGTTCTTGTTGAATTAAATTTGTATTATTAGCTTTACTTGTACTGTTTTTAAAGACTTTTTCCCGAAGAACTTGATTTTCTTGATTGGAATTCAAAAGAATGGAATAGATTCAATTTCTAAGCAATTTTATACTTGACAATGATAATGGCAACTTTGCACTTATTTCAAGTGATGCTCATTATTAGCTCACAGTTTCAGTGCCAAACCACTAATGATCGGGAACGACAGTAAGGTACAAATGAGAAACAAACTGCAGTGTATTATACAATAAGCTTAGCTTAATACCACAAGGTCCGCAAAATTGACATTGCTGAGAATTTACAAGACTAGATTCAATAGCAAAATAAAATTTAACCGGCAGTCTACTACACATTAAGCTTAATACAACAAACTCAGCAAAACTGACGTTGCTGAGATTTTACAATATGTTGATTCAACGGTAAAATTATAAAATACGTGATAGCAACACACGAAGTGGCCTTTAGGAGTGCAACCACAGGCGATCGTGCAACCGCTCTTCCCCAACGCCAAACATCTCATCCACCCTTTCACCATCTCGGTAAAAATGAAAAGTTGGTGTGTATCGAATATGCTGTGTTGTTTGTGGGCATTCATCAATATCTGCGTAAATGAAAGCAAGTTTGGGGAACTTCTTGCTGAGTTGGGAAAATGCGGGGAGGATCTGACTGCAAGCACGACACCTAAGATGGAAAAAGGAAGTGGAACTAAAATGTTATACGATTAAAATAGTACTCCGTAATAAGGAAACTTGAATTAAAAAACAGTACTCCAGTACATCGGTCTTCTTTGGAGCATTACATCAAACATCTGGTGATCGCTACATCAACTACCCTTCCATTACATACATACAAACATATACCAAATTCAGCTCCTCACGTATCTATCACTATGAAGCTGACTTCGACGCCAAATTTTGTGTATAAAAAGAAAGAAGAGAAAAACTAAAGACGGAGATGTAAGGATCACATACCAAGAAGCGCCATAATTGATGACTGCCTGCAAACAGATTTGTAAAGGAAGAAGATAATTAGGTCGAATAATACAAGCCAAAAAGTTATCCCGTAAGGATGAATGAAGGAAAGAGTTTGCTCACAGGGGTTTTGGAAGTTCTAATTTGATGGAAAATGTCCTTGAGGTGTTCATCGGTGGAGACAGTTGTGACGAGGTGGTTACCGCCACCGCCATCGCTACCGTCAGCCTCCATTTATTACGGTTCAATCACTGTCTCCTTTATAGTGCTACTACCAAATTACTCCGATGTTGAAGCACGTCTTGGCAAATCCTAACGGGTAAAGGATTAGATAGCTCCTGTTTTCTCGAGCTAACTTTTTTTTGGTGTCTCAATGACCATATTGATATTTTAGTACTTGTATACTTTCTGTTTTTTTTTAATTCTTCCCCTTCAGTAATAGTTTCTCTCTTACTCAAAGAATTGCTTTCTAGAGCAAAAATGAAGTACAATCCTAGGGTTTCGAGCTCCCGCCGAAAGAACAGAAAGGCACACTTCGCGGCGCCGTCGTGTGCTGATGAGTGCGCCTCTCTCCGGCGACCTCCGATCCAAGTACAACGTCCGATAGATGCCGGTCCGGAAGGACGATGAGGTTCAGGTTATGCGTGGGATCTACAAGGGTCGCGAAGGCAAATTCGTGCAGGTGTACAGTCGCAAATGGCTGATACACATCGAACGCGTTGCGCGCGAGAAGGTTAATGGCTCCACCGTCAACGTCGGAATCAATCCCTCGAAAGTCGTGATCACCAAGCTCAGCCTTGACAAGGGCAGGAAGTCGCTGCTTGATCGTAAGGCTAAGGGAGGCGCCGCTGCAGATAAGGACAAGGGCACCAAGTTCACAGCCGAGGACGGTATGCAAAGCGTTGATTAAATTGGTTTAGGAATCTTCCGATTTGGTATTTGGCTTTGTTCATTTTATTCCAGTTCGGCTTTCTTATAGGTCTCTAGTCATTTTAATCCATGTTGTTTGAGAGAGAATTGTTGGAAATAATTGGAAAAAATAATATATTCGAAATGGTTTTGTGAAATTAAAGAAAGTCGAAATTCGAAATACGTGTTAACACACTTTTCGTAAAATAGTTTAGTCTCTTCACTGGGTGCTTCAGAAGATCGAAAGACTATTGTTTCCCAATATACAACGGATTACGGAGATTGAAAGATACAACGGATTACGGAGACCGGACTTGACACAAAATCTATCTTCCGGCTAACAGTACTAAAAACAATGACACCGGCGAGTTACAGGACTAAAAACAATGACACCGGCGAGTTACAGGGCACGTTCACAACCGTCGAGTTATAGAAACAATGACACTGACAAGTTACAAGGCACGTTCACAACCGTCGAGTTACAGGGAATGCATATATAATTCAACAAACAAAAAACTGTTATACTCTCTCATGTAATGTGTGTTGTAAACTAACTTTTTAAGTTAAATATCGACGGACTCCGTATCAATTACCTTTGAAGTTTAATAATCATATGAATAAGCAACTAAGTAGTACGTTAGGCAATATAAATACTTAAATAATGAACTCACCAACAGTGAACTCAAAAACTACGACGACGGTCAAAACAATCCAAAAAACTAAGTAGTACGTCAGGCAATACAAATACTATGGTCAAAACAATCCAAATGTCAGTGGGCCTGATCAACCCAACGTACTTAGGGTGGCGAATTTGCACCCTTGTGCGCACGCGTGGAGGATGGAGCATAATGTAGCCACTCAATTTGACTAGTTAGCTTGTTTTCTCATATAAAAGGTAAGCAACATACCTTCCAAATTTTAATGTGGAACAAAGTTCCCTTTACTTAACTTATCTTTGCATTTTCCATTGCAAATGAAAAACAATTCTCATTCAAATTTTCATTAACTTCAAACAAGAATTACTAAAAACATAAGTTCGTTCTAATTTTGTGGAGGATAAGTTCTTGAAACCAAATAAATAAAATTAAAAAAAAATTGCTTTTTGAATGATATCTTTATATTCTTAGCGGCTTAAGTGATTCTGCTTATACAGTTGCTTAAATCAGACGCAAAAGCCAAAAGCTAACTTTAGGTAACACATGCTCCTGGGAAGGAAAATTTAAGATCCGGCTTAAGTAAATTTATGCAAGGGTACTTAATAAAATTACGTAATTTTAATTTTGTATCATTTTTTTTTATTATAATATTTTTTTAAATAAAAAATAAAAATCCTATGAAAGGCTATTGAATATTAAATTATTTCGTTTTAATTAGTGAATTTATCCCAGTCTACCATACGAACTAAGCTAATGGCGTTTCAATTAGTTAGGATTAAATATGTCTATAAATGAATCAACAAAATCTTCATAATTTTAGGTTTAAAGTATTCGTTTTCGTGAGTGAAAAAATATACCATCCCTTTTTTCTTTTTTATCTCTGCCTGAATCAAATTTAAATTTTGATTATTTTTTTATTTTTTTTAATGGATAAAATCGGAAGTAGAGAAAGAAATTAAGGCAAACTTGTCTAAAAACATGTCTTATATTTCTTTTTCCATATATATATATATATTATATGTGTGTGTGTGTGCGCGCGCGTGTTCATATAAATTTGTACAAAGAGTTTAAACACTTTTTAATTAATATTTTAAAAGCCACATGTTTATGTTGCCAAAAAAGTATTTACTTAGCTGCGATAGTTCATATACATTTGTATAATTGCTCCATTCCAAATTGCAGAATTAATAGTATATTTATATTTTTCGAACGAACGCTAATGATCTTGTACATTGAAAAGGAGGAATACGTAACCAAAAAAGAAAAAAAAGATAAGGATAAATATCATTAAATATCTATTTATATTGCAACCAATATTATAAATAAATAGCTAACAACTTGAGACTTAATTGTTTTTGCACCAAGTTAGCCCTATTTGCAAGGGGAAAAATTTAAGTTTAATTAAAAATGACCAAATACTAAACAAGAAAACAGTGGAAGCAGAAATATATACTTCCCAGCTCCAAGCATGATCTGGGTTTCTAGATTTTATCAGGAGATACTTCTTGACATGGAACACAAAGTATGAATAACAAAATTGAATTAGAATTATAAATAAATAAATAAAAGAAAAAAGAGTGATATGCTTCCATGATACAAATGAAGTAGCTCAAGTTTAAGACTTTTAACTTTCAGTAGGGCCGTGAGATGTTCTCTAACTTTGGCCCAATAACTAAATTACCAAAGCAATCTTTTTGTTGGGAAGTACAGTTACTTCTTTTTGTTAACTCATTTCAAATCTTTTTCTACTGGGGAGAGGCACAGCTGCTGGAGGTGAAATTGCAACCCCTCCAGATTCCAACTTCCAACATTTCTTGTTCGGTTCTTCCATCAATTAATACACAAGGTCGAGTCGTCAAGATGTACTTCTTCCGGTCGCCATCTAAGCTGGCTGCTACAGCACTGAACCTCTTAGAAATCACATGATGTTTGTTACAGCAAACTACTCTTCAGGGAAAAGCAAATAGTTACATAGTATGCAGACATGTCAACTTCCCTGGCTCAAATTTCTTGCACAATGCGTCTGCAGCTGCCTCTATTCTTGCTTGATCCTGCATTATAAAAGGATTGAACTAATGTCAACGATGAATTTGATAACTTCCCAATCATCAATATGTACTGCGATCGTTCCTACCTTCCCTTCCAGATTAACAATCAGAGGACCATTTCTCGAATCTCGATAACAACCTAAGTTAGGAAAAGAAATACAATTAAAAGAGAGAGAAGTCAATATTGTTTATGCTGAATACAAAATGAAAATTAGGGCTATAAAGCGAACTAAACGGTTCGTGATTCGCTCGAATTTGATTCGAAAATTAATCGATTCGATTCGGTTTCGATACGAAAATGAATCAAACTTAATACTCCATTTAAAGTTTAATAAGTGAAACGAGTAGAATATGAGTACATCAGTACTCGTTCGAATATACTTGTGAGTAGTTCGATTCCTCTCTTTATACTAAAATATCATAACATTTTTTAGAAATATATAATTAATTATGTCTTAATAATACATTTAAATATTATACATATTAAAATGAATTATTACGTATAATTTTTATCCTAAAAAAATAAAAAATTATATTTATTATGAAAATTTTCACCAAATTTATGTGCTCGTGAATAGCTCGTAATCAACTCGAATTCGACTATAGTAGAATCTGAGCACACTACTGTTCGCTCGACTAAATACTTGAGTTTGAATTCGAGTATCGAAAAAATTATTAGAGTAGAATCTGAGTACACTACTGTTCGCTCGAATTCGACTCGTTTACACCCCTAATGAAAATTCCCTTGATACTTACCAATGTAAACATCTGGGAATTCGAGACAAAGTTTTGACAAAGGTTGAGCTGCTTCTACCTGCATTGCATGAAACGCAAAAAATGAGAATGCTTCTATTATAACTTCCAAGCTATTTGAACAAATCCATATCTTTTTATAATTGTTATTTCCCTTCAAGGGAAATAACTTCGAATCAAGTACAACTTAAAGAAAAAACCCCTTTGGGCTACTAGTAGATTGTGAAATGGTATTATTTAGATTTCACAACTTCGTTTGGCCCTTTGAATCATGTGGGATAAAAATTTTAACAGTAGACAGAATAGTAAAGCCATATAAGAATCAAATATACAACTAAAAGTCGGATAAAAAATTTCCACGCAATTAAAACTTTAGGAATCTATGTGCCTAGTTGCTAAGGCCAGCCGATTCTAGTAAATGCCCCTTTGAGATACCAAGATTGTTTATTAATTGTCAGAAAAAGATCCCTACCAGATGAGTTTTTTTAAATATGACAGACAAAAAGAAAAGAGAAATATATTTCAAATTATTAAATGACTGAAATGCACAGCGTATGGATGGAAATATGATCTGTGATGTATGCACAGTACAAGCTACTAGCTGAACAGTAAAAACATTGTCACGAAACATATTCAACAATGCTAACATCGTACATACATCTGAAAGGGTCATCGTCAATCGCTTTGACACGAATGGTGCAGTTGATAGTAACAGGCCACTTGATCTTGTCAACTCGATTAGACAATCCCATTGTGCATCCAACTCAACAATATTTGTTGCAGTGAGAATGATTACGTTTAGACACTTGATCTACACAGGCAATTATTGACATATCAGTACTCTAACTCCAGCCCCACAAATCATTTGTCCAGATAATAGATAAAAGTAATTTATGACAGAAACAGCAAACACACAAGTACAAGGTTGAAAGTCAAAAATTACAAGAAGACATTGGCCAAGAAGTTATGGTAGTGAGTATGACCGAATAAAGGGTGTTCAAAGATGCAGCAGAAAAGCACAATTTTTGCAGACATGCTCAAGGTAGCATTTGATCACAACTCCACAGGGTCCATATCTGTAGCAAAAATGTCTAATCTTCACTATAATCTAATCAACTTGTCATGATCATTTTAAGATTGTTTGGAGACTCCATGTCATTTCCATCATTGTCTGTTTGGGATCCTTTATGCTATTTTCATATAAAGCCCATCACCAACACCCCAAGATATTTCCTCAATGGGAAGAGTTCAAACAGGGTAAGTAACTAAGCATTACCAACTAACCAAAAAAAATCTAAAAAATCAAAGAAAGCTTCAGCTACATATTACAGAGAGAGGAGAGTCAATATTAGGGCTTTCTAACCAGCTCTCTATGAGTCTATCAGGACAATTCCAGAGAAGCAATGAGGTCTCAAAGTGTTGCTTGACAATCTATATTCATGTATATATGATTTGGTTTTTAGTAATGAAAAGTTCTTTCAAGTACTACCACTTCTCTACTACGAGGTTCATAGTTCTCATCATCATAATTACCATTATTAAAATAATCATCATAGAACGAAATTAATATTCAGGGAAAAGGGTATTAAAGTTTTTTATACATTATGTTGAATGAAGCTTCACTATATTTTATATATGGCTAATTTTCTAACAAAGGATAAATAAAAAAGAAGATTTTTTTAACACATACCAAAGGCATAGGCAACTTTTCATGGTGCAGTAACTCTGTGATACCCTCAGGCAGCTGAGCCATCTACAGAAAGTAAAGGGTTGAAATCTACCTCATCAGCAAAAGTCAAAAAGTGCACATAAAAAATGATATATGATAATTATAAGAAATATTATCGGGAGGCTACATAATGGATTCTATCTGTCATTCAACATATCACGAGTTTCCAAATTTTTGGTAGGTTAAAGACCATTTCTAAGGAGTTTTGACATGCGTACATCATTAATATTTCAGCATCACTCCAGCACTAATATCAGCCGCAATAAATTATATGATGCTCCTTCTCTTAAAGTTTTCGGTACCCTATGCTTTATGGAGTCTAATTCATCACCCCCAAAACCATAATTACGTTTCATTCTCCCCTCAGAATAGCTATGATGGTTTTTATGGATCCTAACCCTATTTCAGTAATCATAAACTCATACCAAGTCTCCCTATCCACTCATGTGAATGTATGAAATCTACATACTATCGAACTACAGAAAGTATCTGAACTTCAAAACCAAATTACCTCATTGCGATCACCAGTGCATTTTTCACCAATAAGATGCCTCAGATATTCTTCAAATTCCTCATCAGGAGCCTGTTTTTAAGGTATTAAATACGGTCATCATTACACTCCGAAATGTATTTTGAACAATGACATAAAACTTCTTTAAGAAATTATTTCTATAACTTCTCAAACAGTTATATTTAATAATCAATGTGATGATAAGAATTGTGTTGAACTTTTATTCTTGATAATATCTAGTTCTAGGGGAGGCCCAGCAACAACCAGAGGTTCAAAATAATATGCATTCAATTGAAAAAGAACCAAGATTACTTAGAAGTCATAAATGAGGTTAGGACCAAATTATGTATCGGAAGGATCTTTCAAATTGATATGACATACCGTTCGAACTCCAAATGCTTTCGCTACTCCTGCTAAGGTAACATCTGAATGCAATGGACCAACCCCTCCATATAAAAACACCTAATTGGTATTATCAAGATTGTCCCACAAGGATTTAGGGGTGAGAAAGTGAAAATAACAATTGATTATTGGTGAGTGATGAATAGAAAGCAATGAACAAGGTATAAAGATTTACTATACCATATCACTGGTGCCTTTTCGCCGTTCAACCTCTTCAGCTACAGAATCTATCTGGATTTGAGAATAATGTCAAAGGAATCAAATGTGAAATGAAGAGACAAACACAACAAGCTACAGACAAGGTCCCCCAACAGCCAGCCAAAAACGGAAAAGATAGAAATAAAAGTATTCCTAAGTAAATAAGACGAGTGCATGACCAGACAGAATAATAATTCCATAATGTTCTGCTAACACACCTACAAACTTCAATAAAATTGATTCAGAATAATGCAAAAGAAAAGTTATTACTACAACTATCAGAAACAAACTGATCTCACAACAAACTAAAATATACATAGTAATGCGCTTGTGAGTATATAGTAGTAGATGTCTTAGACACCTGTCTAGCAAATATATCACAGGATATATGGTTTACAAGATATTTCATATTTCTCTCAAGAACTCATCGAGCAAGGATAGCACTCAGATAATCTAAATTAAGAGGGAATCTTATCTGAGCCTGAAATATTGTATTTAGGAAAATATGTCAGCACAGAATGCAACTCTTGTTTCAGCTATTATCAGGGAAAACTATGTAGGTCAGGCACAATGGGGCACAACGGCTCTACTGTTATGCATCATTTTCAATAATTTAACCTAATAAAAAAGTTCATCTCTCGATATTAACTTGCTATAATCTAAAGAGTGATGCGGCAACATACATCATTTCTGTAATTAAAAAAATTAAAAAAAAAATTACATCATTTCGAACCACAGCAATTCCTGATACTGCCCAACCATTAGAATGAAGCTTTTTACACAACGAATATCCAAGTTTGTCCTCAGCAGTGCCAGACCTGAGCTATGGAATCAAGAAAGATATCAGATACCTAACAAATAATAAAGACAACTCTTACTTTTTTAATGACAATAATAAATGTGGCATTTGGACTACCACGAACAGAAACATCTGAGCCAATTAAAAAACCCAAATATTGTGACATGTATCATCTTTTGAGGCTCTATCTGTTAAATGCAACAGGCTGTTGTGGCCATTGAGCACCACTTACATTAGAGGAAGATATGTGGCATTTAGGAGACAAATTTAAATTGTGATAATCTAATATTGCCAAATCAAATGTGGCCTTGGTCCTACTACGAACAGGAATCATCAGAGCAAATAAATAATAATTCCAAATAGCTGTATCTGTTAAATTTCAAAGACTATCCTGGTCTTTGAGCACCAGTTCCACTATACAAGAGATGCATTATTAGGAGAAACAAGTTCAAATTACGAACGACTTTACTGCCAATTAAAATGTGAAATACCTGATTGGCAAAATATACTGGAATTGTTGAAAAATTCCACAATTAAAATGTATGAAGTCAAACATAGGACACCATTAGATTTTGAAATAAGCATTTGGGTTCAGTGTAGGATCCAAAGAGAGGGGATAAAAGCTGCAATTATGACAACTTGTGTTGGTACTTCAGTCTCAACAAGAAAGTCCTAGTAACAGAGGCTATCATATTTCAAACTTTATTTGGTTTCAACTTTATGAGAGCAGGAAAACCTAAGTAGGACAGAAGATGCATAACCTCACAACCAGCATTAAACTATCCAGAAGAAATTGGACAAACTAAACAATGAGAAATGTCAGATTAACATCATGAACCAGCAAATTACAGGCCAACTAATATTCGGTCAATAAACCCTAATCAAGTGACCAAGTAGCATGAAGCAAGGACTCTGACAGCCTAAGCTTTTCTGATAAGGTGAAATAACGAGGAACTTACAGGATCTCATCACCCACGGCAATGACAGAAGCAGTAAGCAAGCTGTTTTCATGTGAATCCGCACTTTCTATGCCACCATTGCTAACGGCAGGAAATTTTGCAGAGGCTGTCTTCCTTGCCCTCCCGGCTCTTTCTAATCTTCCATCGGGAAGCAGGTATGCAGGCTTAAATGTTTCTTTGCCATCACTGGAATTCTTTACGCTCAATAATTCATTTGGAACTGTGTCATGTATACTCCCGATGGAAGTATAACTGATGGCATGGGAAAATCGAAAAAACCGTTGATTGTTAATGAAAGCAAGTCTACTGTGACTTTGTAAAGAAAAGGTGCAACAGACGTTTAGATGAAGTACACAGGTACAACCATTCAATCAAATAATTTTTACCAAAAGGCTGATATCTTTTCTATTTGAAGAATTTCTTTGACTCTCTCCACTACATTTGTGTGGACTGTAAAAACAATGCATGTGCATGGTATTATACTGTTACAGCGATACATCTTGATGACTGTTCATTAACATTAGTGCTAAAACCTTAGGATAAAATATCTTAGATTACGTGGTCCATATATATCATATTTTCTGTGCTTGCACTGTTAACAAGAGGATAATAAATTGAGGCAGAAGTAGCATTAAGAAAGAAATGTGCGATCACGTATATATGAAGATTTACCCTTGATCATAAAGACTGCAGTACTGAACCTTGCAGGTCAAAAGGAAAGCCCACACGTCTCTGTCAAACGAATGTTAGGAAGTCAGACCTTATAACTACACCACAATTAATTTAAACTGGTAGAAAACTCTATGTTCAAAATCTGGGCATTAAGCTCAGCACATTCGCACAGCATCATCACAAATTCACGATACAGTAGACCCAGAAAAAACTAAGGTGACTATCATCTGAAAGAATTCAACCATCAAGATAAGCTAGATGTTGTAAACTGTAAACTGCTAATACATTCATATGAAGATTAGAAATGAGTTAATATGTCCACTAAGGAAGAACTACAAAGGTTAGAATAATGTCTCTTCTAGCCATAAGATAAGGCTGCAAGCTACAAGAACATCCTTTTAAAATGGGTCTATTACATCTTCAATTTCAATTTCAAGGAAAAAAAAAGAATAATATTGTCAAAGGCACCAGGGGTGCAAGAAGAGAAAGGATATTGCTGCAAAAAGATCAATTGCATTGTGCACTATCAAATTTATTGCTTAGAGTAGAATACAAGGATTAAAGTTTCTTACTGCTTTGCTAACTCTTAAGTTCTATTGTGATAGTAAAAATGAGGAGATCTCATCTTAACGGCATATCTCATCTTACTATCTAACAATATATTGTAATTTATCTCAAAGGAATATGAAACCATTATTTTAATGCTGAAGCTTTTCTTTAACTGTGTATCATATCAACAAAGAACAGAAAATTGTACATATAAATTTTGCTCAACATAAAAGACTCATCTTATCAAAGCACTCCTTACTTCCCACTACAAGAAGTAGGATGCAGTAACTTTGAAACATGTCCCAGCTATTAAAGTTTGTCAATACATTCTACCTTGTGTACAGCTTATTCTAGCAGGCAAGTTAGTAAATTCATTTTAGTACAAGAATCTTAACATCAACATTTCTATCCAGAAGCCAAAATACAAACCTGTATGACCAATCCAAGATTGGATTAACTCTCATGAAAGGTGGCCATCCAGGTGAGCTAGGTGAAAATTGTTCCTGCCCAACCTGTAACATTACCCTTTTGTAGTCAAGCATTCTAAAACCTGCTTGACGTGAAACAAACTAAAGCTTAAAATTGCATAGAAGTACCGCTGTGGGATCACCAATACGAACGCCAAGAAAAATAGCTTTGATTGGGTTTGCCTTGAGAAGAGCCTCCAAACCAGACTTAAAATCTTGGCGAATAATATCCAGTTGAAGTCCATAACTGCTCATAAAGTAATACAGCAAATCAATGACTACAACAGAGCAAATAATTCTAATTAAGAACTGTATCTTTCCCATTAATTATATTCCTTTTAATGATATAACACATGGGATGTAGCTCTCTCATATAGAGACTGTATTATGGGTGAGAATATTCCCAATTTCGGGAGGTTGGGAATAGTAGCACGGAGCACCACAAGAAAAACAACACGAAGATAGGGCTCTCACGTAGAGGCTATTTCATAAGTGAATGAGTTGATCTCGGTGAAAGCAGAAGCGCTCTCAAAATATATTGTCCTCATTGGAAACGCGCCATGATCAATTATAGCCCCATTCATACGACTTTGTTCTTCTTGATGCAAATAATAACCAGCCCTGAGCAGGTGCAACAAAACCTATATACAAGTTCAACGGGGTAAATCAGTTAGAAGAAAATATTTTTAAGAGATCGTTCGGGTTAAGACATGTACAAACTTACAGTTGAATCTTTTCCGCCATTGAAGCTAAAGGCTACCTCTTCAATACTGTTCAAGAAAGTAATTGCAGAAGACAAGATAAGAATAATAATTCTCCATCTTAAAAATGTAAACAGGACATATAATAAACCTAAATAATTTGATTTTCGCATTACAAGCTATATGTGAAGTTTAAATAGAGGAAACTGCAAAATTAGCATTTATATGGATCCCGACAAAGCATACAAGGACAGTATGTTTAACAGAAGCATATACTTGCACAAGAAAATTTTTCCATAAGTGTGACTCTGTCATTTTCTAAAGCAACCAATTTCAAGAAAAATTATACTTTGCAGCCTTATTTTAAATATACAATACTGATTTTGTGGTGTCAAGAAAACTAGAAACACAGGTGAAAACTATTGCAGTACTATATAACAGATAGTTCAAAAACAGCATTCATATATTTGTGGATGAGGATAAGAATAGAATTGAAAATTGTCATCAAAACCTACATCACTTGAAATTCATTAGACTTCTAAAACAGGATTGGAGCGAACACAAAATGATGTAACAATTCTTTTGAAACATTCTAGCATCGGTTATAGATGTGGCACATGCTGCTTTTTGTAGTATGCTATATCATAATAAATCCATATCTCCTCTCTACGGTTATGAACTGATTGCGCTTGAATGGATGTGCAAGTATTTCATTCTATAACTCATAAATTGCAAAATGCAATTTCGTACTCAAGAAGAAATGCCCAAATGAACATTCTGGCTTCATTAATCTCCAACAACAAAAGTAATGCATAGCTTAAATTTATAGAGATCATGGATAGACATTTGTATTAACTCTTTTCTAAATTGCATGATCTACAGATTCACTCATTCACTTCAGTTATGCTGAAGATCCAATTGAAGTCCAACCAGTGCTCAGCTAAGTCTGAAACTAAAATCATAGGTTTATTTAATTTTTTTAGAAAACAATAACAAATTACTCCTCCTCAGTTCAGTTGATACAAAACTTTAAACCTAAACTTCCACCATAATCACATAAATCTGAAAACCAACCAGCCACAATAATTACTCGGAAAACCATGCTAAAACTTAAATTTCAGCCCTCTAAGAACCCAAATGGCTAAAACCCAATCCACAAAAATAAATAAAATTTAGAGATATTGAACAGAATTGAATGTAAAGTGAAAGCACGCGAGAATGAGGATGACGTCAAAAACTCACGAGTAGAGAGCAAGAGCTCTTTGAATTGTAGAGACGGCATTTTTGTACTTGGTCTTCAACCTCTGGTCATCGCTTTCTGCAATTGCTTTATCGATCTCCATCTTCCTCTAAATCTCTACTTTTTTTTGTAAATCCTTTTCTGCAAATTAGAGAAAAAAGAAGAACGAAAATTTCTCAAGAAGACGGTTCAAGCACAGAGGTAGAATGACTTGGAAATGTCAAATGATTCTTTAGGTACTCCCGTATATTATTTCTCATCTTCATCAATACGAATCGATTTAACACACAAAACAAGAAAAGTTTTTTTTTGATATTTTCCAATTTTAGTTTTTCGGATAATTTACAAGTCAAAATCAACACGTTATGAATGGCACAGAGTTTATATCTTCTAAAATTGTTGTTGAATTTTCTTGCAAAATGTTTTAATAATATCAAACTCTTTATGTCACACCTGTAAATGTAGGTAGAAATAATATTGGTGCAATATATAGAAGTAAATGTAAAAATAATTAGATGCTCGAGTCAATTTACTTCTCTAAAAACAGCTTCAGCCTCTTCTGTGCAATACTGAAATCATGTTGCCCAAAAAAAAGGTGACTCAATGATAACCTTTTCAAATTATATTCCATGTAGTTTTGCATCATATATATAAACTTTAATTCGAATTTATCAAACTTAAATTACCAAGTATATTTTGAAGTCAATTTCAAGATTAAATTATCAAGTATTCTCAAATCCACCAGTAAAGGTTGTTTCTAGTTTTTACCTCAGTCGTGATAACTTTTATCTCGTAAAATACTAGTATTAATTAGTTGACAAGTGATAATGAGAGAATGCAAGGACTGATGTTTGTTTTTACCATTCATAATATCACCATTAAATTCATCGAGAATGTAAGGAATAATGTTTAGAGGTTGATATTAAACTTAATTAAAATTAGTTGATTTAACGCTATAAATTCTAATATTGAGTACCTACAATAATCTCTATAACAATAACATTTTGATGTACTATTATGTTGAACAGTAAATTATTGATGAAATAACATGAAATCATTTTGTTTCCATAGATATATGATAACGGTTGAGTAGTGAATGTGATTCTAAGAGCCGAACGGGAACATTCACCCTACTCTTTTACAAACGGATATGAGCAAAAAAAAATTCTGTTTTTAATAGCAATAAGCAGATCGGGTCTATTTCCTCAAATATGAAGAAGTTTAGCTTAGCCCCAATTAATTAAACATAAAAGAAGAATAAATAGTCAAATGTCGCAGCAACATCTGTTGCTATGTAATTTCCATGGTACTTCACAGGAAATCCCATGGAGAAGAAAAGGAAACATTCAAGGCCGAAACGAATACAACCAACCTGTCAAATTTTGACTTCCGCAGCCGTTCTATCCATGTATTCTCTCATTTTTGCTGTTAAAGGTACTTTATTCCCATAAAAATCCAATTTTACTGTTTTGATTAATTAATATTTCATCTACGGCTACAATTAATACTATTTATTATTTCAATTACTTTAAATTGTTATTATCTCTTTATAATTAATTTTAAAACTCGATAAGAAATTTACTAGAAATAAAACAAATAATGAAATGTCCTAATAGTATCAAATTAATCCGAGTTTCATCGCCATTATGTTCCACAGTCATTGCATCATTGGAGACATTTCTTGCAGCCTCTGCTAACGAACCACCATATTTACGCTATTCAACTCGTGTATGACTTGAATTTTAGGGGTTGAGCTCCCCATTATACTCCATTCATACTCTAAATCTTAACTATTGATTTACAATAATTAAATTTGTTTTAAAATTTTATTTAAATATATTTGTGTTTATTTATGGTTGGAATTTAAAGTATAAATGATATGGATAGTTTGAGTATGGAGGGAAACTCATCCCAACTTTTGGATCACCATGCATTCCATGTCTTCTAATGGGGCAGCTTTTAGACAAATTCAAAAATCAAAGCAATGTATAATACTTACTCTGTTCAAAAAACCAAAAACAGAAAATAAAGAAATTACAGCCCAATTTTTCTGATACATATTTGAGATTTCAATACGAGCTTTAATTGATTTTATTTAATGTAAAGACTAATATCTTAAACTGTACAAAAATTGCGACAAAATAAAAGTTAAAATTTTCATAAAATCACAACACGATCCAATTTTAACATTTTGCAATCAAAGCGAACAAATGGAATATAACATTAATAAAGGAGTGAGTGCTACTTATTCAAAGGGAAGAAAAAGAAATATCTTTTGATTTTTACCTATTTCATTCGCATAATCCTTAAAAAAATATAGAAAAAAAAAAGGACTTATTTACTTGACAATCAAACCTGAGTATTCTGCAAATAATGCTGCGCCAGAAGTTTGACAGCATTTCTAGAGCAATACCATTGGGCTTTCATTATGTGGGTGAATGTGCTGCGTGTGATATAAGTGTAAGTCACAGGTAAGCTCAAGTCAGAGGTACAACCATTGAGACCCATAGTTCCTCACATCATAATCCCAGGAAACAGTTGCACCAGGTTGCAATCAATAGAGAATGAGAGGATCCAACAAGTTACAAGATTCAAATTAGCCGACACATGAAACTAGTGTGTCATGGTACCTAATACACCGCACAAATAAACAGTAATCCGCATCCAATCTTCCGAATGATAGAATCAGTTAAATTTTCCTGAACCCTTGAGGGTAATCCACATTTTGCTATTTCAGTTATAAATTGTGCAACGTTATCTTTGACTTTTAAATGAGATTTCATTTCTTCAATTAATTATACAAGCCATCATCAAGCCATATGTCAACAAGAAAATCTACCATCTCCTGCAGAACCCACAAGTGATCAGTAACTTCCTTTATTAGGTTTCTGTTCAAAACAAGGCATATTGAGCACTTACTGCTAAGGGAATTGGTTCTCGAAAAGGCATATTTGAAAGCAGCTCATCATAAGTTGTGGTCCAACTGCAAAACAAAATTCCAATTTCACTTTTTTCTTGTTCATAGAATTCAGCCTATGTAGTAATAATAATAATTGTGCAAAAACCTTTAAAGTCAATCGTGGGATGGAGGGAGTACTTCTGTAATTCTGTCCCATTAAAATTGTCAATTTGGGTTTCTCATGGCGATCTCTATTTTCAAGGCATATTAATACACCATATTAGGCACCTCTAACCCTCCAATCAGATTGGTAGATATATATCTCTATGAATTCTCAACCTTCTTTCTTGTCTGATCTGTCTAAAGAAACTGTAAAATCTGCCTTTTAACACTTGAAAGACACGAAATTACTATATGATGATCAGACATTTACGACCTCATCCACATATTCTGAATCCATCTATTTGATAGGAGAAATCACCAGAGTAGCATAGCAAGCACTCTATTCAGAATAATAAGTCGTTTCTTCTGAACCTTCAACAAGAAATTACCATAAAGTTGATCGAAAAATGGGTTTATCCAACCATCTAAAGGTTTGACCTAAGGAACTCACTACTCAATATCTGTGAGTTCTTCGCACATGTTCATATAGCTTCCTGCTTCCCTCAACAACCCTCCTTTTGCCCCATTTTGTTCTTCCAACTTTCCCTCCAATGCTCAAGATTAATAATTTATCTAATGTATATAAATGCACTCAAATACCATGACGTGATATTCTGGCTTTGCATCTCCATGCATGTCACCGAACTTTTCTGTGCAATAAAATTTTGAGAACTTAAAGAAAATACATACCTCATGATTGGCTCCCTAAACCTTCTCCTTTGTGAGTTTTGTGATTTATCTCCAACCCATGCTCTTCTCATCTCGTGCCAAGCTACTTCAGCTGTATGGAAAACCATCCACAATAACTTCTCGACCAAATTATTTTACTTCAGAAAATAAGTTAAGAAACAAGGACAGGTTGCAAGGCAATATCTTGATCAAGTCTAAGAAACCCATTCGAGTTTTCCATGTTCATAATATTCTGAAGTTTGAAGATAATATGTAAACTTGTTACCAATCCAAAACAACATGGTGAGCACTTAGAAATACTCATCAAGTACTCCCTATTTCACAATATTGACTTTTGTAAAAGTGAAATCAAATAAATTCACATCAAATTTGTTCATTGTATAATGGTTTTCTTCTTGTGGAACTGAGGGAGTGATGGCATCTAGATCATGGTAAAAATAAGATAAACAATCCTTCAGTTTTTGGTGTAGAGAAAAACTTCTCTAAAATCTGTCTTCATACAAACACAGAGAAAAGGTTAGCCAAATCTTAACCTTATTGCATTATAACATGCAATAATCAGAATGTTAATTCAACATTATCACGTACAGATTTAACCTTATTGCATCATCAGCATATTTAGTGATTTTAATTTTGTTTGAAACAACTTCATCTTTAATCAAAGCTTGAAGTTTTGTTTATTCTATATCACCAGAAAACGACATCTAGATGTTCATACTCGCAGCTCCAAACATCTTACTTGTCCCTAGCTATTAGAAAACGGTTCTGAAATTTAGCATAATGATATTAGCAGTCTCTCTTCTCTAAGAAGCAGAGGAAAAAGAAAGGGGAAAAAAGAGAATATGATAATAATATCAAGAATAGTTGAGTAGGCTCTAAAATGCTAGTTACAACTTTAAGGTTCTCAGTGGAGTCCTAATTTTTAGTATTGGTCTTATCTTGATATGAATTAATGATTATCCAAACTTGGGAATAACAATAGGAAGTTCGAGCACTAGTAAATTATTTTTAAGAGGTTACATCATGTGAATTATTTCATAGTTTTCAAGCTTGGGGATTGGAAAGTTGGAAAATCACATTTGGAAGCTCCTCGTCCTCATACCGGAAAAGGCACATATATTTGGTCTAAGCATTATTCTAGTTGGGGTTTTAGTGCATCCTACTGTTAAGTGTTGCAAGCTGCTGATCATGGAGGAGAGTGCAAAAGTTTAGTGCCCTTTGAAGGCTTAGTTGTTCCTCTTGAATTGGTTTTATGGGTGATCCTTGCACATTATCAACATGTTAATGGATATGTTTGTGTAGCTGCGGATGAGAAGTTGTGTTTCATTGTGTGATGGCTTGTTTGTCAAACGTGGTGATGCTTAGGTGATACCTAGACCAGTAACATATGTTTCATGCATGGAGCGGAATACCAAACAAGAAGTGACTTGATTCTGTATAGTCTTTGTGGGAAATTATGGAAAAAGTGCAATCAGTTATTGTAAAACAGTATCTCAGAAACAACCATGTTATTTCTTCCTTGGTCTTTTAAAATTTTGGTTCCAAGAAAAGTTTCTGGGTTGACCTTTAGTCCACATATTTGGTAAGGAGCTCATAGATGCCTAAATGAGTGGGTAAATGGGAATAGTTCAGTGTAACAGATTTTCAAATGGTTCCATTAAACTCTAAATTATTTGTGTGCACTTCGTTTTGCCTCTGTTTGCCACTTAAATCAAACTATAAAAGAGGCGGATACTACTAAAATTCTGAAAACATTATTGACACTAAAGATTTTCAAGTGGATTGATATTTTCGCAAAAAAATATTTTCTTTTCCTCGATAAGAATTTAAGTAGCAATATAAGTCTGTGTTTTTACTATAGCAAGACATAGATAACAGAAAACATCATAGATGATTAGTTCAAAAAACTAGAAAAAGACTGACTGTTGAAAGAATGCAAGTTAACTGAAGTATTAGGGGGGAGCTAGTGTACAAAAACAGTCCAGGTCGGCGTGTTCTGCATTGAAATAACAAGGTTATACACATGACAGGTTATACACATGACAAAAGAAAATACTCCATCCGTTCCAACACTAGAGATACGTTGACTTTTTGAAGTCAATATGTGAATTCTAAAATTCAAAACTGATAAACAATCATCTTAATTAGAATTCGAGTAATATGGTAATTACTAATGCAGATAATCAAATGCATAATAGTTTCTCTAATGTATCTTGAATTTGAAACGGAGGGAGGATTCGTTAGGGTGATAATGAAGTTATCGAGTACAAACCATGGTTGACATAGAGAGAATCAGAGGCCTCTTTCTTTTCGACCTCCATGTCTTCGCGGACATTTTTGGGAACTTTAGAAGACTGGCTTCCATTGGAGTGAGAATTTCTTTCATTAATATCCATATTCTAGAAATGCAATGACCATTGCCTTTCTGCCACTTCAAGTGAGGATATATGAATAAGAACAGAAAGCAAACCATGTCCAAGGAACAATACATCAATGGATAAAAATGACACCAGATCAAGCATAAGCAACATTGATAATCACCATAAAATATAGATATGCCAGAATTACTTTTACTGCCCATTAAATAATACAAATTTAAGTTATACAGTACTTACTGAAAAAAATAATAATAATAAAAAGATCAGAAACTCAACATACAAGAATCAATTCATCTGACTTAACCACCACATCCTTAAAACCAATAGCAATCTGAATCTGGTTCTGCATTTACACCATCTATAATTTACATCAATCATAATTAAAATATATATTACAACATAAATACAGACATGTTTTCTCTTTGATATTGTCACTTGTAAGAAGCAATACCAAATCTATACACGAAGTAATAAAACCCATTCCATGAGCAGAATTGGGGGCAGTTAATATTTAGTAATACTATTACAGGTCAAAAGGAACAAATATTAGAATCAATAACAATCCAAAAACTAAAATAATAAATCGACATTCAAGAATAATAAACAGTATCCTTCACTTGTCCAAAAAAAATCAATAATAATAATAATAATAAAATTCAGTATCCTTCGACGGGTTAATAGCCGATTCTACAACAAAAAAAAAAATTAAAAATCCGAAATTCACGGTTGCAAATTAAAAACATTATTTGCGATAGACATGTCGGTTTATGATCGTGACGGTGTGGAAAGACAAGCAATAAAGAAGATTGAATTGAGAAATCGTACCTTTGTTTCAATGTTTTACAGCGAATCAGTAGAGAGTGCGAAACAAGACTAGTTGAGTTGGGAATGGGTGGTTTCCGAGAGTGACTGCGGATTTCTAAGTTCAACCCCAATTATTAATTGACGACGCCAATTGTTTCTGCGAGTCGGTGATTGATTTTCCAAGGCAAGAAACTAACAAACCTCTATTTATCTGTTGATAACTTTCCAATATATATATATATATGTATCGAACTCTATACATATATATATAGATATATATATATGATCCGTTAAATAGAATGTCTTTGTATATTAAAGATTTTCTCTATATATTAAAATTTTGGGGTTTAGTATAACTAATACATTATGTAGTTGTGTTATCATTAAAAAGGTAAAAAAGAAAATAAATTTGTCCACAACTCTATAACTACCCACTTGCATAAATAATTTTCACACAACTTCACAATTAGTCAAATTAATTTAACATAATTAAAAAAAAAAAGTTTCTCACACACCTTCTATATCTATCTATATTTTTTTTATTTTCTTATATATATATATTTTCTTTTTATAAATTAAAAAAATTTACACACATTTGTATGTGTCAAACCTTATATATCTATCTATATATATTTTATATTCTTTTATATATTATCTTTTTTTATAAATTACAAAATTACACACATTTGTGTGCATCAAATTAAATTAATACGTAAAATGTTAAAACAACAAAATTATTTATCATTTGTGATTTATGCGGTTATTTTTCCTTTCACTTTTATGACATAATACACATATAGTAAAACCTCTATAAATTAATAATATTGGGACCAAAAATTTTTATTATTTTAGAGAAATATTAATTAATCGATAAATTAATATTTATTAATTTATAGAGATTTTACTATAATAAAGTTGAATTTTAATTATATACAAAATTCATTGTTGATAAATTCATTGTACATAATATTAATCAAAATTTACGTTTATTTCTTGTTAATAATTAAATATGATTTATTGTACTTATATTAAAAATATTCAATGTATATTAACGAGATAATATAATATATAAACAACATAATTTTTTTTATTAAAACTATATCCAACAATGGCTCCTCATCTAAAAAGTGTTAAAAAATCAAGAAACACTATAATCATATTTGTCTAAATTGTTTTAGGTATATTTATAATTTTGAAGAATTATCAATTTATAGTTTTATTGAGACCATATATTTATATAAAATTTTTCAAAAAATTATTATTTTATTATCTTATCAAAAGTTACAATTTTTATAACTGACACAAGTTAGAAGATGATAAAATTATTAATTTAAATAATTTATTAATTTATATAGGTTTTAGTGTATCTCATTTTTTTAAAATTAAGTGATAGATATGTATATTAACTCAAAAGAAGAAAATGAAAAGGGAAACAAAAATAGATAAAGAGGAAGTGAAAGATATATTGACGGAAGGGATTGGTAATATTAATGGGCCTTACCCATTAAATAAGTACGGAGTATTATATTTGTATGTCGGTTCCTGCAGGTTGGACCCATCTCTCTCCTCCTCTCCGGTGGACTCTGGGCTTGTGGCCTCACCGACACAACAGCATAACCCACAAATTTGTTAAGCCTCCGATTTAGAAATATTAGAGTAAACCGCAAAACTGTCCCTAAAAGTATAACACCTCTTACAAAATTGATTTTAATATATAAAAATTTATAATCCTCATCTTCGTGTATCAATTAATAATCAATATACATTCTTGTCAATATTTTTGAAAAAATAATTGTTAGAAAATTTAAATTTTTTGACCATATGTACTTTTTATACATGTCGTCCGTATTTCAAAATAAAAAATATATATATTTCCAATCAAAGTACATAATATATTTTTTGAATACATATCTTTTTATTTTTGGATGAGAAAATGGGGGAAATACGTATCTTTTTATTTATTTTTATTTAGAAATATGGCTATGATGGATAAATTTAATTATATAAAAAGTATATTTGATATGAGAGTTTGAATTTTTTGACAACTATTTTTTCTAAAAATTAGATAAGGGTGTGTGTCGATTATTAATTGACACATGAGGGTGGAGATTGTAAATTTTCATACATTGGGGTCATTTTTTAACATGAGTTATATTTTGGAACACTTTTATAATTAACTCTAAATATGTCACTTGTTGTACTTTAAATTTTAAAATATAATTTACATTATTAATTATTAAATTTTAAAATCTTCAAATTTTAAGTACCTTATAAATATGTGGTTGACATTAATCCTTAATTTCTCACAGTCTTCTTCATTCATTTTAAGAACAAAATGTGGTGTCCCCGTGCACAAATATCGATTTGGTAGCTTTTCCGATTTTATACCGGTCTATAAACTAGTTATAATTTGTACAATTAATACTCCGCGCAAAGTGGGTACACCATTGGAGATTTTGTCTGTACTGAAAGGCGTCCATCTACCCATACAATACAAAATCATCTCATCTTTGCTTGTAAGTTTTTTCAACCGTGCAATCAAAGTTAATATTTTTATCTTTTGTCACAAGGACTGGAGTAATAAAGTGGTAGACGAAGATAATGATTCTTTAGATCTTTGCAAAAATTCTTGTCCAGTCCAATTGTTTTTTTTCCCTATGCGTCAGTTGTTTTTTAACGTATAGTGTTAACGTTTACGTTTGATTAATCTCAATTAAATTATGCTTAAACACTAAATCATTTTGTTTATTATCTAAGTCTGTCATATAAATTTACTTAACATCTTTTATAACACCAAAAACACTCATTTGTATAGGGGGTAGTAGCTCTGTACAATAATAATAGAGGTATGTGTACGCACACATCAAGTCCAAGGTACCATAACAGTATGCATACCATCTGATACAACTTTTCTACAACTAATCAATATCTTTTGGGCCTTTAGCTTCAATATTGATCTTAAATTCTACAAAATCATGTGAAAAACAAAACCCACAAAATTGTAACCATAGATATCACACAATTTGTACCAGCAAATCTCATTTGCGGATCACAGCCCTATTATGACAATTAATAGGATTTGGGACCTACAGCCCACGCATTGTCTTTTATTTAATAGAGTTGTACCACCACACTATTCCTCACTTCCAGATGCACACCGCTTTGTCTTCGGCTCTGTTTCTCAACTAGCTATACACTTCTCTGTTTCTCCCCTGCATTTATACACCCCAATTGATTTAGATACAGAACAGATCACTCGTCTCTCTCTCTCTCAAGAATCTTGCTTTATATCTGCTATTTTAAGTCATGGATTTCATGTTTATTGTATTCATATTTGTCACTATAATTAGTAGTGTGGCGTATTCAGGCAATGCAGCTGGAGGTTACTGGCCACCTTCCCCTGGATATTGGCCAAGCACGAAGTTCAGGTCTATGAAATTTTATCAAGGTTATCGAAACCTCTGGGGTCCAGCCCATCAAAGAGTTGATAATGGTGCTGTAGCTATTTGGCTTGATACAACCTCAGGTACTTAATTCTGACTTCTTGATCAAGATCAGAATGATCAAATTTTATTGAACTCTCACATTTTTAATTGCATAAATGATTATAAATATGTAATGCAGGAAGTGGGTTCAAGTCGGTTCGGCCCTTTCGGTCCGGGTATTTTGGTGCCTCCATCAAGCTCCAACCCGGTTATACTGCTGGAGTCATAACAGCTTTCTATGTGAGCTTATTCAGTTAACCGACTTTTAATTATATACGAAGTACATCAACTTTGTAAAATCTCGTAAGCAGACTTAGGCAGTAAGGACCATCTAGCGCCTCTAAACGGAGGCAGAATATGACGTTAGGTCGTAGAGGCCTGCCTAGCGTTTAGATGGAATAATTAATCCGCATGAGTAGAGATTTTTACAACAGTGATATATATAATAGCACTAAACTTATTAAGTTAATTTAAAAATATGGGTGGTTAATGAAATTGTATGTGCAGCTATCGAACAGTGAAGTTCATCCGGGGTACCACGATGAGGTGGATATCGAATTCCTGGGAACAACGTTTGGAAAACCTTATACATTGCAAACAAATGTTTACATAAGAGGCAGTGGAGATGGTACAATTATAGGCAGAGAAATGAAGTTTCATCTCTGGTTTGATCCCACCAGAAACTTTCATCATTATGCTATCTTATGGTCTCCCAAGGAGCTCATGTAAGTAACTTCATTAACACGTACGACTACTACACAACAAAATCATAACTTTTCCTATAAATTTATCCTTTTCTTTTTTATTTTTTTGCGCAAGATTTTGTAATTTTACCTTATCACTACTGCTTTAGTTAGAACATAAAGGATAAGCCGAAAAAAAGCAATCCGAAACCCCTTTGTGATGAAGATGGATGCAATGATAATGTTGTTGGACCCACTTTAGATTACTGACGATTGCATGGCAATTGGAAAATTTGTGCATAATGCTATTCAGGGTTATTATTTTTTCTTCTGTCAAACTTATGCCATACGATATACCATAAATGTAATAGGAAATTAGTTGTAGCTGGTAGTTTCATGTTCTCTGTACATGGCCCGATAGTGATAGGAGTATGATTTTATATATTTAAATCTGAGTGGGTCCCAAAATGATACTCTTGATTTTGGGAAACAGAATCTTAAATTCCGATTTATATTTTTTGTCATTGATGTTTAGAAACTCGAACACTGACCTTCTTATTCTTCAAAAGGCAAGGTGAAATTTTAAATTCGGACTTAAATGAAATCAGTAATTCAACCTAAGTAATGGTTGGTTTGATCGATTTTGGGTCCAGATTTTTGGTAGATGATATTCCAATAAGGAGGTATCAGAGGAAGAGTGCAGCAACATTCCCATTACGGCCAATGTGGATATATGGATCCATATGGGATGCATCTTCATGGGCAACAGAAGATGGGAAATACAAGGCCAATTATCAGTATCAACCATTTGTGGGGACGTTCACGAATTTCAAGGCAGGCGGTTGCTCCGCCTATTCCCCGCTGTGGTGCCGCCCGGTGTCGGCCTCTCCTTTCCGCTCCGGTGGGCTTAGCAGTCGCCAGTACATGGCTATGCAATGGGTGCAAAGCCGCTATTTAGTGTATGACTATTGCAGGGACAACAAGAGAGACCACTCCAAAACACCAGAATGTTGGGGTTAAATCAACGTTACGTACTGTATTGAACTCTTAATTAGAATTCGTTAAAATTTTATTGGTATAATAATATTATTATATATAAAGAACTTAAAAATCACTGCATACAGTGTTAATTAAATAGTTGCGTACCAATACAGATCATATTAAATTGAAAATTTAAACTTTCACAAATTGGGGATTAGCTAACCTTTGCTATCTTGAATCTTTTGGGAAACAAGGTGATGAGGGAATCCGTGATGGAAGAGGTCAATTATTTATTCCTTGTTTATAATCATTTTGTTATTTGAGGATCACAACGGAAAATATGTACAATCCAACAAGTACATAGAAATGCACAAATTCAAATTGTGCGTATGGCTTCTAGTATTTGAAGTTCGAAAGATAAGACTCTTCAAAATAATAGACATAAAAATATTATCGATAAACTTTTAAATTTATTACATTGCTAAAATGCTAAATTATTCGAAGATCAACAAATGCACCACGTCTCATAAAACAAGATAAGACCCGTGAATTATTTGCCATGCGATTTCTAGCCTCACGTGGGCGAGTGCAATTATCTTTTTGATAAATCTCGGATTATCTTTCTGTAAGCTACCTTCAGTTCCACTAAAAAAATTATAATTATCCAAAAGCCAGAAAAAAAACTATATTGAAAAGCAGTTAACTACCGACTGATATGATTGCCTTGCCCTGTAATAAATTTTCTTTTCCATAATTTTTGAAAATTTTCGCAAAAACTGGTTCACAGTTTGTTAATTTTCTTATGAAATCGATATTTTTTTTTTAAAATTGAAAACAAATTAATATTAAATTTAATTTAGATAACCTAATTCAATTTGCATAACTTTAATAAAACAGACGAAGTATATATAAGTAACGACAAGACCACATGCTCTACTTTAATTTTATTTCAAGTCATATAGTATGTTCTAACAACAAGGCAAGAGACATGTATAAGTTAGAGATAGATGAGGCCCATTCAGATATCAGCATATTCATTAGTGAGAGACATATACAAAGAGAATGGGGTATTTTGCAGATGCCTCTCTCCTAGATAATGTTGATTTGGCGCAATCATCAGCCTTTAAAAATAGTAATTAAAAAAGAAATTGCCTTCACCAAATCATTTTGTCCTCCTCCTTAATTTCCAATAGTTTCCAAGTAGTTCTTAATGATAATTTAGGATTTTGAAAAGTATGTAATAAAATGACGGAATAAATTTTCGAGCATTTAGATTGGATATTTATACTACTCTGGATTTTTCTAGGCACCATTTGCATTTTTTATTTTTCAGTTTGGCTCTCTTTTTCTTTGAGTTGAAACTTTTTAAACATCTACTTGAAAAACCCTGAATACAATGCTCTATACATCTACTGGGAGTATTTAGTAAATAGAAAAGAAAAGATGAGAAAAGTGTAAAAAAAAAAAATCTTCTTATTCATCTCAAGATCTAGAGGAATGTTATGGACAACATAACTACAAATTTTCTCTCTAAACCATCAACTTTCTTTCTAAAAACCTAAAACAATCTATTGAATAACTCTTTTTTTTCCTTTCCCTAATTCTCTCCTTTAAAGGATCTCTTAAATTTTTTTCCTATCCCTTTTTCTTCTCTCTAAATTTTAACTTTCAAGACAAGGGCCTAATAAAAAAAGATTACAGTGATAGAAACTCAAAATTTGAGTTAAAAATAAGGGGTAATTCCTGGCCAGTATATGTTGAAAAAAATAATTCCCGTGCAGTTTCCCTATATTACAATTATTCTCATTAAGTTTATGTTACTATCAATTAAATAAAATTACACTGTATATATTAACATAATGTATCAAATGATAATATTGATATTGTAACATTATCTAAGATAGTAACATAAACTGTACGAAAAGAGATACACAAATTGGACAAGAGTTTTTTTTTTTAGTGTACCGGCCGAGAATTTTTTGTAAAAATAATATTGCAACTTTATGTTACAGCTTCGTTCTCATACTGAGCCTTAAACGTTGAGAATTTGGGTCAACTACCTTAGGCCAGCTTAAAAGAGTTCAGACTCTGGACATTGGAAAGTCCAATAGGACCTAATAGTGGGCTGAGTATAGGCAATGTCAATTGGTAATAATGTGCTTAAGCAATATTGGGTTGAGAAAATACGTAATAACACCTTCTTCGTCCTCCTTTTCTAAAAATATTTTTATTTAATACGCAATAGCATTGGAAGATAGTCTAAAAATTATATACCGTATTATTTTGTGAATAAAAATTTAAAATATATATCTACTTATAGATAAAAGGAAGCAATAAAATTTATCAATCTCTTGATTTTATATTAGGTTTTTTATGAAGTAGTATAGGTGAATATGATCAAGTAATATATTAAGTGTTGAAATGAAAAGGAACAAATTCAATTCCAATAATAATTTTGTAAATAAAATTCTGGGGAAATTATTAAGGACTCGGTAATAATAGTACGAGTGTGGGAGTTTCTCTTTTTTGTTAGCAGTTGACCGACATATACTCCGTATGGAGAAGCCGGAAGAGAAGAAGGGAGTGCGAGAGGACGAGTTTTTCTCCGGTATTTTTTGATATATGTGTTGTACTAAGCTCTTTTAATATTGTTATAATTATAATAGGATTTTAATTTTACTTGGTAAAAAAAATTATAAAACGACACTTGAAATAATTTAAAATCATGGTATATACTAATATTGATAGGATGTTACACATAAGTTACTCCCGAGTGCGAGAGATATAAAATCAGGAATTGACGAAAAGGGGGAAAAAGTGAAGCGAGGGGAGAGAGAGAGATGGCAGGAAGAAACATAACATATGTAACAAGTGGGCAGCTTCTGTCTCTCAAACCTCGCCCTAACATTGCTGTTATTGATGTCAGGTTTGCTCTTTCCCTTCTTCTCAATACAAACATATCTTCGTCAAATTTGTAATCCGATCTAACAATTTCATGATTATTACTCCGTTTTAATGAGGATTGATTGTTTAATTACGGAGTATTTTTTCTTGGAAGGGATGATGAGAGGAGTTATGATGGGCATATAGCAGGGTCTCTTCACTTCGCGAGTGATACCTTCCTCGACAAATTACCAAATCTGGCTCAAGCCGTCAAGGGTAAAGATACCCTTGTCTTTCACTGCGCCCTCAGCCAGGTCGGTCCTCTTTTCTATATATAATCACTATATTTGATTTTTTTTATGTTCATAGGCTGGTGGCTTCGGGAATTAAAACTCCTGGGGTCTTCTTTTTTTTTTCCTTCTCAATAAATGGATCATGGTGTGTGTGGTAGTTTACGTTTAACAAAGTAAGGTTTCCAATTTGATTTTAATTAATTGTTTCTGTTTCCTGTATATTCAATTGAATGACATTACTCTACTTAGCTTGAATACCTGATTGAATCTGGAGTATCTAGCGCGACAAATGGTTTATAGGTTGTTATTCTTGAGTTGCTGATTCCTGGATATTAGGAATGTTATATTTAATTTGTTGACAAGTTGTGTTGCCATTGCTTAGAATTGCACTTCCCCTGAGTTAATGCAATGTCATAAGTTGAATAATTAGATTTGAGCTCTTAATCAATCTAACATTGATGGCTACATCTCAAATTCTCACCTGCTAATCTGATAGATACGTGTTCCTTACAGGAACATTATTAATATAAGTTGTGCACGGGGGTGACATCACATTGCTTGATACTTATCTTTAATTAAGTGTGATATTCTTTGTCATTAGATGTACAAAATGAACTAGTTCGCAAGTTCTGATTTACAGTTTATTTGCCTACCCAGAACGTAGAATTGAGCAAACATAATCCTTACAATAAGAAAAAAACTTTATAGAATGATTATACAGAAGATGGGGAAAAGATCACATATTTTGTAACAGTTCAAATTTGACAACATAGCCACAGAGGATTTGAGGCTAAATCCCCCCCTCCTTTTCATCTTCAATCATTTGTTTTTAATATTTGGGGATTCTGGATTTCATTCAAATAACACTTACAACTCGAAAAAGGGCTGCTACAATTAATACTTTGTTGATGATTCGTTTTATTTGTACTTTGGCTAGTGTGGGTACAATCTGTGTGTGACATGAGAGAAGGTAGAGATGAGAGATGGCAGACAAGAAGTTGGAAAGAGGGAAAGACGAGAAGCCATACTATATATATATATATATATATATATATATATGGGGGCCGATCCATAGCTAACGTTAGCTGTGGAGTTTTTCGTAGCTAACACATTTATAATCGTTGATCGAATAATCCAACGCTGGAGATCAAACTTAAAAAATAGAA
>CM025782.1:29419929-29470317 GCA_014636745.2 Centella asiatica | reverse complement strand
AGTGTTAGTAGCGGAAGGGACTTTTTTTTAAAATTTTTTTTTCCCTTCCGCTACTAACACTGACGGAAGGGGAAAATTTTTTTAAAAAAAAATCCTTTCTGTTACTAACACTGGCGGAAAGGACTTTTTTTAAAAAATTTTTAAAAAAAAGTCCCTTCCGCTATTAACACTAGCGGAAGGGGAAAAAAAATTTTAAAATTTTTTTCCATTCTGCCAGTATTAGTAACGGAAGGGAAAAAAAATGGCCATTTATATTTTTTACCTTCCGCCAGTTTTACTGGCGGAAAGGCCAATTTTTTTTTTACCTTCCGCTAGTCTTACTGGCAGAAAGACCAATTTTTTTTTTTTGTAAGACTGGCGGAAGGGATTTTTCTATTTTTTAAGTTTGATCTCCAGCGTTGGATTATTCGATCAACGGTTATAAATGTGTTAGCTACGAAAGATTCCAGATCAACGGTTATAAATGTGTTAGTTACGAAAGATTCCACAGCTAACGTTAGCTATGGATCGGTTCCCTATATATATATATATAGAGAGCTGGGAAGCTGGATTAATGAAACGTGTCGGCACATTTTTTTTAAATTAAAATTATTTCTTTTAAGGAAAGAAGTATCTATTGGGTTGGTTTCATAAAAGTTATGAGAAGAAGAATTACTAAGTCAAAAGTTTTGAGTAAGGAGTAAACATAGTGTAAGTGATGCTCAAATAGCGAAGTAGCAAACCAAGGAAGCCTAACTCAGTAATTTCATGGACTGTGTAACAACCACCTAGGTGACAGCTTCTTTTGATGGCCATTACTTAATTTGGTTCTCACAATATTGAAAATGTGTTAAAAAATACATATATAACACGGTGCCTTCAGTTGGTGTGTGGTCTTATGGCTCAGATTCTCTTGTCACTGTTCATTAATCAGTTGGTTGCTTTTAAATCCCATAAACTTATATATGATTCTGTATGATGTGAAGTTGAATATAGATTGAATGTGTGAGCTCTTCCCCCTTTTCTAGGTCCGTGGCCCGAAGTGTGCTAGAAGGTTCGTTGACTATCTCTCCGAAGTGAAGGAAGATGTGGGAATAAAGAATGTAATGGTTTTGGAACGTGGGTATAACGGCTGGGAAGCCTCTGGTAGACCTGTTTGTCGCTGCACTAATATCCCCTGCAAGGGTGATGGTGCTCAGTAATCATAAAAATGCACTTAAGATTCATATAAATGGAATATTCCCAAGCTGGAGTACAATTCCCTTTGGGGTAACATTGGTGCATTCCTAAAACATGTTTGAACAGTAATATAGCTTACAATCATGAACACAGTCACTGATGTCTCTGTCCATTATTGCATGGTTAAATAGAGTAATTCTCACAGCTTGGCAAGTATGTTTACTAAGAATAAGATAAGTAGATACCCTTTCCTCTGGGCCTGTTATCAATTCATGACATTCCACTAACTTTTTAGTAGCGATCGCCTCCCCTCTCATGTTTTGAGTTTGAAAATTCCCAATGACCTCTCATGTTCAGTTTTCATCTTTGAGTATTCTTCCTCTAGCTTCTTGCTCTTCCACTGAGCCGTTCTGTTTTGAAGTCCTACAACAACTTGGTGAGGATCAAGCTCGATTTTAGAAGCAAGCTTTTCATTCCTTTCGGTTCACAGTTTGCGTTCAATTATGAAATTGTGCTCTAGCATGTATCCCTGTTCATCACTCAGTGTTCCCGAACCCGCTACTGCTCATCGCCCTTTTGCTCTTCTCTTGCGTTCATCTAAGTTTAACCTCTGATCCTAAACAAAATTTGCAAACGCAAAGGTGAAATGATCATGAAATATGGCTATTTTCTTGCAATAGTGGTAGATGAATGCGAGCTCGAGTGAAAGTTTCATTTTGGTGGTTCATTTGATAAATAAGTACCAACCAGGTTATTGCATCAATGGAAATACTTAATAGGAAGTATGTTTTATATCTATTTCACCTTGCCTTCTGCTTATATCTTCTATTCTTGTGGTGGTGGATAGATTTGAACATGTGATTTCAAGATCATGGTAAAGGAAGAGGCATCACTAAGCTATCACCCTTAATCTAATAATCAACACTAATCTAATGGGCACATGTGTATGCGTGTGCAATTTTATTTTGATTATAATTTTAGTGTCGTAGCAAGGACAGAGCCATTTTCCTTTTATTGGGAGGCCTTTTTTTTTCCCTTTTTTTTTAAAGAAAAGTTGTGATGCAAAGTCACCCTAATTTTTTGCATCTTTAGTAATAAATATTATGTTAATTCAAAATATGCCCATTTCCTACCATATTCCATTCTTCTCAAAATGAAAATTTTAGGCTGTGTTTGGATTGATGGAATGAAATGAGAGGAAGAATGAATTTGATCCATTTGTAATTATTATAGAAGATCACAAAATTTTTTGATCCCTATAGAAGATGGTGGAGGAATGAGTTATTCCGCTCTTATATAATTTCATTTCATGTGTAAGGAGGGATGATCTATTTTTTTTTCATTGTGATTCTTCTTATTATTCCTATTTATCACTCATTTTATCATTAGTTTTCATTAAATTCTTTCTTATTTTGATTTATTCCTTTTCTTATTACATTCACTCAATCTGAGGGCAATATTAGTTATAGTTATTAAGATTAGTTTTACTACGAACCTGTAACAATTAAATATAGGATCAGGTATTTAGGCTTCTGAACATCGAACAAGGCAGAATCTGGAAAAGAAGAAATCTAATATAATCTATTCTATCAATTGGACAAGCCCACTAATTCTTGGTCAAAACTCAAGAATCCTTGCAGTTGAACCGCAACTAGTATAGTATAAGAAATAAAGGTTGGGTACTTTAATCGATATTTTGGAAGTTTCACTTTCTGTGAAGTGGCAAATCTATTACAACGATTCTGTGGGTCCTCTGATTTCTGGCATGCTTGTATCTTCGGCTAAGTTTCCGGCTGTCATCTGAAATGTTTAATTTATTTTATTTTGGTTAAAGAAAATGACAAAAATGTTTTAATTTAGTTTATTTTGGTTAAAGTATTACTGTCGGGATCTATTTTTCTTGTATGTAAAAATCAAAGCTTTTGAGTCGTAAGTGTGCAAACTTTCGTAGCACTATGAGCGCGTTTCACGTTGTTATTTTTCTTAAACAGCTTTAGCTTTTATAATTGTTTTTTAAATTAGGTTTTTCAATAATTTGTTTTTTTAGTTGCTTTTTCGTACGTGTATAAAGAATGGTACCATGACACATACTTGTACATAAATAAATGTGCGTCAAATTGATGTTAAATCATATAGGTAAATTGTGAAACTCAATGACTCACATCTTAAAATTTAATAGTTTAAAATTTGTTGCATATATGTTTGTATAATTTATTGGTCTCGAATCAAAGAGGCCTTGTAGAGATATAGGAATCACTCACTATAAATTTGTGGGAGTCGCCTGTATTCATGTCTTAAATCTTTCAATAACTTCTCCAAACTGGTGATGACTGGCATGTTGCATTTTTTTTAAATTTTATTTATTTATTTTGGGGGCGAAACTAGCTTAAAATGATGAGTATGACTTAAATTGTTATGGAAATTCTTAAAATAACCCCTTTATAAAATATCCAACCTCTCTATCCAGAGTTGTTGGTTGGATGCGATGCGAATATAGCTCAGAAGGATCTGTACATACAATTTTCATAGAGAGGGTTGGGTACAGATCACTGAATTTTGGGTCGGACCCATTTGGTTGGGTGCTTGTTAGTTGTAAAGCAAGGCGTAGCACTAATTTTCTCTGCTTGGAGTTTGTATGTTATCTGTTGACATTAAACTGTCTTTTTTTTTTCCCAGTCACTTCCTCGTAGGTGGGGAGGCAGTTCGATCAACTTTTTAATAATATTTTATTCACGCACATATATAATGTTTCGGGAGTTATATACTTTCTTCGTCTAAAAAACGATGACTCAAAAAGAATAATTGAAGTAAAATTTGCATACAATTTAAAAAGATCACTTTTTCGAAGTAAAATTTGCATTATATCTTTGAGGTGAGTTTATCTAATATTTTTTAAATATAGAAGTTGTACATATAATTCTTTTAAATAAAAGAATGAGTCTACTTCAAAGGGTGAATTAGTAATTATGTAATTTTTTAATATATTTAAGTCATTTTTTTTAAAACAAAATTTTGTTGTATTTAAGTCATTATTTATGAAACAGAGTTAGTATATTTTTGGGAAATCGACAGACGGTTAGAAGGGTGAATTTTATTTTAACCATGTTAATGTATTGTTCGGAGATACTCGGTGTAATTTAGATTTTGCATATGTTAAAGTTCGATCGAGGTGAATATGCGAGTTCAGTGACATTATATAGATTGTCAATTATTTTTTGCTAGTTGGTCACGTCATAAGTGGGTGAGCGACATTCTTGAACCATGAGCGAGTGATATTGCGCAAACACGTCCTTAAAGTTTTACCTACATTGTATCTGACAATATGGGTAAATTGTGTGCGTGCGCGTGGTGCAAGTATTTGATAGCAGTTGTCTTTATCATTTGCATCAACAAGAAGAAGCTAAGATGGTAGCCTAGTGGAAATAGAGTGGGATTAGCAGCAACTTATGCCACTAGTTTGTTGTATAATTAGCAAATTTCAACTTGTTTTTCTTCGATTTTGGGAATTCAAATTTGTAATACGTCAGGATCATATCATATGAAATGACTTGTGATTATCATATATTGTAATGTGCGTCTTTGAAAGTTTGATCTTAATGGCTTTTGAAGTCGTTAGCCCACTGTGTATGATGGTCCTTCAGTTCCTCCACTTGGCGGCTCCCATCGCCCGTTCACATTTCACATATATTATTTATGCAAAGATTTGGTCCCCATTCTCACTCCTAATTTGATTTGCTTTAACTATATCACCCAAGTTAAATTCTCGTGCTGGCGAGTTTGTCCTAATTGAAAGTGATATGAAGCCAACTTCCTTTGACAATTCAAAATTTTTAAGGTAGCAATTCCCTACCAAGGACATAAAACCTCTCCTTCCTAGCTTGTTATTCAATTTCATATGTTCTCCCTCGATGTGGTAAAATAAAATCCTAATAATTTTGTTCAATCTTGTGTCTCATTTGTAATTTATCTTTAATATACTCAATAATGAGAAGAAGAAAAAATGAAATTATATAGATAAGGATAATGATATGATACAAAATGTATCAAATAATATGAGTCATATTCTCAACGTATTATTCTTACCAATGTTGTATGTTTTTTTTTAGCTCTATTTTGCTCACTCTTAGAAGTTTTCGATAAAGAGGCATGTAAATTCCAAAACAGTTGGACGTGATATGTGTTTAAGATAATCATAATTATTTCTTCTGAAAAGTGAAGAGAAAAGGTCTTGATAATTATAGTTGTTATGAATATAAAAGTTATAAACATTGACCTGTTTTGTAAAAAAAACAATTGATTTAAATTCTTAATGTCACTAAAAAAGAATCGAGTATTGGGAATAGCTACTAAATTTGACATAAAATTAGTGGTTAATTACCCCTTGCCTATGCTTACTCGGACAAATACATTATTATTATTAGAATGAGAATTATTTCCAAGAGATTAGAGTCAAAAGGTTCGGGTTTATAAAAATGTGCAGCCCGGGGTATGCGCCACTTGCTGGAGCAGAAAGTAGAGTAGAATCCACATGCTATCGTTGCTTTCCACCGACAAGCGGCCGGCCGACAAACACGTGTCTAACTGGGTACTTAAATAATACTTTTAGGTAAGTGTGTGAAATAGATCGGTGATTACGACTTCCTGAGCAGGCTTGCCACAATTTCAAAACTCCTTTGTCCGAAGATCTGGCAAACTCGACGCGGGTCGACCAGAGTAAGATATTTTGACTCCCACATATGGTATGAGATGGGTAACCCAATCCGGAAAAAAACAGTCTGATAAATTCGCGGATATCCACGGATACCTATAAATATAGTAATTATTATTATTTTTGTTATTATACTACAAATATAAACATATATATATATATATATATATATATATATACACACACACACAAACATTAATAATATAACAGTAATAGTAATAATAAGTATACACATATCTTGTGTGAATAGTAATAATAATATAGAAGTATACCACTACAATTTTAATTCAAAATAAATTATAAATATAATAATTATTATTACAATTATAACATATACATATGTCTATATATATATGTTCCAATTTCTTCTGTAACATGTTATATACGGAGTAATAGATATCTTATATAAATACTATATAATATGTATAAAAAATTTATCCACAAGATATATTATAAATATAATATATAGAGTAATATATATAATAATATACATGGGTAACCTGTAGATTAGGTCAACTCAATTTCCGTTAGCTATGAGTCACTTAATATATCACCTATAATAATATAGATATCTATGATCCATACTCATTTAACCCGCATCCACATAACTCGTGAGTAATTCAATTCAATTTACTTGGTTGTCACCTCTATTTGCCCGTGTCAAACAAATGCTACTTGCAATTGTTTAGCCAAATTATATTTATATATTCCTAGTAGTTATTTTTTTTCTTATAAAGATGTTTGCATTGATTGGTATTTGATTTTATCTTTTAATATGGGAGAGAGTTGATCAAGTTGGGATTTTATCATTGCATAAGAAGAAGAAAAAGTTTAATTTGATTTCGACAATCATGAAAGTACAGCTAATTGCGATCTCTTTCATAACTTGGCAATTTCAAATATTATTTAGAATATTAATGTTGAACTTCGTTATAAAACAAAAGGATAATATTGATATATTTCGACATGTGTATATTATATACTCCGTATATGATGCATTTGCTTTCAATATTCCGTATAAAACACACACTATTTGTTACTCTCTCCATTTTAAAACTAAACATGCATTTATATTTTAATGTAATATTTTTTATAAATTTCATTTGTGATATTAATTTATAAAAAAGTAAAAGTATAAAAAAAAGTATTTAAGAGCATTTTCATGTATTTCACTTTAAAATTAAAAAAATTATTTTAATTTTAAATAATAAAATTTTATAAACTTATTTTATATGAGTTGATCTCTAAGGCTGCGTTCGGCAGGAATGAAATATTTTGTGAAAATGAATGAAACAAGAAATGAACCTTACACATAAATAAATTAATAAATTAATAAATAGTATAAAATTTATATTTTTCTAATGCAACCTAATTCCCTAATTGGTGGGCTTATCCCAATCCCCCTTGTTTTCTACTCCCACATAAGTTGATGGACCACAAAGCCCATCATTTTTTGCATCTTTCATAACTTCCACAAACTCGGGTCCACGCCTACACTCTGTCTAATATATATACACTTTTTTCTTTTTCTTTTTTAAATAAAAGATTTGGATTAATAATAGATTCACCTATTTTAGGATTAGGATCTGTCACAACCGGTATACCACAAATTTTCATGAAGACTTACAACATGCCATAAATATCTTTAAAGACATATAATTGTATTTATTATCATAAATATTTTGAAAGACATACGATAACTTTACAAATAATCTATCAAAAATGACAATTACTTTGATATATATACTTTAACACATCTCTATTCTTCTCGCTTCCCACCTTAACAAGAGCGAGCGAATATTCGTAGTGTTAAGAAAAATTTATATATAACTTCACATTTGTTAATTTGCAATGTAAAATATGCTTTATTGCAATTATAATATTATCTTTATCTATCTTATAAGCATGTGACCTTCGATGGGTATCTTAAATTATTAGTTTGTTTCTATGTAGAAGTAAATTAATTTGAAAAAATGAAAATTATAGACTTTCATTAATTTGATGCAATAAATTTTGTAGCAATTGAATGAGCGAAATTTTGCCAAAAAAAATCAATAACTTTAAAAAAAGGCTTACATTGGTGATAACTAATTTTTTTGTTTCTTACAATTGTTGATAACTAATTAACTACTGTATTATGCTCAAAAACCGATCCAAAAGAATGCTAAAGAGATGTGAAAGTGAAAGAAGAAGACTACAGGAGTAAGCGGAATGGGGGAAAAAAATATCTGCGCGTGTAGGACCAGCAGGTGCATTTCGAACGTGTGATCCACTTGAGTTGTGGCGGCTGGGAATAATTGGCACCTGTATATTTTTTCTACTTAAATTAATTATTTTTTGAATCTAAAACTATATGTATAATTATAAAAATTAAGTTCTATTGTTAAATATATGTACTTATAGTAGTTGTAATTTCGTTAGCAAGCTAAAAAAATATTCGACTTAATTAAAAAAAATTGAATGATACTAATTAATTAAAAATGAAGAAAATAATATAACAAATGTTAAAACATCTAAAAACAAACAAAAATATATAACGTCGTTCACTCTGATAAGTTCTTCTATGATAAAAATTTATATTATCTAAGTAAAATTGTATAACTAGACAAAACACAGTTTAGATAATTGGAATAAATAACATAACTAAGTGTAATTATCCAAAATTGACGCGATAATACTGTATAATAATTATAGAATATCAGTAGTTAATTTTCTAAAATAAATTTTATTAAATTATAGAGAACTTTTGCATATATAATAGTGGAATTAACGAAGAATCATAATGAGGGTACGGGTACGGGTACTGACCCCATCCCCAAGTACTGACACAGTAACTCTTGCTAGGCTTGTATGCGACACAAAAACAGGTCTATATTCCAATACTAATAAAAAATATTATTAAGAGTTAATTTTTGATGGGCCTTCTGGGTCCAGGCCCAAGCCACGTGTGCTTGATGCGTTAATTGCAAATTTTAATTACCTTATCTAGATTCAACAGCAATAATACTACACACATGCTGGATCCTACGACTAGAACAAAACCTTTAAAAATAAATACTAGGTGGAACAAATACAATGAGAGTATGAAACCAAGAAAAGTGATAAAATTCATGATACATAAGTTATGAGATAGCGAGATGTAATTGATTATTTATATAAATAATTATATAAATTAATTTGATATAGAAAAAAAAAAAAAGAAGATAAGTCTCATAATAAATTTTAATATGTGACTGCCACACTTTCTCATGACTTATTACTATTATGTTTAAGTGGTAACTTTTTTAGTCAATAATACACCCGTAATTAAGCTTATACCCATGTCATCTTAATTTTGCTTTAGAAAATTTATTCTCTTTCTGTTTTGTGAATATTATTATATTTGAGTTTTTTTTTTGTGAATATTAAGGTTAAGTTTAGCTGAAATTTTTATTTAAATATAATATTTTTTTGTTGAGTTTTTTTAGTAATAGTGTTATAATAAAAAAATTATGCAAATATAACTCTTTTTACCAGAAAAATAAATTAAAACTACGTATGAAATCATAGTCTTGAAAAAAACATTTTTGTACTTTTATGTTAATTAATATAAAT
The DNA here is from genome assembly GCA_014636745.2 of Centella asiatica. NCBI lineage: Eukaryota > Viridiplantae > Streptophyta > Magnoliopsida > Apiales > Apiaceae > Centella > Centella asiatica. The sequence goes on along the minus strand of CM025782.1, from coordinate 29,460,857 downwards.
ATGCATAACAATTGAACTTTTATTTAACTATATTCATCAAAAATAGTGCTCTATGAGGTACGGAGTATAAAACTACTCGGAAGGACTTTTAATCTTTTATCTTTTGCGTATGAGTGCAAAAGATAGATACAACACAAGCAGGCCTTGCCACCAACTTGTATTTCAAAAGATTAAAAATTTAATTTCTCCTCTATTATTTTATCTCATTACATGTTATATTAATGAACTGCTTACTTAACAAGTACTCTTATACTTAAAAAAAAAAGAAAAAGTGGTGCACTTGAACTTTTTATTTCTGGATTAGCGTGAGAAGTAGAAGACAAAGGAAGGAACAAAGATGGTGCGCACTACTAAATTAAACCAACAAACAGATTGGCCCAATTTAATAAAAACAAAAAAGTTGAATAATCATTTTCAAATTATTAATAAAATTATTGATATCTATAATTCTTTATAAATAGAATTAGTGACATCATACACCATGACCTCATTCCCTACTTATATAACATACTAGTAATTTTTATATCAAGAGCTATCGTTATTGGACTGCCGGATGAGGGCACAATATGGAAATAATTTTTAAAAACCATTTGTTCTTGATAGGAATCTTGAAATAGATTATTCTAATGTTTTTTTTTTTAACAATAATAAGAATAAGTATTTTTTATGGGTGTACTTCAAAACCTAGAGACGACCCTCATGAGAAATTAACTTTTATCGCTCTTATGTTTTAGAGTGATACGCTACCATTCTATCTTAAAAGGAAAATATAAAAAGTAGTCCAATAATCGAGGGCGAGATTTGACTCTCGGAGTCATTGTTATCAGTCGCGGAGATGTTGGAAGTGGTTTAACCTCTCGTGTCACGAGAAATTGGGTTAAGATGTCACGTGATACTTCCCCGTTCCCCTCGTGACTTCTCTACCCCACCCCTATTCTAAAATGGAGTACTACTACTTTCTACATTGCTTGTTTTGTTTGTCCTGCCGCCACCATGCATATTCAACAAGTATTTTCTCGATATATATCCAGATTAATATTGTTACGATCATAAGTGGTCTAATTTAAGTCAAAATGAACTCAAACATAATTTTAATATTTAGATTATATTTTAAGTGAATTTGAGTCGATTATATTTTCTCGATACAAAATTATTTATATATATATTTGATATATATTATGATATTTTAATATTAAAAAAAAATTGAACTGTTCGTAAATAAAATCAATTGAATAATGATGTACTCATATTTTACTAATTTAAGGAATAAGAGGGAGAATTATAATGAAAAAAAAGAATGAATCATTCATCTTGACCACTCGTAAAATTAATTTACATATAAAAAGAATTGTTTATTCTACCACTATTACTTATGGGGATCAAAAAAATTTGTGAACTTTTTTAACAATTATTTTTGAATTAAATTTATTTTCTTTCTCATTTAATTTTCTCAATCCAAATATAGTCCACTTGTGATTGGATGATATTAATAATCTTTAAGTAGTTCTCTATTTAATTTTAATTTATTTTAGTTATTCATTTGGCATGCCCTTTTATTTTTACCCCCACCCCGGATAAATATCTTTAGAAAGGTTAGTAGAAGAAGAAAAACAATAATCCGTGTATTTGAATAAAGTATTAGTTGTGTGATTTTCATATTAGCATCGTCGTGCTCTCATTTTCCCATGAACCTTTTATTTTTACATACATCAAATTTAAATAAACTATTAATAATTTTTTTTAAATAACTATACATTAGCATAAAAAGATATTTATTTTAGCACCATAAAAACAATTATTACTATAGAAATTAATTTGTTCCTCGTTCCCTCGCTCTCTGGTTCACTTTAATTCCTCCACATGTGTGCTGCTCTGGTCAGTGGTGAAAAATACTCTCTCTCTCTCTAGAGACTGTAGCAGTGCATGTGTGGTATAGATATTGATATAGAATTATAGATAGAGAAAGAAAGAGAGGCAAAAACTGTGATGAATGTTTGTTTGTGTGTCTGTCCATTACCCACTATTTCTCGAGCCCGATTCCCGATTGAAATTTGAAGAAGAAGAAGAAGACGAAGAAGAAGAAGATCAGTTATTGGAGTAAAAGCTGCAAGATAAAGGGTGATTTAGAGATGGGGATTCCATACGACGACGTAGTGATGATAAGGCAGGCAGAGAAGGAAGGTGAGCCAACTGTAATCACTGTGAATTGTCCTGACAAGACCGGTTTGGGCTGTGATCTTTGCCGTATCATTCTGTTCTTCGGTTTGAGCATTTTCAGAGGCGGTATGTCCTTACTTTTTTTTTTTGTTTAATTTGTTTCTCTAAATACTAAAATTTGGTGGGTATTTGAAACTTTTCACTGGGAGTCTCAAAATTTGTTGAATTATATGAAATATTGTTTTTGGTTTTATGCATCTTGTAATTTCAATTTTGTTGTCTATATAAAGTGTTTGGAAAGTTCGATAGTTGCTTGTAATTGTTGCTAATTTGTTTTAATTGTGTTGAAGATGTATCTACGGATGGGAAATGGTGTTACATAATTTTTTGGGTTTTTGGAAAACCAAGTACAAGATGGGGCTTGTTGAAGAAGAGATTGTCAGGGGTCTGTCCTTCTTGTTCTTCAGCTTCAGGGATCTTGTTTTATCAAACTGAATCTCAGCCGCCTAAGCCTCCCGATGTGTTCCTCCTGAAGTTCTCTTGTCATGATCGAAGAGGTCTTTTACATGGTAAATTCGGAAGCTCATCCACTGATGCCATTTTATGATAATTTGGAACACAGTATCTGGAATTATATGTGTGTGTGTGTGTGTGTGTGGTTGAAGAGTACAGTATGATATAAGTTTTTATTTGTGGGTGTTGTGATAGGGTTTGTTAATTGTTCAGAATCTACATAAAAAAGGGGATAATAGAATATCACTATCATCTTCTCTGGAAGTTGGACCTAACTTTACCTGATTGTGTTGTCTTCACTGTGCTGTTAAGAGTATCTGGACTCCATTTTAACCAATAATGATGTGGACCATTAAATTTTATTTATTTGTGGCAGATGTAACAGAGGTCCTCTGTGAACTTGAACTTACGATAAAGAAAGTGAAAATATCTACGACTCCAGACGGGAGAGTGATGGACCTGTTTTTCATTACGGACACAAGGTTCTAACTTGACAACTAACCTTCTCAGTTACAAGTGATATCTGCTTGCACTCTTTGCATTTTTCTTTTCTTAGGTGTTACGTATTAAACTGAAAAAAAGTTATGAACTAAATATAGGATTTAATTTCTCCGTTATTCTCTCATTATATCTTGAGTTTTAGCTTAATATCAGGAAATAGAGAGGAAAAGAATCATAAAAATGTCATCATTTTTCTTGAGGAAAAAAAGAAGAAAATCCTTTCCAATTCCGCTGTTAAAATAGGTTTGAAATCTAACATCACGTTGTGATCTTTACATGTTGAAATTTGGCATTAGTCTTGTACTGTTATTATCTTTCTTTCCTGTTTGTTCCCATTCTTTAACTTTCCTTCTTTGTGGCATTTAAATTATCTATCAGGGAACTACTGCACACAAAGAAGAGACAGGATGACACATATGATACATTGAAAGCAGTTTTGGGGGATTCCATGATAAGTTGTGAGATTGAAAAGGTTGGCCCTGAAATTACTGCATGTTCCCAGGGTCCCACATTTCTTCCTCCTGAAATTACAGAAGACATGTTTAAGCTGAAGAAGCTTGATCAACACCGCACTGATTGTGGATCCCTACCCTTGGATAGTGTTTCCGTGACAATGGATAACTCCCTCAGTCCCGCTCATACACTTGTTCAAATCGTTTGCCAGGATCACAAAGGTCTCCTCTATGATATCATGAGGACCCTCAAGGATTGCAACATTCAGGTAAAAAAACGCTGAAAAATGATATTGTATAACTGATAAGCATAACGTACTCGATATCTAAGCAGTCAATATCTTCTGTTATCGATAAATGGTTGCAGGTCTCTTTACTTTTGTAAATAGCATTGCTATATAACAAACTTTTGATTCCTTTACAATGGAGTATTCCAGAGTCTTGAAATTTTGCACGTGGTAAATATAGATTACTTGATTCTTGGAGTCTCATGCTTCCCCTCCATATAATATCTCTGCGTTTTTTTTAACTATATTTAAATGTTAATCCCATGAAATATCATAGACCCTAAATTTGAGCAAATTGATGTTAGGATCTGCTGAATATCTCTAACATCTCATGTTAGGCAAGAATTCTCCATGGTTGCTGCTTTATTGAACTCATAATATGATGATGTAGATGATCCATGTCATGCTTGTTACTCCAATAGACTAATTTATGGTAGCTTCCCCACTATATGAACCAGCAATGTTTCTTTGATTTTAGTATTTCATTACATTTAACAGATTTCTTATGGGCGATTCACCACAAAAACAAGAAGAGAATGTGAAGTGGATTTATTTATCATGCAAGCTGATGGGAAGAGGATAGTCGATCCTTACAAGCAGAGTGCATTGTGTTCTCGACTTCAAATGGAACTATACTCTCCCCTCAGAGTAGCTTTGGTGAGCCGTGGTCCTGATACAGAATTGCTTGTTGCAAACCCTGTGGAGTTATCTGGCAAGGGTCGTCCACTCGTATTCTATGACATCACCCTCGCTCTCAAGATGCTCAAGACTGGGATTTTTACGGTATGTCCTGATCTGAATGTTACATAGAGTTTGAAATTGGATTGGGGCACATTAGTAGTAGAATATGTTACTTGGAAATGTACCCTAGCAGACATCATATGTTAAAAGGCTATTTGTGGATTGTCAGATAGTTAGATTACTGCATTCTGAACTTCTTTTTCACCAACTTTATCTGTTTACAGGCCGAAGTTGGCAGGCACATGATTGAAGACCGAGAATGGGAAGTTTACAGAGTGTTGCTTGATGAAGGTGGTTATGGCTTCTCTGTCACTAGGAACATGGTTGAGGAAGGAGTTCGGAAGATGTTGATGGGTTGGGATTGATGGACTGATTACAGTTCTGCTTGATCTATAATCTGCACCTTCATTGTCCGTAAGGATATCCTTCGGATTTTCTAAATACAATGACATAATGTGATGTGAATTGTGAAAGGTGGAGTTGTACCAAAATCTGTTAAAAAGAATAATTCACAGGACTAGCTCTCGACGAGAAGAATGATGGACACTTGTACTTTGGTAGCAAGGAGATAGACGGGAACGAAGCCTCACTAGGCAAATTTACATTCAGAAACTAGTAGCTTTGTACATTAAGCAATAGTATAAAGGGAGACATGATGGTTTAAATGGCCTTTTTTCTAGGACATGTGATCTCAACCCTTGCCAACCAACCAGCATTAATTAGCTTTTGTATACCTTGCATTTACGTTGCATTATGCACCACCGAGCAGAATAGAACTAGAATTTGTATTTAGTGACCCATGGAAATGCCTGAAAAGGCTGCTTGAAACATGAGTTGTACATGTCATCTGTATATAAAGTTATCATATGAAGTATATATTGTCCCATTCATGTAGTTTCGGGAGTATTCATCGAGTAGCCCCGACCTTTGGTCAAACTAGTGCTCTTACGGTTGTGGAATGAGAAAGATCACCTTGCAATATTGGCATACAGTCTCAGACGCACACAAAAAAATATTCACGAGAATTTAGCAACAAAAAGGAAAAGTATAAGAATAAATTTTCGGGAAATTGTGGTTTCTGAACTTGACAAGTTTCTGTCACAGGAACTCGTTAACTTGGATCTGGCATTTGCGACTACTATTTTGCCCTTATCCTCTTGCTCTGGTGACTGGTCATAGCTTTCAAATTTAAAAGTATCTTCTACGGAACCCCCACACATGCGCGCACACAAAAAAACAAAAGGAAAAAAAAAAACAAGAACACACTTCAGCCATTCTTACACCCAAATAAGCGAAAATTAGATAACTAAGGCGTATAAAGAGAATCCTATACAAGATTAGACATTTAGGCGCTACCTGCCTACCAGGTCACATATTTTTGTTCCACACTCTGGCTCAAGATTTTCAAAGCTTTGTATTCAACACACACACAAACCCATGTACAAACATACACATATATATACTCCCCAAGGGTTATCTTAGCCCTAAAAGAATTATATTTTTATTTGGAAGTGTTTTCTAATCTTTTAAACCTCTGAATAATATCTAGATTAGGTGGCTGAATTGAATTGACTTCAATAATCAAGTTATATATGATAATTAGTTCAATTATACGGAGATAAAGTTATGCAAAATACAAAATACAAAATACTCTAGAATTAGATTATTAGACGAGTACTTTAGCACCACAATATTACTTCCAGTCTTCAATTTAAGTTACATTTTTCATTTACTTCATCTTTCCTGAAACTTCAACAAATTCTCTGATACAAACAGCAGGAGTTACGGAATTCTTCATTTTGCCCTATCTTTTCTGAAACGTATGTTTTTACAAAAACAACAAAGTGCATCTATCAATGTTACAAGTGTTTCTATATAACATGACTCATCCCCTACTCATCAGCAATTCAACTTCTTACAGCTTCCAGTAAATACCCAATTTATGTAAGATACCAGAAACCACTCCCCAGAAGGTAATTTCTGCAAATAACACGTACAATAAGGTACCTACTCTCTCAGAGTTCCAAACATCGTTAAACACATGTTCTTGAATCCAGTTGACCTGATCACAATAAAATTTTAAAATGTTACTAAATATTTGCTTCTCAAATTGCGTATCTGACGGCACAATATAAACCTTACTAGATTGTTGTCCGGGTTCTTGTAGTACCACCCATTGATGAATCCGGCAAATATTCCTTGTGCCGCCATCACAAAAACCAGCATCGCATTCAACCCTATCCATTCCAAGAACAAGAATGGAGTCCGCAATCCCCAAATATCAATCTTTTCAATTTTTGGACAAGGACAACCAAGAAATAAAAAAAAAAATCAGTTTTGTACTTCATATAATTTCTTCTTTCATAGTGTTATCAGAAAACTGTTCAATTCTGGGAGATATTACGTTACTTACTAGTACATAAAAGGCTGAAAATACAATTCCAGCAGCCCCCGCTGTGAAACAAACATAACTGAAGCTGTAGAGTTGCTTGTTGATTGGAATAGCTGAAAACCAGTGGCAAAATATTCATTTCATCAAGTACTAGGTAAGATATTAAAGAGTTGCAAGTTCCAGAGACATCATTAATGGCAACACTAACCATCAGTAAAGTGAAGAATGATGGCCAATATAAGTAAACCTATCCCCATTGACACCCACTGTTTTAGCCTCTCGGCATGCCCCTGCAAAAAGCATTCACTTTCATCATTCCTAAAGATATGCAAGTTTCGAATTCACAGCTGCAGGTTAACAGCCTAGTAAGATATCCCACCTTAAAATGGACTAAGACATGTCCGTAATGAATGCCAATTGTGCCAGAAAGAATGGCTGAAATTGAGCTACGGAATAACAATACAAAAATCAAAATTTGATTAAAAACCAATGTAAATTATAAATGGTAAGATTTATTCTGTTTCTAAAGTGAAATAAAAAATACTGTAAAAGATTAAGAAGAAAACCAAAAAACCTTAGCAAGCCTTCAGGTTCAAATGGAGCAAGACACCAACTTGGAGCATCCTTGCGCAAAGGACCAGCACTTGGAGAACGAAAAGTGCAAGCCTAGAAGTGTTTCCAAGGGAAAACAGTGTAATTTCCATCATTAGTATAACCAGACTTTAGACACTAGTCCAAATTACCTCAGTTATGGCTATCTCACCTTTAACCGACTCCAAACTGGTTGTGAGTAAAGATGATTGATGCCCCAGACTGCACGATCCACATAACCAACCGCATTACATGCAGGTCCAAGGTGTCCTCTCATACCACATTCCACCTAAAAATGAGATGAATTTTTTCAAAGCTTTATGTTATGACATTGAACAAAAATATTTACATGAATAAGATTTCCAAATCACTTGTTCCATACTGTGTATCTCTGTGGTCTATGATGGTCGTATACCACGAAACTCCAATCTGGGACGTACAAGAAATACGTCGTCATCATGTAAACAAGAAAAGCGATAAATCCTCCAATCCTGGTTAAAATTACGAGCCATGTTAATGTCAAATAAGTAAATTTTACTTTCAAAGGAAACTAAGATCATATTATGTTATTTATTGATGAAATTAAATTTGTTAGTACCAAAATAAATGGTTTACTTACCACTGCCATCTGTATGCAGTAAAAATGGGCAAAAGACCTGGGCTCAGGACAGAAGACCTCAGCTTTGTGGTCAGAACCTCTATTAGAGCGATAATCATGTAGACCAAAGCTATTCTCTGCTCGAACAATTTCCGTATAAATTGATGAAAATGACATTGGGGGAAGAGAGAGTAATTAATATTCCTGTGCTTGAGATTATGTAACAACATTCATTAAACACCAGATGGAATGCAAGTTATACCTGGAGAATGCCACACCATCGGATTTGCTTCATGTCAACTCCATAAGCCAAATCGTCTGGTGCATGAGAGTATCCACCTGCATAGTGAAAAATTATCAGTATTAGCATATATTACGGGATTGGGGAGGGAGGGAGATGGGGGAATTTGCATAATGTTGACATTTTCATTTTTGCCTCTTAAATACTAGAAAGATGGAGTTTTTAAGTTTCTGTTGCATTCCAATCCATATTCCAGGATTATACTGGTGATTGTCGATGAGGATTGCTTCATGCGTCGGGAGGACTAAGGGCGGTACTTGTCACGCAGAGGATCACCTAAAAATATATATGTGACAAAAGAGTACTAGTGGAGACAAGGGACTGGGAGATGTCTTCTCTTTACCTTGCAAAAGAATGCCCCAAAATAGAAGTTTCAATGTCCTTGTGACAATCCTTCTGATTGCATAATTCATCTTTGGAACTCTCTGCAGTATAAAACACAATTTTTGTTTGGTAAAGCAATACATATATTTTTAAGAATAATGATCATGAAAGTGTCTCAGTTAAGCAATCAGTTGATCTCATCATTGAATGAGATAGACCAATCAGCTAGTAGGGACACTGAGGATACGTAAGATGAGCCATATAAGATTCAATTTTTAAGATTTTAAATTCAAATGAATGAATGCATGTTGTTTTTTTATTTTTTTATTTTAAACAAATGTTTTTAGATTCTTTTTTTTGTTAAACCATATATAAATATTATTTCATATGCAACAAGTAGTAGTACTTCACAACAAATAATTTCTGGGTGTCCTGACGATTTTGTTTTAAAATGACATATACAGCAATAAGGACTTGGCATGCAATCACTCATTCGATTTTGTAATTTTTCTCATCACCTTTAGGCAGATTTCTTAACTTACCATTAGCATGGCCTGTCAAATTGAAACAAAATTCAGACCTTTTCTCTTTTCACCCAACCTAAGAAAAGAAATAGTTAAGTGGACAGCCAAGGAGACAGTGATGTGACTTACCTTGAAGGCAAGGGCTATGGCAACTCCAACAATGAAGAGGAAAAAAGGCATAACAAAGTCCGCCAAGGTGCATCCATTCCATGGCGAATGATCTATACGTGAATAGGCCCCCCCAGCATCATCTACCAGTATCATCATCTGAAACAAATAACAGTTAGTGTACCTTCAAACCAGATATAATTATATTTAATCCACTGACATTTAATTCACTTGCATATTTGTTCTGCTATATAAACCCATAATATTGGGTATACTGAAATACATACAAGCACACCCTTTCTGTTGCACATATGTATTGTTCCCCCACAATTTTTAGTGTTTAAAATAGTGCATTTTAGTGTTTTATGAATAGCTATCAGCGTATACAACTACCATGATAGGGCATAGGCTATGCAAATTTGTGAGACAAGTATCTGGTAAATAGAGCATACCACTACTGTGAGGCCTCTAAAAACATCCAAGGTGGCAATCCTTTTGGTCTTGGGCTTTATCGGTGGCACCTCATCCTTTTGCTCCTCCGCCTGCTTCTCAATACTGTCGTCGTCTGTAGCACTAACATGATCAGTGCCTGCCTCTTTTTCTTCATGAACAAGCCCTTCTTCCACTCTCCTAGGATCCTCCTCCTTGCCCATACTCATACAAAGTCTTTAATTATCTCTTCCACTAAGCGTCTACGCAGGTGAGTGTTCAGTGGCTAGCCAGCCACTCTTTCTATCTATCTCAAACACTTACAGGTTGGTGTATAAGATAATTATTGTGATAATATATATATATATATATATATACACACACACTAGTTCGTTAGAAGGAGACAATAGTGAAACCAAATATGTATGGCCGGCTGGAGGCAGGGTACGTCCGAGAAGAAAGGAAAGAATTCAAAGTTAGAAAAATTGATGGGGCTGAGACATTAATCAATGAGCAGATACAAGAATCCAAGAATAGATACTAAACTAATGGTCAAACTTATGGTGGATGGCAATTATCACACAATGCCCCTATATATCCAATGTTTATTTAATGGAGAAAATTAAGTGTATAATAATCAACACTTAATAATACATGCGCGCACACACATATATAATTTACAAGTCTATCTGGAATTATATTCTTGATAAAAACAGAGGTACTTCCCTGGCAAAGCATTTAAGGAACGGCTCCGTGGAAAACAATACTTTAACTACAACTTTGTCTTTGCTCTTAATATTGAAACCTAAAATTGTTTTTCTGTTTGAATTTCAAATAAAAGAACCATCTCCTTCAAAAGTCTTGACATCATATTTCAAAAACTACAGACTCTCCATTGTAGAATATAAGATCACGTGCATTAACCAATATGAAGGCAATTTCCCTTAGATTGAATTGGAAGAACTAATAACAACTTACGCCGAAAACCTGATTAGGAATTGACACAACTCGTTTCGGTTTTGTTAGGCCTGTAAGTATGTTTTAATATAAGTGAAAGGAAGAGAAGCTTGCAGCATTTGTTATAATAATTAGCTATTTAATCTCCAAGTTTCCTTGCCCTTTCCCTTCTTTCCTAAACTCTCTAACAAGAAAGCCATTAACAAATGAGAAATCATTTTCTTTATGTTGTTCTTTATTCAAGGTCATGAGGAATTTCCTTTAAAATAATCATGGATCTTGTGTTTGACACTGTAGAATCCAGAATGGACTACTGGTTGCAAATGTCAACAGACTGCATTTACAATTGATTAGTTGGGTCAAAGACCACGATTTTGGTAAACACAAGACAAAACTGTCACACTGTGACCCAAGGGCAAATGTTAACCCACACATTAGGAAAATCAAATTCAGCAATTTTGCAGTATAAAATACAACTCCGTGTGAGTATAAACAAACATATGGCACAAGGAATCCCGAGAATCCCAACAGAAAAAGGACATGAAATCAATTACTCTGCTTACCAGAGTAAGGCACATAGAGGAATTTAACACCAAGAAATAAAAAAAAAGAAATGCCTGCCCGTCGCAGGCACACCTAAAAAGCACAAGGCACATGCACAATTTTAAAAAGAAGAAACAAAAAATTACAACTGAATTTGAAGATCATCTACATGAAATGGTCCTTTAATCAACTGTTACAGTTATAGTAAGCACAAATTAAGATACAAACCCCTTTTTGAACTAAAACAGGTAGTGCTACAGGAGGAAAGAAAACAAGTATGATCCTTACATAAATCTTAAACTGGTGCAAGAAACATCAAACTGAATGAGAGTAATTAAATATAATGAGCTTCAGATACATATGTGAACCTTACAAGTATAGAATAACTAGATTATCCTTCACCAATCTTGTTGCAATTTTGCTCCCTACAATTTCCAATATATACCCAATTTGTGCAAGATACCTGAAAGTACTGCCCAGAATGTGATTTCAGTGAATATCACATAAAGTAGTGTCCCAACTCTCTCTGAGTTCCAAACATCAATAAAAACATGATGAAGAATCCAAAGAACCTGATGACAATGGTATTACCAGACGTTAGCTGACATTCTTTGGATGGTAAGATCACTTATACTTGGACTGGAATTTAGCATGAGGAGATGATAGTACTTACTAGGTTGTTATCTGTGTTACCATAGTACCATCCATTTACAAATGCAGCTAAAATACCTTGCGCTCCCAGCACAAACACCAGCATTGCGTTCATTCCTATCCATTCCAGGAACAAGAATGGAAGCCGTAGTCCCCAGACATCAATCTATTTTTGTAAACCAAAACAACCAAGGAACACCATTTGTCCTTCATGTTATTTTTAGTTTGCCACAATTATCGAGAATGTTCAATTTTAGGAAATTATATATCATTTACCAGCACATAGAAGGCAGAAAATACAATTCCAGCAGCACCTGCTGTGAAACAAACATAGCTGAAGCTGTACAGTTGCTTGTTGATAGGGATAGCTGAAATACAGGGGTAACGAATATTATACCAAACTATTTGACCTTAACTACGACAGTCTGTGTAATACCCCTGTCCCACATTGAGGAAATGGGGATTTTTTGAAATGCCCATGTATAACAGTAATATTGGATCTGAAGTCGTGTACTATGTATAACAAAATACAAAAAGAGTAGAACTTTGTATGCATAAGTTACAAACCCCACCAAACTGAACCACTTGGGGGATTTTGTATTTTCTTTTATGAAAGACAAGCTCCAGTGCTTTACACTCACTAATCTTCCATAACTAGATTTCAGTTTTGCCCCAATTTCTTTTTTGTATGCACATCTAATAATAATCAGTATTTTTCTTTTTAAACTTCCTGTGTGAAACAATTTGCTTACCATCTGTAAAATGAAGAATAATTCCAAGAATAAGTAAGCCAAACCCTGTCGACACCCAATGCTTGAGTCTCTCACCATGCCCCTGCAAAATACCTTTCACTTCAATAATCCTTCATTAAATAACATATGCACTGAATTTTACAAGAGTCAATAATAAATCAGAAAGTTGTAACCTTAAAGTGAATCAAGATGTGACCATAATGAATGCCTGTGGTGCCAGATAGTATAGCTGATATTGAACTAAAACAAAACGGAAAATTAAAATCAAATTATTATTGAGTTCATTCTTAATTTTCAATAGCGCACACAACTAATTATATTTGAAAAGAATAAGCAAACCTCAACAATCCTTCTGGTTCAAATGGACCAAGGCACCAACTGGGAGCATCTGTCCGAAGAGGACCATCGCTTGGAGAACTGAAAGTGCAAGCCTAGGTATGATCAAGTCCATGAGGTCTCACCATCAGTAAATTAAAGATAAAGTTCCCATTTCCTACCATTTTCAATTCTCTCTCTCTCTAGTGAGTTCCTTGTTTTGTTTTATTATTTTAATTCTATATATAGATATTTTAACTCAAAATACATATATCCTCCCTTTACTGAGATACATGATCATTTTTACTTCTGACAGTCACCCAATTTTTACATGCAAAACTAAAGCAATTCATTTTATAAATTTAAAAATATTGAAATTAGTAGTACTTAATATCTAATTTACGACATTCATATTTGAGTTTCAAACTGATTCTTAAAACTTGAAAATGATTATGTATTTTGAAGATAGGGGAGTTTAATACCTCCCTCTCTCTCTCTCTGAACAAGTGAGCAGTTTTATGATTTGAAATTTAAGGCAATGAGCAAAATATGTCCTTAAACAGCACTAATCTCTAGCTTAATCTTCACTACCTTTAAGCGTCTCCAAACAGGAAAGAGGTAGATATGATTGATTCCCCAGACTTCACGATCGATGTAACCAACTGCATTGCATGCTGGTCCTAAGTGACCTCGCATACCACATTTTACCTGAACCATTAGAGCACAAAGTATCAGCCTCAAATCTTTAAGCCAGAGAAAACCAATATATAGTTGCAAAGTCTTTTGGCTATGTTGTTGCCTATGCATTACCGTGACTCTTTTTGGTCCATCAGGAAGGTCTGCCATGAAACTCCAATCTGGAACATATAATGTATATGTTGTGACCATGTACACAAGAAATGCAATAAGCCCACCAAACCTAGTTTAAGATACAAGTCATTCAATTTGATGTGAATGGTAGTTTGTGAAATCGATCAAATCATATCTCCCGGCAAGGATGAAACTCAGCCTGCAGCTACTAAATAGATTAACTTCTACTTGTATAAGAAAAAATATTTCCAAAGCCAAGCCAATGGTAAAGATAATATATTCTTTGCATTTTTCATTTCCTTTCCATGAGTGAGTTTTTGTTAAACAGAACTTAGCTGAAACATGAAGGTGTTAGTGGAGTCTATTTACTCACCATTGCCATCTGTATGCTCTGAAAATAGCAAAATGACCAGGGCCTAGCACGGTATGCCTGAGCTTGGCTGTCAGGACTTCTATAAGAGCTACAACCATGTATACTAGTGCTATTCTCTGTTCATTGCATCAACAACATTTAAATTAGATTCATAGAGATTGCTTTACTAAACATCTTTGACAATATGATCACAATTCACAAATACTAAGGACTGGTAGGAAAAAATATGGAGTATTATTTAATTGAAAATAAATCCTCAACCTAATAATATATAGTTGGACTAGTTTTAATGCAAGTATTTAATTTGAAACCGGATAGTTACCTGGAGGATGCCAAACCATCGAATTTTTTTCATGTCAACTCCATAAGACAGAATATATGGGGCATGAGAGTATCCTCCTGCAGTTTGTCATGTCAGTTTGTCCTGCAGTTTGGTATGTGACAGATACCAAGTTTTCTTGATTTTTCATTACGGTTTAAAATTTAAAGAAGGTTTCATCTTAAGGGAAATCGGTTCTTAATTAGGTCTTTTTTGAGAATTGTCAACGGCTAAATTTTGAGGGAGTGATCTCTAACTTGGCAAGCAAGATATTTATTTTAATATTTCTGTGATTTCACCTTATTATTTTCCCCCTTTTATTTAGAACCATGCAAGGACCACACACCTACAAAATAATACATAGTATTCTTTTCATTGCACACAAAAAAGTTAATTTCATTAAATTATAAACTATTAAATTACAAAAATAAATTTGCAAACTTTTATATTCAAAATTGAAGTGATTTTTTAAAAATTTTTTTTGAAGTAAAATATCTAAAGAACATAAAACATATTCTTAAATATAAACTTTTTTTTATTTTTATATGTTCATAAATTCATATCATAAATATCATTAATTATATAATTTACAAATAATACTAATTTAAAAGAGAAATATATCTTTAATTTTAAAATGGAGAGAATAACATTAAGATCAATATGGAGAACATAAAGTTTGAAATGCATGTAATAAAAATTTTAATTAATCGAACATATTATACCAACACAAGCATATTGTTAAATACTCCCTCATTCTACAAAATAAAGAAAATTATATTTTATTTTGTTTGTATTAGATTATGAAAACTTAAAAGTTTAAATTATGGCAAAAACTTGACAAAATTTTCATATAATAAATAGCTGTTTTACTGGAATTTTAATGTATTTTACAATTAAAATCAATTAAATATGGATCAAATATTGAAATTTTTATGACTTTTTGAAACATAATTCTTTTCACGAAAGGACAGAACATCAATTAACTGGGAGATCATCGAACATATCATACCAGTGCTATTACACAAGCATATAATAAGATATCAATTAGCTGGGAGATCAAATTATTTAATTAATTAATACTACGTCTCCACGTTGTACTTAGGACAATCTTTCTCGGTTTCTTCCTATCATTCACCTTTTATATATATATATGTTCATGGGGTAAGCATTCAGTTGTATGTGTTGAGTACGTACAGACAAAATAAAAGAGCCGGATTTTCCAATCATAAATACTTAATTGAAATTATTATAGTAGTATTTATTTCTTTTGTTTGAATTTAAAATTTAAATATTTTAGATTCTATAGTGTTAAAATAAAATTTTAAACTTTAAGACAAAATAAATAACTATCATTATGCAACTAATACAAGGATTTTAAAATGTCGTTTTGGCCGATCGAAATCAAGGAATACTATAGAAGTAGATGTAGCAAGGGGCTAGAAGAAAATCACACACCTTGAAGAAGAATTCCCCAAAACATAAGCTTCAATGTCCTTATCACTATCCTTTTGACAGCTTGACTCATCTTTGGAACTCTCTACAATTTTAACCATTAAAAAAAAAGGTAATAAATAAATAAAGTGAAAAATTCTTTCTTATGTCTAAATACTCCATTAATTTTGAAATCTTATTATATACGCATCACAACTCAAGTTCTAAGATTTCACAAAATAATTTCTCTTTTATTATTTTTTAAAAATACAAAAGGAACCAATTACCTTGAAAGCAAGGGCAATTGCAACTCCGACAATGAAAAGGAAAAAGGGCATGACAAAGTCCGCTAAGGTACATCCATTCCAGGGGGAGTGATCCATGCGCGGATATACTTCTCCCGCGTCATCTACCAATATCATTATCTGCGACCAACCAAAATTTACGCAAATATATTTACTATCCAAAATTCACTTCATCTCAACAAAACTTATTACATGTGTCATGTGACATATACATTAAATCCTACCGTTATAGTCATACAACGTACGCGTATATGCATTTTGTAACGCGTAATCAAATTAATTTTAAAATTATCAGACACTGCAACAATAGTACGTGCATATGCATTTTATAACGAAATGTGGTAAACCCAAATATATGTATACCACAATAGTGAGGCCTCTGAAAGCATCCAAGGTTGCAATCCTTTGGGTCTTTGGCTTGGTAATGAATGTGGAGGCAGGTGGAGGTTGATGTTTCTCATCATCAGCTGGTGCCACCCTCCTCTCCTGCACCACTGCCTTGTCATCATTTTCATCTCTATGATTGCTTTCTTCTCCCTCATTCTCTTCCTTCTCATTATTACTACTAGTGTAGTCACGTTTTCCAAAACCTTCTTCCAACTTTCTAGAATCATCCCCCATCGATCTCAATTACTTACCAATTGCTAGCTCCGTCGATCTACTCTCTACTACTTCTGATTGTTTCGTACGTATATATCATTATATATATATGTATAAATCAGCAGATATAACAGTCAAAATGGCTGGCCGGCACATCCATTTTGGTGCTGCCTGTCTTAGTTGGATAGATAGAATATAGTTTTGCATACGATATGAATGATCGATTGTACATTAATTAATATATTTTGTCATTGCACTTTATTCAACACTAAATTAAGTTCGCTTTTCTTCGTAAATATGCTTACATAAATGAGAAATGAACATGTACACGTAACACTTACGATTTGAGAATTCCAATTTTATTAATTATTTTTTGAGATGAAAAATTTATAAGTATTATTATAAATTTTCAAAAAGATCGATAATATGCTTTAACCCGAATTGACTTCCATCCACTTAAATTTTTTGTAACCATTACATACATACATACATATATATATATTCCATCATTTTTATTAATGATATCGATGACATCTTACCAAATTCTTGATTGTGATAAACCTAAATTAGGTTTTGCTAATATTATAAATCTAAGGAAGTTGTTAAACTTCAGATTGTCTGTTCGATAGAAGCCGAAGAATTAAGACAGCGAAATCGAGTACAAGAATCTCTGTCCTCATGTCCAAATGGCAGCAATATATGTGGATCATTTACTTATAACAAAAACAAAAAAATAGAAAATGAAAATGAATTAAGTACACAGACATAGTCAGCTCGAGTCAGGAAAACTAATTTACTTCAATCCTTGTAGTTGTCACTTGTCAGCTGGTGCATTTCTTAATTAATCTTTTTATATATTTTTTTTGATGTGGTGGTTATATTGATATGTTAAGAGTGCTAGTACAATTTGTCACAATTAGCGCTGATTATTGGCCTAATGGTGCATATAACAATGACTTAATAATTAGACAACCAGAACATATACAAACTGAAGCCTTGGAGGATAATTACTTTCTTTATGCATTTCTCTTGTAACCAAGTGCTTGGCTATTTTCCACATTTGGAACTTAATATAATCCAGAGGTTAAGCTTTGTAGAGTGTAGCACTTGTAATGATGAATCCTTCACACACTATAAGTTTGTTTCAATTTATTCTTAAAAATTTTTAAATTTTAATTATTTATAACTAACACAAATATAGCAGTCATTTATCCAAAAAGAAGTTCCCCGGATTTTTTTTGAAATTAATTCGTACTGAAACTGAAACTTAATACTAGTTGTAACAAAAAAAAATAATAAAAATTTATTGAAGTTTAATTAGTTAATATGATCATATCCGTAAAGTATATAAAAACACTAGTATACAAAAGGTTTTTCCAAATTCTATACAAATTTTGAATTTTGCAACTCATCAAATTTATGTTTAAAAAGGCAAAATCAGAAGCACCGCATTGTACCGATCATCGTAAATATGAATGTGTAGCTTATAAAACAATTACATATGAGATGAAGACCAAATCTTTGGGCATTATTAACAAATTTATGTAAGCAAAACTAAGAAACATAACTAAGTTATAATCGGTCTATAATTTGCCTTCACTACGTGAAAAATAGATCAATCAATCGGAAGTATAAAGTATTAGACCAAAAGCCCGGCATATCAGACTTGGAGAAATATATTAAAGCCACACAACTTCACTGATTCAAAGGGCATTCTATAA
Source organism: Centella asiatica (assembly GCA_014636745.2). NCBI lineage: Eukaryota > Viridiplantae > Streptophyta > Magnoliopsida > Apiales > Apiaceae > Centella > Centella asiatica. The sequence continues at coordinate 29,442,162 of CM025782.1, read as the reverse complement.
GCAATTTCATTTATTGATTGACTAGAACTTTTTCCTTTAAAAAAGACAAAAAGAAAAAAAAAATACATAACAATCTCTAAAACGAATGGAATAGATTATATACCAATTTAAACAGTAAATTTTGTTACTAAATAAGCCCCAACTTTAAATCAAGGATGTATGACCCATCCTTACTACTTACCACCCCCCGACCCCACCCACCCCATAGTCCATAACCCATCTCGCTACCCTACCCCCTACACCCCACACGAAGAAGAAGAAGATATATAACCGGGTTACGTTTGGTCAAGTTTTTGTATAATTTGATCTCAATTATAAAAAAAAAAAATGTTTAACGTGTTTTTTTTTTATTTAAAAATTAATAATTCAGATACAGAAAATACTTCGACATATTCTCGAGCTGAATAAAAGGGGTCACGTTGGAATTTTATTTATATTAAGATTAAAAAATTATATAGTTTAACTATGTGAATTCATCAAAATTTCAAAATACTATAGATTTTCATGTAAATTTATTAAAACTAGCATGAATCAGATCTGTCTTAAATTTAATCAAAATCAATTTAATTTACATTGAGATGCAATTTTAGAATCTATAATTATATTAAGAAGATCCATATATAGCGAGCTTCTTTTGTGAAACACAAGAAATATATAGTACTCCGTATTATATTTGAGACTGTTTTACAACTTTTCTGCAAACACAAACCATAAACCATCCTGCAATAATACTATCGGGGTAATATTCGAGTAAAATCTCGTTACTTGCAAAGTTTGTCGCGGGCTTTTGTTAAGACTAATGACGTGTACTTTGACATTTTTTTTATCACATTGATATCGACCATCATGATATATATTATGGTTGATATTATTGTGATTTTGCTTGGTTATTTTTAGTTATAAAAAATTTAAATTGAAGAGAAATGTTTTAATTAAAAGATGTGACGAGCGTTTTCGAAAATTTGATTATTATTTTCTGGAGTTGGATAATATTTCTTATAAGTATTAGCTTAGGACCCATAGAATCAACTTTATTCAATCCGCCAAACACGACCTTTCTCCTGCTTGTCCACTTCATTTGCTTATTTAACTTCCACTAGTTTCTTTTTCCCCTTTAATTTATAGTTCGTTTCTTTTTCAATAATGTATTTGTTTTGTTTGTATAGTAACAACAAACCGCTTCTAAACGAGTGTTAGTTCAGATTTCCTTTCTCAAAAGGTTTATTTCATATCCTAGCCTTGTCGTCTGTTTTTTTAGGAGAGACTTATGTACTAAACTAAAGTCTCCATCATGTTTCAAAAAAAAGAAAAAAGAAACTATCAGTTAAACCACAACACTATGTAAACAAGGTTTACTAATATGTAGTCTTTTCAAGCTTTGCTGCATTTTACTTCTGGAAACGTTAACTAATAACTTTACTGCAATTAAGCTTACCAAAATAAATTGAGTTGTCCCGTTTGTTTAGTTGGATTAAAGCTCATTTGGCTTGTTTTCGGACATGATTTTTGTCCGTTTAAATATATAAACTTGGCTCGTCTCGGCTTGATTACATAAACTAAAGTAATTTACATAGTTCGGTACGACCTGACTCGACTCGACTCATTTAAAATAAGTTCTACTATAAACCTACGTTGAATATAATTTTTTTTTTAAAACTTATAAAAATCAGATTAAAAATATATGTACCACACGCGAATCGTGAGCCATACTCGCTCGTTTCATCTTCACGTACCTTTTTAAAGGTCTAAAATATGTGGTATATTAGTAGAGTCACAATCAAAACAAACATAAACACATCATTCAGGTATCTATTTTTAATTTATCAGAAAATCAACAAATTAACAACATAATTACAAGCTTTGGTCGTTAGACACACAAGTACTATCTGCATCTACAGCAAAAAGATACACTCCAGTAGTCTCCAGCGCGATAACAATATATGAAAATGGACGAAATCAGTCAAGCTGAAGTTGCTAATGGTGCTTGCTTTTCAAAACAGAAGACGAGCTTCGCCACCAAACTCTTCTCGGGCCGATGGTTCACAATCTTCGCCACAATCCTGATCATGTCCGTCAACGGTTCGAGCTACATGTTCGGACTCTACTCCAACGACATCAAATCATCTCTCGGCTACGACCAGACAACTCTCAATCTCATCAGCTTCTTCAAGGACTTAGGCGGAAATCTCGGGATCATCTCCGGCCTAATCTACGAATTCACTCCGCCTTGGGTGGTTCTAGCCATCGGCGCTGTCATGAACTTCGTCGGCTACTTCATGATCTGGCTCGCCGTCACCCGCCGCATGGCCAAACCACACGTTTGGCAATTGTGTTTGTACATATGGATTGGAGCGGATTCACAAGCTTTTGGTAGCACCGGCTCGCTCATTACCTCGGTTAAGAATTTTCCGGAGAGCCGCGGCGTAGTTTTAGGCCTTTTCAAGGGGTTTATTGGGCTAAGTGGTGCTGTTATGACACAAATGTATCATGCTTTATATGGGAATCATGATTCGAGATCTGTGATTCTGTTTATTGCTTGGCTTCCTTCTGTGGTTTTGATTATATTTATTCGAACGCTTCGGATAATTGAAGTTGTTCGGGAGAAAAATGAGGCCAGGATTTTCTATAATTTCTTGTATATATCACTTGGATTAGCTGGATTTCTGATGGTTATAATCCTCATTCAGAACAGAGTTACTTTCACTAGGCTTGAGTATGGTGGGACTAGTATTGTTGTTCTTATTCTTCTATTTGCTCCAGTTGGTATAGTAATTAGAGAAGAGTTGTATCAATGGAGGCAATTACAAAATGACCCTTCAAAGCAATTAAAGTTTCACTCCGGAGAATTTGTTGAATTAGCTCCGCCAGGGGCGCAACTGGAATTGCCACCCATTGAAGCTCGGACTAATTCAGAATATTCGTTTTCCAAAATATTTAAGTTGTTTAAGTCGCCGGAAAGAGGTGATGATTTTACCATATTGCAAGCATTTTTTAGCTTAGACATGATGATTCTATTTATAGCAAGTTGTTGCGGCATGGGCGGGACGTTGACGGCAATTGACAATTTGGGACAAATTGGCAAGTCTTTGGGCTACCCTGATAGTAGCATAACAACATTTGTGTCACTAGTGAGCATATGGAATTATCTCGGACGAGTGGCGGCAGGTTTTTCATCGGAAATATTTTTGAAAAATTACAAATTCCCACGTCCCCTAATGCTCACATTTGTGCTTCTTTTCTCTTGTATTGGTCACCTTCTCATTGCATTTGCTGTCCCCAATTCACTTTACATTTCTTCAGTCCTAATTGGGTTTTGTTTTGGAGCACAAAATCCCATATTTTTCGCCATCATATCCGAGCTTTTTGGGCTTAAACACTACGCAACATTGTTCCAAGTTGGTGCCTTGGCAAGCCCAGTTGGGGCTTATGTTTTGAATGTGAAAGTGGCTGGTCATCTTTATGACAAGGAGGCTGTTAGACAAATGGCCGTTAAAGGGATTTTCCGGCGAGCCGGAGAGGAGTTAACATGCACCGGTGGAGTATGTTATAGACTAACGTTTATTATAATTTCCGCGGTGACCATATTTGGGGGTTTGATTTCTTTAATTTTGGTGATTAGGACAAGAAAATTTTATAAAGGTGACATATACAAAAAGTTCAAAGAGGAGACAGATGGACGGAGAGTTGGCAACTTAGCATTCCAACAAAGTTGATTGGGAAGGCAGGGGTGAAACAATTTTAGTGGCCTACTGCCACTTGAAATTATTGAACACTTTGGAAAAATGGCAGTTGTTATTAATTTGAAATGATGTTTTTGACATATTATGTTGTGTGGATTTGGGTTGAGGTTTGTTCTTCTTGTCCTTGTGTTTCAACACTTATTTTAGAGTATTTCAAATTCATTTTTTAATGTTATATAATTGTTGTTTCTTTTGTCTCATGGAGAGTTAAATCAGATTGCACTGATATATTTTTATGGACGCCTTAAATTTTACTATTTTCAACTTTATCAAGCAATACTCCATATACATAATATAAGTATTGTCTAATACTTAAAATCGGAGGCCTATTAGAAAGAAGAAGAAAAAAACTCGTGCGACGGAGGGGAAAAGAAAAAAGAAAAATGAAGAAGAGAGAACTACACATAAATTTACTCTGCGATTACTCTTATGTGTAATGGGCCTCTATTATCTTCTTTAAAATGGAATACTAATACAACAAGGATTCTAAAAATATTATATTACTAAACTTTCATCAATAAAAATTTTTTTTATACTTTTTTCTAAGTGTAGGAATGTCTTATATGCTTTACTTTATTTTTTGGCTATTAAAGTTGACTTATTGATATTTAAGTGAGAATTAAAATTGACTTAATAAGTATCGATACAATTAATTTAGTTTTATAAGTGCGTGACACATATCTCAAGAATTTCCCATTATAAGGCCGTGACACATATCTCCGGAATGACTAGCAGTGCTATAACTACTCCGCTAGCTTCCTTATATATAGAGAAACATATTTTTATTATTTTTTCAAAGTTAGCCTATGTATTCTCTTTCTATCTATTTGGATTAATTAGATATGTGTCAGTTTCGCGAAATCTTTTGGATACTTTTTTATACTACATATAAAATTTGGGTAATTTGCCAATGTTTCGAAAATAATACGATAGCCTTTGATATTGCGATTTAGTTGAAATGAGGAGATGCCATCTCGAAATTGTATGTCGCCTGAAATAGATTAATTCGAGGAGCGAGTTTGTTTGAATGTAATTTCGTTGTAGCTACATATTTTTGAAACTTGTATAGAAATTGAAGAATCAATTATTAGATGGCGAGTTTCAGTACTTTTAAGTAATTTGATTGCTCGTGCCAAATAGCAGACAATAAGTTAAGAAAAAATACAAAGAATATTTTAGTCTATTAAAATTATATTACTTTGACAATACAAAAATTATTCTGACAATATCATCCGCATATATATATATATATATATATATATATATATATATATAGGTTACAACTCTGTATATTAATTCTTTTTTTTTTTTTTGGGGATAATTCTGTATATTGATTTATTGAAGTCCTTCAATTTTTTAGGTTAATTTATTGAAGTGCTAAACTTTGTAGATGTGATGCTTATTAAATAAATTCTATGTACCATAACAGGTCCGTATGTAATTTAAAAGCCTTATCAAAAGGAATGAAGGATGTTGTTCACAAAAAATGCTTAAAATGCAAATTTTATAATAATGATCTGGATCCATTAACAACACTTCAGTCACATTCTCTCTCTACATCAATCCTTCTCTTTCTACAATGTATTTGCAATTTGTCTGCCTTCCATCCTCTGTATTGATCACCAGAAAACTAACCCCTTCTCGATCACTTCGCCCCCATTCCGACGTTCGATACTTGACGTCGCCGGTCAACTCTCTTCGACGGTTACCCGATTCAAATTAACGGCGGTACAATTCCATATGCCTCCCTCCCTTTGTACAGTATACCAATTTAATTTCAATGCAGAAGTTACTAAACATTACACCAATTTGAAGTTTGGCTCATGGGTGTTGATCAGTAACAACTGTAAGTATTCTTCAAAATCATCAATTTCTTTTTCTAGAGAATAAAGTTTAGCTTAGGTCAGTGTTTTATTGCTTAGATGTTTAATAAAATCATAAAGCGGGGTCACCGGAAGGCCTCTAAATCTGACGGTAATATTGAATCCGGACCAAATGGGAATTCTGATGTTGTTGTAAATCACGCTTCCCGAGGAAGCCAGCCTAATTTGGCACCTCAGAACGTAGGGGGAGCTTCAATCATTGCTGCACCGCCTGTTGGCACGATTGAAGCTATCCCTTTGTTACGGGATGTACCTGTAGTTGAACGCCAGAATTTGTTTATGCGGAAAGTACAAGTTTGTTGCTTACAGTTTGAGTTCTCAGATACCTTAAAAATGGGGAGAGAAAAGGAAATTAAGAGGCAGACTCTTGTTGAGCTTGTTGATTTTGTACAATCAGGTTCTGCTAAATTATCTGAGAGTAATCAAGTAGAAATGGTGCGGATGATTTCTGTAAATATATTCCGTTGTTTGCCCCCTTCGTGCCATGAAAACACAGGCTCTAATAATGTGGAGCCAGAAGAGGATGAACCCTACCTTGAGCCCTCGTGGCCACACTTACAGCTTGTGTATGAATTGCTTTTGCGATATATTGTGTCAACTGATACTGACACCAAGGTTGCCAAGCGATACCTTGATCATTCCTTTGTTCTGAAGTTGCTAGAGTTATTTAATTCAGAGGACCCCCGAGAGAGGGAATATTTGAAGACTATTCTTCATCGCATATATGGGAAGTTCATGGTGCATCGCCCTTTTATTCGGAAGGGAATCAATAATATATTTTATCGGTTTATATATGAGACAGAGAGGCACAGTGGAATTGGTGAGCTGTTGGAGATTCTTGGGAGTATAATCAATGGGTTTGCGCTGCCAATGAAAGAGGAACACAAATTGTTTCTTGTCCGTGCTCTCATACCCCTTCATAAACCCAAGTCAATTGGGTTCTACCATCAGCAGCTGTCCTACTGCATAACGCAGTTTGTTGAAAAGGACTACAAGTTGGCAGATTCTGTTATCAGGGGTCTCCTGAAATACTGGCCTCTCACCAATTGCCAGAAAGAAGTTCTCTTTCTGGGAGAACTTGAGGAAGTACTGGAGGCAACACAAGCAGCTGAATTCCAACGCTGCATGGTTCCACTTTTTAGGCAGATAGCTCGTTGCCTCAATAGCCCTCACTTTCAGGTATGGAAAATTCTGAAACTGCAAGGGTTAATAAATTGATGAGCAGTTGCACCTTCCTTTGACAAGCTAATTGTGGAATTCAAAGCACTTTCTTTATTTAAGTTAACAGGGGCCAATGTAGAACTTGTTTGTTACACTATTTCTTTGATTTACATGTTCCCTTGTTGTATCTACCATTTAACATTTGTGTGGATGATCTTCATTTGACCTCTCCCATCTCCTTTTGTGGATGCTGACATATCATGTCTCTGTCCTCTATTGCTGGTAGAGGTGGTTGGACATGCCACTGAATACTGATGTCCTGTAGTAGTTACTTGATGCATGTCAAAATAAATTAGAATTTTTTAAAAATTCACCCCTTGAAATTGTACATTGGTCAACATTATAGCTTCACATATTTTGCTTTATGAGTTCTGTTTAGCTTAATGAGATTTTATTTGTGGTTAGCAGCATTTTTTTAGTTAGTTTATAAACTTTCATAGTTATCTATGTTGTCTCTATCCACTTTGAACTTCAGAATGTTGCAAATCGATTAATTATCTGTTAGGTAATACTCCATATGACAGAATCTCTTCTGTAAGAAGATCACGTTCTGAGCACATTCAGCATGTGAAGATGACAAAATTTTAAATAGGAACCATGCATCCCTATTATAATGCAAGACTGGTGTGTTTATATGAACAATCATATGGAAGAGAAAAACAAAGATAATGACATATAGATTGTCCCTCCCTTATTTGATGCGGTAATGTCATACCACATGGTCCAACATCACTAGATGATGTGATATCACATTACATTAAATATTTTTATTCGATAATGAGTGTGTATGTGAGTGAGTTTGTGAGTCCCTAGGCTTTGGCCTCGTTTGTAACAAAAAAAAATGATAATTACACTAGGTTAGCTAATTGTTATTGCTGGGAAAAATATCCCTTTCATTTGGATGATCTTTGTCGTCTTTGACTCTGATGTGGTTCTTTATAGTTCGTAAGGCTGTTGGGGTTACACACATTCTACTTTAGTCATTTTCTTTCGTTGCCATCTTTTGTTTCATACTTCAACCTTCTTCCCCACTCTCTTTCTTCCCTACCTGTGGAATGCTAAACCTGAAGGCATCTTATTTGTTCATGTATACGAACATTTACATATTACTTAATCCGAGATTTTTCTTTCGATAGCGTGATAGAGAATTGATGTGTGAAAAAGACTTTAATTTCCATTCTCCTATTTCTTTTTGTTTTCTTTTCTGAAAAAGAGAATTTTCGAATTTCCTTAAATTCAATACAATATGAAAAAGGAAAAATGCGAAGTGTTTTTCACTTTTTCTTGCCTCAACCTGTAGCAAAATATATTCTGGAGTTTTAGATGTATCGGGAAGACACTAAAAGAAAATTAAAAAAATGATTTAATATAAAGTAAGTGTTTTGCTTGGTTTTAGAACTACAATATCCTTTTGTCACTGATGCTGCATATCCCCCAAGCACCACATATTCTTCTTCTCCTCCTTTGCTTCCTCCTATCTTTCTCCTTTTCCTTCTCCTTTTGTTTTTTCCTGCAAATGGTTCTACGTGCTTACGTGGGTAAGTGCCTTTTGCAGATTTAGTTTTGGAGTGGTTTCCTATTAGACATACTTTGAGCTTGTTCTTTTCTGCTGAGTAGTTGTGAATATCTAATTGGGATATAGTTTATGGTGAGACAAATAAGGTAAAGGAAATAAATTATGACTTGAAATAATTGTTACTCCAATTTTTTCCATTTCAGGTTTATGTATTTAAAATAAGTTTTGATGATAGATTTTTACAGATTGCGACAGTCCCAAATTTGTTTATGAAGAAATTACTTTAGTGGTGAAACAATTTAGCTTTGTCTGTTTCTATTTTGCTTCAACTAAACCCAACTCCTGCATGATGCAGGTTGCAGAACGATCTCTCTTTTTCTGGAATAATGAGCACATTGTTGGGTTGATTGCCCAAAATCGGAATGTCATTCTGCCAATCATTTTTGAGGCACTTGAAAAGAATATCCATTCCCACTGGAATCAGGCAATACATGGTCTGACAGTAAATATTCGAAAAATGTTCTCAGAAATGGACAATGAGCTGTTTGAGGAGTGCCAAAGGCAGTTCGCTGAGAAGCAGGCAATGGCTACACAGTTGCAAGAGCAGCGGGATTTGACTTGGAAGAGATTGATTTCTGCAGCTGATCGAGGAGGTTGATTGGGGGATATATGATCATATGGTTAATGTTTACCTGGTCAAAGACGAACCTCAGTCCTGAATGACGGGATGATCCACCCCAAAAAAGCAAAGATTCTACTTGCAGTTGTCTCCATGTTGTGGTATTTTTATTACCTTCATCGATAGATGATCTTGGCGCAGTGCACTGAAGATACTTTATGGGTAATTTGCTGCTAATTAAATGGTCGGTATATTCGATATTTGGCTCTTAGATATTTGTTTAGTAAAGAGAATTATTTATTTTCTTTGTACTAGAACGAATTTGACTAGAAGATTTCTAAATTGCTTCGTTAATGTGGTTAGAGTTTACTGCCGTGGTTAAAAGTTGGACTATTCCTCACCGGTTATTGAAATTTCAAGATTGTCGTTGAAGGCCGATCCTGTTGATTAGACTCAACAATTGTTTTCATTAAGTTACAAATTTATTATAAGATATCAAAAAAACCGCTGTCATGTGCTCACCTTAGACTGGATGAGTTTTCCTTTAACTTAAACTTTTCTTGCAGCAAAAAAAAAAAATAATAATAAATCAAGGTGTAAAGGTTCATTATGGATATGTAGAGTTTTATAATGCGTAGGAGCTGGCTCTTGATATCTCTGTCTACCTGTTTACAAATTTACGGCAATAATTGATGCAATTAAACCTACACAAGTATCATTAAAGTGTCCATTTATCGCTTGTAACAAAAAATAAATAATTAATTAAATTACAATTTTTGGTCAACATTTACACCTCGTTTGATTGGGTTAATATTACTGTACACTTATAAACCAATTGCAGTTTAAGCTGTAAGATGGTAGTTGTATACCATCTTAATTGTCGAGTACTAAATTAAAGTGGACAAGCTTCAACTCATTAAGATTGTCTCGACTAATAAATTTGCTAGCTTCAGCAAGCAGTTAGCAATTAAAGAACAAGGTAAAAGATATTACTCCCTTCGTCTTTTTTTTATTTTTTTATTTTTTAATAAAATACTGTAAAATCTCTATAAATTAATAATGTTGGGATCAGAGAATTTCATTATTTTAAAGAGGTATTAATTAATCGATAAATTAATATTTATCAATTTATAGAGATTTTACTGTAATAAAATTGAATTTTAATTACATGAAAAATTCATTGTACATAATATTAATCAAAATTTATGTTTATTGTTTATTAATAATTAAATATGATTCATTGTACTAATATTAAAAACATTCAATGTATATTGATGAGATAATATATTATATAAACAACATAAAAAAATTCTTCAAACCATACCTAACAATGACTTCTTATCTAAAAGGTGTTACAAAAAGTAAGCAACACTATAATCATATTTCCCTAAATTCTCTTAGGTATATTTGTAATTTTGAGAAATTATTAATTTATAGTTTTATTGGTACCATATTTTTATATAGGGATCTCCCAAAAAAATATTATCTTATTATCTTATCGATTTGCAATTTTTATAATTGGCCCAAGTCAAAACAATGTATAATTATTAATTTAGAGAATTTATTAATTTATTGAATATTAATTTATAGATATCGTTTGAGCATTTACGTACTAGTAATTGTCGTAAATTATTATTCTTTTCAATTCTCAATAAACCATAGTGTTTATTACGTTTATTGATAATGAAGTAATTTTACAATTGTATTTTCTCAAAATAAATGTGAAAGATAAGATTTTGGACAATTGAGAAAACAAGGAAGATTACACACACTATTTCTCTCTTTCAGTAAACAAAATTAGAAAAACATATAAACTAGTTTTTGGGGGACGTCAATATATGTCTTCTTTATTGCCCATTCTATCCGGGCTGTTGTGCCCTATCGATTTAAAATTTTACTCCGTATATTTTATTTCATTTGAAGCACAAAAATTTCTTGAAAATTGTAAATATTCTATTATATATATTTCTAAAATTATTGAAAAATGCCCATATTGAGAATTTATTTTGGTACAAGTAATAAAACTAAAGTACGTCTCTTATTTTAAATACTCCGTAAAAAGAAGAAGCTGAAAAATTAGAGTTGTGTAGAATTTTATAAGAAAAGTTGGGATGATTAGGGTCAACCCAATATCAAACTGACGGACGACCCGTCAAGCGTAAAAGGAAACCATCCTACTCTCCGACCGTCCCGACTTCCGATCAAAGATCAAACAACTAGTTTGATTACAGTCGCAGAGAATATGTTTTCCCGTTTCGCCGTTCGTCGCATTGTTTCTCATAATTGTTCTCTTTTTCTTATTAGAATTGCAAGTTGTACCGAAAGCTCTTCTGTATTTACGCTTTTGGATTGATTGAACCAATTCTGTAAATGGGAACTTGTAAATTTCTTAATTTTTGTTGACACCATTAATGTTTTTAAGTTGTACCAAACATCACTAGGGCAATGAAATCGCTACAGAAAAAGCTGTTAGGAATATTCTTAAGCAAATGCATTATGCATACGCACTCGGTTTAGTATTCTTTTGAGCTGCAATTTATTTTGATTTTTTGAATAATCTTTTTCAGGAAAAGAGCGGATCAAATTTCCCTCAATGGGTTTCCATTTCTTTCCTCATGGATTCGCTTGGTAAAGTAAAGATCAACTTTATCATAATTTTCAATTTAGTCATGTTTTGTTTTCTTTCTCAAAAGGTGGAAAAGGCACCAATGGCTTGCTTGCTTTTGCTCTTTATGGACTTATAAAGGTTGAGAGAAGGTTGATCATATAATCACATTCTTGTTTTCTGATATCCTCCAAGCCATTATAACTCATCCTCTTGCCACTTTGTCCTTTATATATCTAATCATATTCAGAGTACTAAAATTGATCTATACCTGTCATGCCCTATAATAGCAATTTATTGGATACGAAATCTCTATCATAACTTAAATAATACTACTTGTAGTAGTTGCCATACAAGTAAAGTGATCTTGTTAACGTTACCAAATTTAGTGATGCAAAAGGATATTATGGAAGTCCAACCATTGCTGTGGAATGACAATAGAAATATATTCGTATGAAAAACCTAACAGTAATTGTCATGCATGTCATTAGTGCATTAGTGGAGCTTCCTCAAACTGATTTAGTGTTTGCCACCTATCACCTGCCATGTAAAGTTTCGGGTTATTAAATTTTCTTTTTGGCTTTTCACTACACTTTGGCCACCCTGTAATTTCCTTTATAAGAAGACTAGTGCTTCTCCGAGTTAATTGCAATAGTAGTAGTTTATTTATCTGTGTAGTCATGCAAGGGCACAACTTGAGAAAAGGGCCTTGGTTTGAGGAGGAAGACGAACAGCTCACCACCATTGTAGGCATTTTAGGGGAGCGACGTTGGGATGCCTTAGCCAAAGCATCAGGTATACAATTATATTGGTTTGTACATAAGCATATATACACATCCAAATACAGTATATCTTCAAAGAGTGTGTATGATCATTAGACTCTTTGAGTTTATACACTTGATTTTTCCTGGAATTTGCTTGTATCAGGTCTAAAAAGGAGTGGGAAGAGTTGTAGGTTGAGGTGGATGAATTATCTTCGTCCGAACTTAAAGCACGGTGTAATAAGCGAAGAAGAAGAGAAAACAATTGTTCAACTTCACCAGAAATGGGGCAACAAGTAATTTTCTTTGTTATATTCTTTCTATTCTTGCGTAAAAGACAATATGGCAGGACTCTACCTGTGCAAAAGTAATGTGTTAAAGGTTTGTGCATTAATTCTATTACTCCTAGGTGGTCAAAGATTGCTAGAAGATTGCCCGGAAGAACTGATAATGAGATAAAAAACTACTGGAGAAGCCATATTAGAAAGAAATTACAAGCAGAAGGTAGAATAAATTCTACTTCTATATTCTCTAGTCGTGTGTACTGAATCTCTATTATTGTTCAAGACCCCATTTTTCCCCCTAATTCTTTTTGTTGAAATTCAGTACTTATTGAACTTTTGCATTAGCAGAACATATTGGAGATGTCATAAATTATAGAGAACAGAATTTGTCGGCTTCAAATACTGATGATACGAGTATGATCACTCAAAGGGATAGGAGTGAAGATTGCATGTCAGAAAAGGATGATATCTCAGGAAGCTCGGGTGACTCCGCTGATGCATTTGAAATATCGAACTCTGCATTTCCTAAATCCCCATACGACACTAGAGTAATGGAGTGGATATCATGCTGGACTAATGAGCAAAATGACGCAAAACATCATCTGAATTTCTGCAGCGTCGGCTCATGTTTTTGTTATTTGACAAAGATGTCTAGAGAAAGTGAAACTATCACGTGGGACTGTTCAAGTTCGATTTGGAACATAGATTATTAGATATAGTTGCAGAACTGTAGGGAAAAGAACCTCCAGAAGCGCAAATATACTTTACCATTCAATGTATTTATTTTCCGAACTTCTTTACACTAATATTCTCTCTCGCGTTTGCTGGTGAGTTTCGTTTTAGTTAGTTGGTGTGCGTATTAGTATATATTATCTTCCTTTTCTTTTTATTATTCTCCACTCAATTTTTTCTTACGTTTCTGACGTGGTACTGTTATGGAAAACAAATATTAAAACATAATGTCATGCATTGCTTAGGCTCAAATCTGCTGTTAACACTCTCTTGGTACGTGATCAGTGGTTTGTGAGATGCCCAACTAAAATAGCTTTATGAATACTTGCAATTTCTCCATAAAATTGTGTTTTGCATTAAAACGAACGACTGCACCTTGATTTGACATCAAAGTAGGCATGAACCCACATGTACCAAAATACGTAGGAGCATGATAAGTTTCATATCGTCAGTCTACCGAACGATAGATGGGGCTTGTAAATAGTAGATAAATACGGAGTATAACAAAAAACATATAAAAAAATTTTATTAAAAAAAAATAAAAAACAGAAGACACAACTTATCATCCAATTATACCATATAATTGAACCAACCATTATTCCTACAATTTCCAAATATTACAACGGAGCTGCTATCTCCATAAACTAAAGATACACCAATTACTGTTACCGAAAAACAAAGATCCCCCAATTACAAGTTAAACTACTTCACGTAATGTTTTATTTACAGGTAGTACATGAGGCATACAATTGCGGATATTTCTACCATTTATCCCTGATACAGGATGTTATCAGAAGTCTCTATCTGGAGGTTTGATTGATCATCTCACCATCTCCGAGATTCTTGATGAGCATGGATCACTGCTCCTTTGAATTTGCCTAGTATTGTAAGAGGAACATCGAACACATTTGTGTGCTAGAATATGAAAATTAACCTCAGCTCGTTCACCGCAATCATTGCAAAGGATCCAAACCTAAACCATTTTATATGTAAGTGTAAATATTTCAAAGATTACAACAAAGTTAGTAATCATGGATAGGAATCCCAGTCTCTTACCTTCATATTTTGATATTGTTCAGGCATCCTAGTCGAAGCAACCTGGATTAAGATTCAAGATGTCAGCTTCAAAAGCTAGGTACTGCGACAGGGTAAAACTTAAACCACATGTAGCCAACACAAATGTAACATTTAATATAGTGATGGCTTACCTCCCGATCAAGTCTTTCCCACACCCTAGACATATCACAATATGACTTTGAGCAAATAGGGCATGTGTACCTGCATTTGATAAGGGTCAGTTCAAATATCAATTGAAGATTTCGCACAAAGAAAGGAGAAAATATGGATCCACTGAACTTTAAAGGAGGTAATAAATAGTAAATAACAATTAGACCATGTACTATAACTTGTGGTAAGAAATTTATTCTTCACCTATAATTCTGCTGCATAGCCTTCACACATTCTGCATGCATACTGTGCCCGCAACGCAAGGACAGTATTGGTTTTGTTGTGTCAAAAAGATACTACACAGGAATAGAGAAACATTTAGGTATTATAAACACCATTTGCATTTCTAGAAGTCTCATCAAAGGAACACACCTCGTAACAAACGGGGCAATTACTATGCATTGCTCTTTCCACACAATTGTGTGAATCTTTCAACATGTTTGCATAGCAACATCCTGAAAATAGAACTTTATTAATATCCATAGAATTTCAACTAATAATTGTGAACAAGAACAAGGCTATCAAATTCGGATTGAGAAATTTATCATCACTCACCGCATTTATCGCAGTGAAAATAATTTTCCATGCCTCCAGTTCTGTGTTTTGAGTTAAAACAAAGACCTTACATTAGCTTCATCCACATTACTTTTGTAGAGAGAGAAAGGCATAATACTTGCTAAACAACAAAGTTATTCAGGGGGTTTGCACCACCAAGAAATCAGTTTTTTCAGAAAAATTACTAATGGTGATGTCTGGACTACAGAAGTGCAAAAACAAGGATATATTTCACGGTGGTTTGAACATATAACGGCATTTAACTAAAATACTGCTCCAATAATAGAGCTAAACGTCAGTATCACTTGAAGTCATTTAATAGCATTTAAAATGTCCAGCAATAAAGCATTCTACATGCCAAACAACAATGTCATTTAAGGCATTTGCAATGTCTGACAAGGTCATTACAACTCAGGTGACAGCAGAATCGACAAAATTGTTGCAAAAACTAAAATATATTTTCAACGTGGCGTAACACATAACTAGGTTTACTTAAGATAGTAGTACTCAACAAATCTAGCTAAACGTCAAAAGGTTTTGAATGACCAAAACCCTGTCAGTAGTGGCGCTTTCCGTATGGCACTTATGTAAGACATTTGCAATGTCCGACAAAAGTCTCATCTTTTTGCTTCGAAAGGAGGAATACCACAACTCAGGTGACAGCAGAATCGACAAAAGTGTTGCAAAAACGAAGATATATTTTCAACGTGGCGTAAACACATAACTAGGTTTACTTAAGATAGTACTCTGGATATAGCTAAACGTCAAAAGGTTCGGTACAGACAAAACAAACAGTGGTCCTTTCCATACGACACTATGTAAGGCATTTGCAATGTCCAACAAAAATCTCATCATTTTACTTCGTAAGGAGGATCACAACTCAAGTGACAGCACAATCGACAAAATTGTTGCAAAAACAAAGATTTGGCGTAAACAGATAACTAGGTTTACTTAAGATAGTACTTTACAGATATAGGTAAACGTCAAAAGATTTTGTACAGCCAAAACCCTGTCAATACTGGTGCTTCTGATGTGACGCTTACGTACTTCACTTATGTCTTTGAAATTCCACTTTAGGGGGGATAGAAAAAAAAGAAAAAAAGAATGATTGCATAGTCATACAGAAAATCATGAAAATCTTATGGCATTCTGACAAAAAATAGACAGGTAAGGAAACGAATCTTAACCTGCAGATTCCGCATTTATCACAGTGGTATTGCTTCTTTGACACCTACAGAAGAAATTATCATTGAGTTTTAATTACATAAAAACCAAATTTGACATTTCAGGATAAAAGAATGAAATAAAATTGGAAATGAACTTACATCATCATCCAAAAGTTTACATATTGAGCAAAAGTACTTTCCCATGCAAACCCCACAGTTAATGCATATCTGTTGAACCTGAAAACAAGAAGATGAAACTTCTTAAGTACAGAGTATTTATGTTTCTGATACGTAATTATCTTGGTGAAGTAGAAAAATAAATTAACCAAGATGTAGGAAATTCTCTCTATGGCAGCAACAAGGGATTGTGAGTGTAGCCCTTAAAGTTAGGGAAGGTTAAAACTTCCATCCTATATTACATTCAAACTTTTTCCTAGTAGGCTAGTACATTCACAAAATTCTAAAACTCAAATTTGATGTAATGTTAATTGCATTTAATTCATGTATAGCTTAATTCTGCAAGCTGCTAATATTCCAATAAAGTAAGACCCTTGGTATTTCTAAAACTTTTACAAATTAACATCTTAATTTATTTTTTAAGATTTCACAGAACAAACTGCAAAGTAATTTGTATAGACTAGATCACCCTATGTAAACATCTTTCACCCAACTATTTGAGGATAATTTATTCAC
Organism: Centella asiatica; assembly: GCA_014636745.2. NCBI lineage: Eukaryota > Viridiplantae > Streptophyta > Magnoliopsida > Apiales > Apiaceae > Centella > Centella asiatica. The sequence continues at coordinate 29,425,160 of CM025782.1, read as the reverse complement.
CCCTCTATATTAAAGATGTACACAAATAAATAAATCAAGGGTGTCAAATATCATTACTCAAAAAACAATTAAACACACAAACAAACAAGAAATATGGATCTTAGCCCTATTCAGGTTTGAAAGAGACTTACATCTTGTTCTGTGTCGCACAATGAGCAGATAACCTGAAGCGTAGGAAAGAATATATTATTCTATAGTTTTCAAAGTCGACAGAAACAAATGTTACATATATCTTTATACAATTTATTTGTGAACATGAAAAGAAAAGTCAAAAATAGAAACCGAGAAGAATATAATTGTGTGATAAGAGCTAAGTCACATGATAAAATGACATGTTTGTGGGGGGGCCTGAGTCTAGTCATAAAAGCTACAACTTATCCAAACAACAAACAACAGTTGCATATGGAACAAGTAACATGACAGTATCCATGTGAGCTAGAACCAAATACAGCAACATATTTATAGTACTGAAAATGACCGTCTTCAAAATTATTAAATTTCAGTTTTTTAGATAGAATAAAATCAAGCTTTCAACTTAGTTCTGCTAATATATAATCTTATATCCATTAAACACTTTTAGACTCCATTCCAAACAAGTGAATTAGACACAAAACAAAGATCAAATGAAAGTAGAGAAAATCAGATATACCTTTTCCAGATCATGGCGAGGAAGCACATGCCTCTCGTGCACTGGAACTTGCAGAACATCCTGTTCAAAGAATAAGGAAAGAAGATTCAGATTTATCAATAATTTTAAAAAAGTTAGAAATTGTCTTAACAGAAACAAAAAATAGCAAAAGAAGACCTTGGCTTCGTTGTGGCAAAGCCTACAGCTGAAGATCTCATCGCAACAAGGTGCTCTGATCTTGCATCTGCGCCTGTAGTGTGAGCACCTACAGAAACCACAAAATTAAGTTACAAGAGAACCCCCACAACAAAATTAAATTTTTTAAAAAATGATGGGGAAATAAATATACGGACCCGTAAAGGTAGAAACCGACATCCCGTACAGAGCAATCTTCATCCTCTTCGGAAGAAGATTGGATGCAAAGCTTGGGCTGTGAATCGATCTCCATTGTCTGTCAAACACAAAATTAAATTTCACCTGAAATTCACCAAGTTAATTTTATACTACATACACATAAAATGTACGACAGAAACCCATGGCACACATACAGAATGAAGAAAAGAGTTTAGAGAGAGAGAGAGAGAGAGAGAGAAAAGAAATGAATTACCTGGAATGGATGAGAAATAGAAGAAACAGAGGATGATGGAGCATTTGGGGTAGAAGAAGAAAGTGGGGGTTTATATAACAAGGGGAAGGAGATGAGGGGCAGTAAATAGGGGTTGAAACTCAACTGAAAGAAAACAAAAATGGCCGAAGTAGTATGATCTCAGAATCCACAACTCTCTGCAGAAGGACACGTCTACCCACACTGCCGTATCGCACTCTTCAACACTCTACACGCCAGCCTTTAACACATACATTATACCACACACCCCTTTGGGTTTTTGTCTATATATATACCGAGTACTACTTCTATCCCTTTTTCATCACCATCATCATCGTCACTCAATGACACTCAATTTAACGCCAACCATATACAGTAGTAGGTATCTTTGGATTTTCTCCACACTACTAATTTGCAGATTTATTGATTATATTCAATGTTTATCCATTTAAAATTGAGATGAGTTTTGTTTAGTTGATAAAATTGGAATGTTTAATTTATAAATTTTAGATTCATATATTTTCTTAGTTTCTGACTAATATAAAATCTATCTATAAATATTATTGTGATTTGATATGCATAGTTTAATGTATAATCTATGGCCCATTTAGAATACTCCATACTGCATTCCGAATATTATAAGACTCAAACTAATGAAAATCATCTATAACTTATTTAAAAATGTAGCATTCAATGATTTTATTGACTCTATGGCGCCCGCTTGCACTACATATTAAATTATATTGTGTGCGTAGGAAGTTATCTGTTTATTTCAGTCTAAAATTACGAGATTTAGATTTTGATAATATAAATTATATTGTTAAAATTTATAATTTTATAATTTTAAAGTAAAATAAACAGGTACATAGTTTATTAGAGAAAATAAGAATAGATGAGAAAGTGAGTTTATTTTTAATTTTACTTTTTTAGTAAATATTTTATGACAAAAATTGATCCATAAAAATAGAAATTCTACCGTAATAATAGATATTTTAATACAGTAGATAAATAAGTAAATGTTCTTTTTACATAGTATCTTTAACACTAATTGCCTCTTATATCCTTACATTGTTTCTATACTACTCCTTTCGTTTTCACAACTAATCTGGAGAGTTCGGCAAAGGGGTACCCAACTTTTGCAAGCGGCGATGAGAAACGCTACCCTCTTCACTGAACCGTGAGTCATATTTTATTAAAAAATATATTTTTTATTTTCCCTTAATTATTTATTTATTTTAGAATAATAATATAATTATAGAAATATTATTGCGTCACTATTTGATAATTATTTTTTGTTTTCTAATTACGTACTAAAATCTCAAGTTCAAACCCAAAAAAACCAACTACGTTTTCATTAAGCTAAAGCCATTAAGAAAAGTACAAGCACTAGGTCATAATTATGACTTAAGGTTTTACATACTCAATATGAGAGAACTGACAATTCCATTTTATTATTTCATTATTTTTTTCACATATGAAGCATACATCAGTCTAATATTCGATACAAATAGTCCTAAAAACGCGAATTTGTAATAATGCACAGTTTAGAAAACCACAGGATGTTAATAAGAATATTAAGAAAACTTTTGTGTAGATAGTATTTTTCTTGATATAAAAATATGAAAGTTAAACGTTTCTTTTCTTTAGGGATGGAGGAGCGGGGTATGTGCATGTTTAATTTTACATTATAATTTCTAAGATTTCGAAATAAATATGAGCTTACGAATCGATACATTTTACATCATAATTGTGTATGATTTACATGCTATAAGTTATATATTTGTAAATGTGAATTATATCTTATAAATACTTGATCCTAAATTTAAGAACTCCATACAAATTGGTAAAATATTAAACTACTGGCCAAAATTGCGAGTGACATGTACGGTTTTGACCTTTTATATAGCCATGCAAATAAAGGTGTAAGTGGAACAGCATGGAAGGGGTATTTTGGAGAATGCAGCTTAGACAAGAGCGACGACTGTTTCGGATTTCCAGGGGTTTGGTTCATGTGTAACATCTCCTGCTCCAACCAAGTAAGAGTTTTTTCTTTTTAAATAAAATTTTAGATTTTAATTATTAAAAAATTAAAAAATAGATATTGATTAATTTTCTAATATATATATATAATAGGGAATGAATTATACAATGTCAGAGACAATTTGGTCATATTTTCGGTGGGCGAAGTTCCTTGGTTTAGGACTCCCGTTGGCGTTTAGATAAGATATTTTACACTTTTGCTTGTGTGCGTATATTTTTCATATTTTGCTTCCTAGGATAATAACCAGAGTCGGTGGACCCAAAAATAAATATTGAGTGCGATGCATTCTCTTTTTGTTTACTTTTTCTTTTTTAAATGAAACTTTAGTGTCATTTTCAACGATTTATCCAATTTCTTTAACAGCTCAGTTTTTTCAAAATAAATGAATTGTTGGGTGGATGTAAACTGAGAAGTAATCCGTATATTGGTGTGATCGTGCATTATTTCGTACAATTTTATGGATTTTTATTTTACATTATTTTTATAAAAGATAAAGGCGCCACGACATTAAAGATGCAATTCGTAAATATCTAGAGGAGCAATTCGTAAACTTTAGTTAATTCGTAAAAAATCGAATTAACTCATCAAATTTGTGGTTGAAAGCAGTGGTAGTCTCATACGTTTGGATTCGTCTCTATCTGATTTGAGAATATTAACTCAAATCGATTTGATGCGGGGAGTATCCGATACTGGTTATATTTTGGGATGTTAAAATCATAAAATAACATGTATTTTTAATAGGGGTTTAAGGACTTGATATATATACAATTCTTAAAATGATCTAAAATAAGGAGCTAAATATAAAAATTTTGTTTGTACGAAGTCTATCACGTCCCTTCTTCTCTTTTAGTAAGGATATAACTAGAACACTCTTAATTTAATTGTATAGATTCATCACTTCAATTTCAATATATTATTTCATTGTTACATATATTTTTACTTCTTCCATCTCATATTTTTGCACCACATTTTTCAGAAGAGAAAACATAATGGGTATATTCTGTAAAGAAAAGTTTCATATTCATGTGATACTAATCGGTTCAATTGAAATTTGTGATTGGGTCGGGCTCAAAGGCCACGTAGATAGCAGATTTGGGCCTTACCTTTACGAGTTTAATTTCGAAAAGAACTAGACCGGCCTTTGCAAGTTTCAGGCCAGAAGTTGGTTCGGTTCAATAAATTTTTATATTTGGTTCAGACAACACCGTCAAAATTTTATTACCCATTTCTTTCAAAGGTGTTTCATTTGTAAATAATCTGTCTTTTCCAAAAACAATTCGGTGAAAATGGAATAAATAATTTAACAACTTATTTTTAGATTTCTTAATTATGTTTTAATAGTTTAGTATAATATTTCAAGGTGTTGGGAAGAAGAAGAATGAAACTTGCAAAGAAAGTCGAGTTCTTGTCGTTGAATTCATTATATAGTTATATCTTAATATTAATTTTCAATGAAATTATGATTTTAATAATGACATCATAGCTGAATTATGATCTAAACCAATGCTATTTCATGTTAATAAAGAAAATTACACTTTAAAAGTCTGTTCTTTTTAAGGAATGAAGGTAGTAGTATATGTATGCGGATCATTCCTACTGTTGGTGGTTCCAAGGAAAGAGTTGTCAAAAGTTTAAAATTTTCCTTTCAAGAAGTAAAATAGTCACAAAAAAATTTGAGTTCCAGCTAGTTTCGCAAATACTGAAACTTATAAACCTTTAGAACTAGTGAAAAAATGGAATATATATTTATATAATTACACCGACCCATAAATCATAATCCGTACTTAATTTACCAACCCCAATCATTTGGAAGAGCATAACTATACGAGTAGAACTTATATAATTAATCATCGTACAAATACTAACTACCATACACACACTTATACACTTATCCATCAACTACTTTGTATGATTTTTTATTAGTTTATAAAGTTTAAAACTTAGACATTCTTAATTTT